>CM023452.1:191885263-192262473 GCA_013339765.2 Haemaphysalis longicornis
TGGGCTCGAGGGCAGAGACGTGTCAGCCTGGAAGATTGATGCACGAAACTGGACTGCTGGCGCTGGGCGGTAAGAGCTACTGTAAGAAACGATGCGTGCAGCTGACGCAACAGGCCAACGTGGAATGTCCGTTAGTTCGCGATGTCACGGTGACTCAGGTGCTCACCACTCAACCTTATAATGCACGCGCATGCGCAGTAGACTTAGACCGCAGGTTGGGACGTTAACTCGCAAACAGCTGGCTAGAAGAGAGGCAAGTTTTAGCGGAACCCTGTAAAGTCTGGAACACATCTAATAATTATCTGGCACTTGAGCCCCGCTTCGGCGCGGCCTGAGTGGCGCGTTAGAGTTGCGTACGTACCTACGGAACTAATATCGCGCAGGGCCACAGGTTCTGGGAGTCGCTAAGAGGGGTGGTTCGCAAGGCGTGTTATCTGATCTCCCGAAGTGAGCAGAAGCGACCTCGGTTTGGGGAAAAAAATGCGGCCTGAGCACTTTTTACATTCCAATCGACAAACACCACGCAGCGTACCGATTCTGCGCTACTCCTGGGTCCTCACGCCACCGATATAACCTCTCGATTCTCCGCGACACACAGCCGGACCACCACAAAGTTAGAACACTCGCTAGAACAACTCTCCAAGGGAGAAAGGCAGACAACGCCTATGCTGATGCGGCCAAGTGTTCACTGCTCATGCAAGCAGGGTTCTCACTGTCGTCAACCACCCGCTGGAAGAACACGCCCCAGCCACCATGAAGACACCCAACCCCGACTAGGAAGAAGCTGCCATCGCCCTAACTTTTCACATAACCACAACCACGCAACGTGCTATATTCCCATGCTTTCGGTCTGCCAAGCCGCTTGACATACCATCATTAGCGGAAGAATATTAACATCCGCATCATCGAATCCTGACAAGCGTACCAACTGACCGAATCCGAAGGACGCGGGTTATCTGGACCCTCGGTCACGAATCTCTCCAAGACAACCAGCATGGCTGGACTAATGCCCCCCGTGAGCCGCGCATAGAAGACCTTGGGCTCAGTTCTTCAGTCTTACAAGCGCATCCTAGAGTTTCATCGACATAAAAAAATACCGCCCCCATGTAAAAAAATCCGGGCGTAGCAAGTAGTGTATAAGTGTATTCTTGGCCTTGGCGTCTTTTCCCCGGAGATGAAACAGTTGGGGGTTAGAGGTATACAGCTTTTCTAGGAGCACGAAGCGTTCTAGCGCGAGGCGTCGAAAAACGAGTGTCCCGGTCTGTTCTTTTAGTACCCGTTACGTTCTATCGCGAGGCGTCAACGAGTGTCCCGGTGTTTTAGTACGGTGACTACACGAGACGATGGTTACGACTACGACGACATGAGACGCCGACAGCCAGAGCCTCTGGGGTTTTGCCCCTAAAAAAGCATGCATTTTTTAAACCACATAGGGAAAACAAGTACATGCACCCTGCAGTCTCTTTTTAGCCCTGTTTCCCTTGCCGCATAAGCCCAATCGAGCGTGCAGGCGATCTCACAAGTATCCTCTGCCACCTCTCTAGAAGTTCGAAGCATAGTACCAGGCTCGGCGCTGGCTTGTCGTCCTTAGCTGGTATAGCGGACCCTGCCCCCTGCAAAGCTATAGGGGCCCCTCAACGGAACGCTGCTCCTCAAATGTGAAGGCAGATAAGTGATCAGCAAAATTCCAGTTAGTCGATTTTGCATTTGTTTCAATTTTTTTTTTGCCACAGCACGAAAGAACACATCAGCCTATTCACGTGTAGAATTTTTTGTCTTTGTAATTTTTTTGTTGGTGTTTATAAGATAGAGGCTGTAGATTACATTTGCCTATGCCTTTCCACTCCTGCTGGGCCTTATTCCCGGCAAGCAGTATTGTTTTTAAAAAAAAAAAAAAAAGCAAAGTCAGCGGAGGTGCAATGCTGCCAGTCTTCTATCTTATAGGGGACGACCGTTTGCTCTTCACTTTGCAGGTTAGTTCAAGGTGTGCTAGTTTGAGCAACGCCGCCTGTATAACATGCCCGACGCTCGCGCGTTTCAATGGGAAGGGTAGGACCTTATTCACACGACCACATGGGCGCGTCGGCGACATCTCGCCTTACCACTGTTCCCAGTCGCGAACGACACCCCCTTCTACGACGGTGTCTGTCAGCTTGCTGTTGGGCTCAAGGGCCGTTTCGGGTTACATCTTAGCCCGACGGGCCCTAGTTCTGTGGCGCCTGGGATCTCTTCAACTGTCCCCACTTCATCTTGCTGCATTTCAAGATAAGACGGTGGCGCAAATTAAATAGTGTAAGAACATCTGGTTGTGGGTAACATATACTAACAGCAAACGATATTTTTTTTGTGGTCAGCCATATTTAATGATGTTTTTTTCGGAGTATTAGAGAAAAAACTTGCGTGCGCGTTTTTTTCAAAGGGGCTCATTCTACGATTACTTTCCAATAATCACGTGCTTGAAATTCAGAAATTATGGAAAAAACGAAAAAGCAGCTGGGGTCCCGCACGCGTCCGGGCGCTTCTACAGTACAGTCCCCAATTTTGAAGTGCGTACGATGCGGATGGGAAAAGCGGGGCAAAAAAATACCAAATGGGAGGGGATAGTGGTGGGATGCCCCATCAGAAAATTTCAGGGCCTGTGATCCGAGTAGATAAGCGCGAAAAGCCCGGGATCACCTGCTGCAGGAAGGGATTTTCTCCCTGCAAAGGAAGTTTTATCAGTGACAGACCAAGAAACAGGCGGGGTTACAGATGGTGAAAAACAAGAAGCCGTAGGAGCGCCGCCTCGGGACGCTAAACAACTTTCCATATTTGACATAGTTTCCGAGAAGCCGGCTGGGGCGGGCACGAAAGACGGGAAGGTACGGAGCCGGGGAAAGGTAGGGGAGAAGCAAAAAGGGAAATGGCTGTTTGCCTTTTTCGCTCACGGTTAGGCGTTTTTACAGGGGCGTTGGTTGAGTAAAACGCTCCAATAAAAGGACTTAGCTGTAACTAAGTTTCCAAAAAGGGTTTCCATTGCACCAAAAGCCCGCCAGAAGGGGAAAAAAAAACGGGCATGTACATTTCTGTACACACGGATTTACACGGGTTTTGGGCGAGAAATAAAAAAATGCACTGAAAACACACCTTTGTGAGACATTTTATGTCGCGCCCAACATATGGGGAATTGCATCAAACTTTTTTTAAAAAACTCGTATTTGGTTGATGCTCAAACGCAATGGTATAAACTTCAGTGGTTTAAAAAATTTAAAGCATATTCTATAGCGTATTTTTAGCGCTTCCTGCCCTCGTTACGTGGAATGGCCTAAGCAGCGGTGGCTGTATACACGTTTTCCTTGTTTTCTACGTTGTTTTAAAATTCTGCGTGCCAAGAGGGGTAGATTCGCTTTCTCGTCGGGCTAAGGACCCGACTTTTCTCCAGTCTTCAGTGTTCCTTTTAGTGACTACACAGTGTGCTTCATATTCGTCTTGTAAAGAGCGACAGAGCGTGTACATACAAAATACTGTACTTTTCCGGTCTCTCCATTTTACAACTTGCAGCTTGAGTAGTGTTAGAAAAATGGAAGCCATTCATCTTTGTGTGCAAACATCGTCGTCATTGCTTCACGTCGCCTGAGAGAAGCGATAATGAAAACCACTTCAGCCGATTACAACATATAAAATTTTAGGATATAGTTATATGACAGTTTAAGATAATTTTTAATACTCACACTGAGGAAGGCAGAAGCTGCGAGGAAACACTAACGCTTAAAAACTAAAGAAATATTAGGGAAGATTCCACTCACGCGCCAGACTTGAATGGTAAAGCTGTTGTAGATGGCATTCCCGGACCCAGTTAATTTTCCAGTTTTATTGTTTATTTTTGTAGACCTTTTTAACTTCTTCATCCTGATAGCTGTTTTCAGTCGATGTGCTAGCGGGTCATAATTGACGCAGTCGACGGGAAAGGGTGATCGACGTGAGATCAGGACATGTCCTTATCTCAAGAAATATGAATGAATGAAAAGGTTTATAGTTGCGGTGCTGGTAATCGTCGTCATATGCGTTGAAGAGGTCGTCGTCTTCTTCACGGCGAGTGGCGGATGCAAAGTCACCCCCAGCATTGAAGACTTCCCCAGCTCATTGCAAAGCTTGCATTAAGTCCACAGCCAGCTTGAGCCTGGCAAAGCTACAGTCTTTATAGGGGACACTGAAGGACCCATCACCACGCATTCGTTAAAGTTTCGAAATTGTTTATTTGCATGTTCCGTCGCTGCTTTGCACAGTGCTAGTAGTAGTCATCGTCATATGAATCGATATCGCCGTGTTCCCAATGCGAAGCATTATACTTGCGCTAGCGGTTCACGACAGCCCTGGAGTTTCTTTTTTTTTTTTTTTTGCTAAAGCCACTGCTCATGGCGGGTGTGCTCTGCGGTTGCCCGAGGCAGGCGCTCACGAGCTCTCCGCATTTTCTTGGTATTTTTTCCTGCAATACCGAACCTACGGCTTGTACAAGAGCTCAGCTGTTAATGTCTGGTTCATCTATATGCACCTAGTACTTTTCTTAAATAAATGATTTCTTCTAACCATAGAAAACGGAAGAGGGAAGACCACGACGGCAGGTGATTAGGGCTACAGGTACATGTACAGCCTTGGTCAAACGTCCCTAGTTCACGCAAGAAAAAAATCCCAGAAAAAATTACACCAGAAACCAAACTCGCCAGTGCAATCATAACGGTCCTGCTGTAATTGCAATGAATAACGTGACACATTAAGTATACGCATTTGTTTGATCTGATTTAAAAAAGTTGTTACTTGGAAACTTTGACACGATCCGGGGATTTTTGACACGGTTGACTGTACACAACGGTGGATGAAGGAAAGAGTGCATGAAATCACACCAATGCCTGTCAAAGGTCCCCAAGAACAGCCGTTTGACTGATTGTTACAGCAAATACAGTCGAAACTCGCCAACACCTCATAGCACATGACTAGATTTTACTGCACGGTCCGGCTCATGCCTTCTAAAACCAACCAGAAAGTAAAAATGATTGAGAAAAGGAAGACATGCGTATACAATAGGTGCGCAATTTGAGAAAGTACACGTTATAATAGCGAAAACAGCACGAAGACTGCGTTTACTGCGCAAATTTCGGAAGGGATAGATCGCTGAAGCGTTTTAGTATCACAGACGTTAAACACCGGACGGTGTCCTTTGTGAATACACCTTCCTTCTTCCGCTTATTTCTGCGTTGGCACGTGACAATATTTTCCCCGTCTAGCTCTTCCCCCACCTCAGCTCCTCCTTCCCGAATTTCCTTGTCTGCAGTGTCGCCGCTGATGAGGAGAGGGAGGGGGGCGGGGGCGGGGGGGGGGGAGGTGTTACGTCCATGGTATGCGTCGCCCATAGAATTCATACTAAAATACACTAGAGGGAAATCTGGCGCCACCGTCTAGGCGAGCTGGGCCGTTCCTAATGTACCAGGCAGGCACGTTCCACTTGTCCTTGGCATGGCTCATGAACAGGCTGGAAAGTTGGGTTGGGTGCAAAAAAAAAAACAATTTTATTGTAAAAGATTATTTAAATGAGGTGAATTATTATAAAAATAAAGTGTCAACAAGGTTGATTTGTCAAGGATTACGTAAAAACCTGACGAAAAAAAAAACTGTGGTTGATTCCTCTTTCATAGGAATCAGTAAAACACGAAAGCGAAATGTGCAGCGAAATCTGCATCTGAGCATGATTTACGGGTCGTGGCTGTCTTGTGGGTGTGCTGGGCGAGCGAGCGTCCTGCTGGCGGGTCGCTTCGGCAAAGGGTGTACTGGCGTAATTTCCGTGAGGTAATGTGACTTCATGAAATCTTGGTGTATCCCGGCATAAAACACTTTCGTGTTAAAATATAAAACCCGAAAACGAACAACCCAGAGTATAACGTACTCTCAGTACTAATGGTTGCTTCCCCGCAAGAAGACCCTGCGTGCAGGGGTGCACCCTTTACAGGCCGCTTGCTTCGTTGTACTGGCGTTACTTCCGTGACAGATATGACGTCAGAGAAATCTTCATGTATCTGGGAATAAAACACTTTCGTGTTAAAAAATATTACATTCGTTGTTCCTTTTGAGTCAGAGTAAAAGAAGCCATGTGTGAGCCAAGTCAAGTAGGCGAGGAACGACGCTTGCCGCTATGGCGGCGCCTGCGTCGCAGCGCGACTGCAGCGGCAGATTTCCATATAGTATATTATTAGTATGAAACTCTAGAATGTCGCCTTTCGTTGGGCCTAATGTTCCGCTTTGAGGTCTAACGTCGTCAACGGGTACCCATAGCGTGACGTGTAATGAGGTGATGATGACTCAACACAAACGAAACATCCTGCTCGTCGGCGAATGAAGCAGACGCGCTGGCGCCGAAGTGCCTTTCACGTCTTCCCCTATATCATTTGAGTCATTTTATGACACTTTCAGAGTGCAAATGAACGCGAACAACTATTTTGCATGCACATTATTATACACCCTCGTCGTAAATTGAACACATACTGACGCCTCCTACCCCTTACCGCGCCTTTATGGGGAGAGATGATACGATATTGGGAGCGAGTTTGTAAAAGACTGCGCACAGAGGCTTCGAACATTGGCGAGATACCAATTCCTTGCTCCCAAGCTAGCGCTTAATTTGGCGCTACTGCCGCAAACGACAGCCACTTATGTGGCTTCTGGGGTACATTATATCAAAGTGCTTACCGTATAAAACAACAGCAACAGCAACAACAACAACAACAACAACAACAACAACAACAAACTCTCCCACGCAAACAAGTGTGGATCGTGACGTGTTTGCGTAGTATCTTTGTCCGCGTGGTATCTTTGTCAGCGAGCACTCCACTTGCACCTGGCACGCTATGCAGGAGCACGCGCTTTCGACCGGAAAATTGGTGTGCGGAGGGGCCTGAACGAGTCTGACCCGGTGACACTCGCGCGGCGGTGGCAGCTGTACGGGAGCATTTGAGGCGCGACTGAGAGTGCGAGAACTGCGTCGAACTGTTGAAAATGCGTATAGAACTTGCTTTTGTGGAATTTTTTTCCTAAATCATAATTGGGTGGGTTGCAGCGTCATTTCTCAGGAAACAGACCATCGTGCAATTAGGCCCGGGTGGCGCCATCTACGGGTGGGCCGAAAGCGTCTTGAAAGCAGCCAAGGCAAAAGAGGCGAGGCAACTGGAAAGAATACCATACAAAAAGGGTGGCTTCAAACACAGAAAAAAAGAGAGGGGGGGGGGTGAATCATCCCACGCATAGATGGGAATTGATGAAAGCGAAGCAGTTTGACGAAAAATACGACGTAAGGAGAAATGTTCAATCTCAATCCCCCCCCCCCCCCTCGACCCACTTCTGTGAACATGTGGTCAACCGTTCCACAGTTCTTTATGTGAAAGTGATGCGGACCGGTGACAGTTAAGACGCACGCCGTAGACATCTTCCACATAGGCCGGTAACCACCGGTTTGCCGGTTTCTAACGGCGGACGTTAAAGTCTCCGGTGAAACACCAACGGTGTCGTCTTTTCGGGGCTGTTGTCGTAACCAGAAATCAAAGGCCTTGGGCGTACTGAAAGAAGCGCAGAGCGAGCAAGTATTCAATTTGTGTTTGCATTGCTGCCGGGCTGATGTCAAGGGTTGCCAAAGCGATGTCCACGTCCCCACACATCACTCGTCCACTTCCACTTTCACGTCCACGTCCACTTGTCCGCGTCCCCACACGTCGCCCATACGGCCAGCGAGAATGAGCTAGGCAACTTTTCAAGACTTTACAATACTACGTGTTGCTTCATGCGCTGTTCGACGTCCCTTTTAACGGTACTCTGGACTATATTTCAAGCTACGTATTGCACTAGCTTTTGGCTGAGGAACCACCCAGTGTGCCTGGAAAAATGAAATTCAAATCGAAGTTGAACTTGACCCGACAGACAGCGAGTTGCGGGGAAATCACTTTGCAATGATGCCACGGAGGCCGGGACAGGTAGAGTTCCTGTATATAGCTCCCGCAGGGAGCTATATACAGGAACTCTAGGGACGGGTGGAGGCGAGCGCCATCTGGTGGTGTTGTAGGGCTGCAGCGGCGCGTGCGCGCAAAACCACATCAGCAGCAGCAGCACCTGAAAAGTGGCGAGAAGACGCAAACAAAATTTGGATTTGAAAATGCAGCCCTCGCGTCCAGCGATTGGATTACAGTATCAGCAGCACAACGAATTCACATTGCATAGTAGGACGTTGGGCCTTCCGGAGTGCGCATGAAGAGTTCTCGCCCCTGTAGGTAGCTTGATACACACGCGTAAAGTTTTCCCCAAAATCAAGAGCAGCAAGGGATGCTAAGATTGCATCATGGAAAACTGGCCGATTTGATGTCCAGGAATGTTGCAGTGGGGATGTTTCCGTTATGCAATTCATCAAGGGGACGTCTTGAGCCCTCTCCTGTTTAACCTGACACACATCCACCTATTGACTCCGACGTAGACAGTCCCGACCGACCACCACAGTCAACTCAACACATCGCTAACGCTTTGGCGTTGTGGTCCAATGTTTACGAAGCAAACGCGACGCTTGCGGAGTTCCAAGCAGACGTTCTCACACGAAAGAGGAATTTACGGCAAGAAACCATTTGTGACTGCTTCAGTCGTATTTAAGTGAGATAAGTTCGTTTTTGCGACTTGGGAATTTTTCGGGCTGCTCTTTTATTTGGATTTTTTTCGTTCCCCTCTAGGCCCCAAAAAATAGGTCGGCTACTGTATTATGCATATTGGAGACAACATCAGTACTTAACTTTCAGTGTTCTTTTGATTGACCCTACATGTGCGCTTGATACTTGCGGAAACAAATAAACAAAGCGCCTTAAAACAATATTTTGGCCCAAAAATGCATAAAAGAGATCGCGCGCAAGCCCCTCGGGGCGGAATTTCAACAATCCAACAGTAAGGAAAGGTGTCAATAGATAGCGCGTGAGCTGTGGGACGCGGGAAAGTGTAATTGGACTTGAGACTAACCTCGACCGTGTTGATCGAGGCAGGCGGAAAAAGAGCGTGACAGGAAAGCGGGGGAGATAGGAGAGTCATTTACGTGGCAGGAACGATTCCCTCTCGACGACATTTGTAGCGAAGTCTGCAGACACGCGGTCAATTTTTTAATGACGACAGTGTTTCTTGGGCTATACTTAGAGCGAAAATTTTGATCTATCTGCCTGTCTGTCTGTCCCCTGATTCAGCATTCCGGCCAAAAGTTGACGCAATTCGTATATAGGCAAAACCGTTACAAACTTCTGAAACTGCTGGACTAAGTCATACATGTCCCCATTTCTTACCGCAAGCAAACCCTCAGACACATTCGAAGCAAAATTTAAGTACGTAACCCCGAGTTCCCGTGTTCTTCCCGTATAGGATACCCGTTGAGTTGTTCTTTACGATAGCAAGTGAATATAATAACCGTTAAAAAGTTAAAAACGGCGCAGATAGGCTGTAGCTAGTGCGAGATTAAACAAGAGAACAGAGCTCGCGCGCTCGCGCTCTCGTGCTGCTCCAGGCGGAACAAGAAACACAAAATAAAAGAAAATGTGAGCGCTATCCCATGATATGGAGCGCAAGCACTGAGAAGGCGGGAAAATTGTACTGCATTGAACAAACGTTCATTCAGTTCATCCCGAGAGGAGAAAGGGTAAGAGCGGGAGGGGTGGCGGCGTAGAGCGTGCCAGGGGCGTAAGACGACTGTCGTCTTTCTAGGACATTTGTAGAGAAGCAAGCAGATGCGCGGCCATTTCTTTTTTTTTTTTTTCTCGGCGCGTGTCCATCGTCGTGTGGGCGTTACCGTGAGTACATCGCTGGTCAAACGGCGCATGCGGCGCACAGCACATACGTGAAGCGCGAAATGTTTTCTTTTTTTTTTTTTAGTTTTGAAACTGTGACGACCGATCCCAGGCGCCTCCGTTTTAGAGGACGCGGGTTCGATTCCCGGCCGCGGCGGCTACTTTTTAGAGGCGAAAAGCGAAAACGCCCGTGTGTTCGAGATTTCGGCGCACGTTAAAGATCCCCATGTGGTCAAAATTAATCCGGAGCCCTGCACTACGGCCCGCCTCATCGTCTGTGTAGCGTCGGTATGTGCAACCACACAATCAATCAATCAATAAAAATAAATAAATAAATAAATAAATAAATAAATAAATAAATAAATAAATCAATCAATCAATCAATCAATCAATCAATCAATCAATCAAGCAAGCAAGCAATCGTTTCAGAGGCGGGAATCATAACCTCTCTGCTTTGAGCGATCGATAATCATCATCATCATCATCATCATCATCTCGTTGCTGTCCAGTGACGTGAAGGAATAATTTCTGGTTTGGTATTCACGTTTTGTGGTTTGTTCAAAAATGCATGACATGGAGACATTGGGAGCATACCAGACACGACACATGTCCACTGGGGAGTCCATACCCTGTGACATATGACCTGTGTTATATAAGCATACCTGGTGCGTCATCTGCCTCAGGCAACCACGAATGCGTGCATAGTAGGCCTGTTTTAGTTATTCTTAGACGTTGCTTGCGAAGTAATCGTCTTACGGCAAGCGTATGCACATATGCGGAGGCCAGAATGTCATTAAAAAAAAGGCATTCTGTCTCCGTCACTACGCTCCACTCCTTTCTCCGAACCCTTATCCAAACAAACCCTCATCCTCACACGTCCTTTCATTTCCCCGCCATTTTATTGCCGGTATACACTTGGCTGTCGTGTTATCCGACTTGACCCCGATTCCCGGACCATAATGCACGCTGCGCCAAACCTGGTGCCTTTCCAACGACTTTCCGCGTGGAGAACGCATCAACGGGAAAGAAAATGCGACACTAAACGACCAGTCTTAATTAAATGAATAAAGCACACGCGCACACACCGTGCGTAGCGGCGTCTTTTCTTGATGTTTACTCGTTTTTACTCCGCTGTACACTTTACAGCTCCGAACTTGGCTCCGTGTTTCTCTCATTTTACGACCAGGGAAAAAGTAGAGAAACCGCGCTCGCCGTATACGCTGATCAAGTTCGAGTTAATGGCCGCCACATCATTTCCTCGCTGGGAGCGTGTGCGGGCCGCATGTGGCGTGTAAGCGACGCGGGGAGACGTCCAGTGCGTCCTCCCGAGGCCTTGTGCTTCTTCGCTCGAGGCGCGCGCGTCCACCGCAGCCACAGACTCGCATATCTCGAAGACGAAATAAATGAGCAGCACTTCTCCGTCCATGTGCTCTCTTCACGCTCGACTTTCCGCTCCCTCTAGCACGAGGAAAACTCAAGGACCTAAGGGTATACCGTTCTTGCTGTGGTTGCAGAAGCGCTGGTGTCGAGTGCTAGACCGCCCTTCGATTTCCGATCTCTTCCAGACGGCCCAGTTTGGTCGATGCGATACAAAAAAGCCGCCGCCTGTGCTCGTCGTTGGAACACGCTTTGCTGACCCCCAGAAGGACGCACGTTGCCTTTTTACGGCGAAGCTGTATGTTTCTAACCCCCAAGTTTTCATTCCGGCGAAGCCGCTTCACTCGGTGCCACTCCGGCGGTTCTTTTTGCGTTTGTCTCTCACTTTTAAGCACGCGCACTAAGCGGTTGCCGGTTTATGTGTGCACGTGCGGGGAGTAGAGGGAGGAAGAAAGGGGGGGGGGGGGGGGGGGTTTCAGTACTCACAAAATGATAGGGTATGCGTGGTCTGCGGAAAAGAAACGGAAACTATGCCTCACATAGCGTTAGAATGTGAGGGTATCCATCCAAATCTACATGAAGGAAATATTGGGCTTCCAGAGGCCTTAGGATTTAAGGGTGCCACACAGGAAGTTAACTTCAAGACTGTCGAGGGGACGAAAAGAAGATTAGAATGCTGGTGGACGAAAAGCAGAGAGGGGAATATTGCCTAGGACAGTTACCACCTGTAACAGGAAAAAAAAAAGTATTTTGTGCCTTTTTGTGCCTGCCCTAAGCAGCGCTGTA
The DNA here is from genome assembly GCA_013339765.2 of Haemaphysalis longicornis. NCBI lineage: Eukaryota > Metazoa > Arthropoda > Arachnida > Ixodida > Ixodidae > Haemaphysalis > Haemaphysalis longicornis. The sequence goes on from CM023452.1 coordinate 191,897,251, forward strand.
TTAAACCAAGAGTGTAAAACATGGGTATATTAGTCCTTTTTGGTAAGATGACATGCCATCACCCCGCTTCAAAAGGGGAAACCAATAGCAATCATCATCATTATCACCAAGCTACAGGTTTCATGTCTTCACCGATGACATGTCCGTTGCGCTGGCGGGAGGTTTACACGTGGATGTCAAACAGCCGAATGCGACCTGTCTGGTGTCTTTACTGGCCAAGCGGATTGGGTTGTGCGTTACGCAGACAGTAAGATGCCAACGACGCGGAAGGGAAACAGACCGTCACATGTTTGTACGCTGGAATAATGATCGAGTCCTTCCAGGTTTCATTCAGCTAAATGGCTAGGAAGTATGCTCAATCGCCAATTACAAACGAACGTGGTTTGTTTCGTGCACTCCGTCGACTGTGTCCAGCATCGCAGGTCATCCATTGTCACTGAATGTAAGGGCACTAATTTTAATGCGAAAGCAATGATTAGGAGCCATTCCACTCTTTGAATGTGGCTGACCAGCGTAGCTTTTAAGCACACCGCATGGATGCGACATAAAATTTAGAGAAACATATGATCAATTTTGAGCTCTCTCGAGTGCGAGCGGCGGCCGTCCATAAGAAAGAGCTTTGCGTCTCGGAGACGATGCATACACGTGACCATTGCCATAATTTTTTATCGTGGCTGAACGAGGTAAAGCCAAGCTTGTCGAGCAAAAGCTGGGTTTTCGGGCTAAAGCGCACCGCACACAATTGCTATCCGGAAGCGCGACTACTACACTACGAGATCAGGGCAACGGTCTAATTAGTGTCGCATCATGGCGGCGATGGGAGCAGTCAAAGTTGATTTCACCCAACCGGACCAACCGCTTCCGCTCACGGACTAGCCAGAGTCACTGTTAATTATTGATAGCGACGCTGGCTAGTCAGTGAGAGGAAGCGGTTTGTCCGGTTGGGTAAAATCAAGACAGGCTGATCACTTGCAGTTGCGAAACGGCTCCAGCGAGGATTGCTGTACTGGATGGGAGCAGTCTGTCTTGATTTTTACCAAACCAGCCAAACCACTTCCACTCACTGACTAGCCAGAGTCATTATTATAATTAACAGTGACTCTCGATAGTCAGTGAGCGGAAGCGGTTTGGCCGGTTGTGTAAAATCAACACAGACTGCTCTTATCGCCGCCATGATGCGGCACTATTTAGGCCATTTCGCGAGGTCAGACGAGTGCACAATTGTACGCCAAGACAAAGCGCAAACGCAGCTCAGCGCGTTTTCGCTGCAGGGGCGAACGCAACTTTGACGCACCCAGCGTCTTCTTGTATCATTTGATGGTACGAGCCCTATACTATTCCCCCATACCCTCTTTGCACCCCACCCCTCGGAAGGAGCTAGCGATTAGACGCTTTCACTGCGGAAGCCATCGGCGGAGCCGCGAATTGGTTGGGTAGGTGGCGCTATGTCGGCGCGGGGAACTGCCCGTGGCGCTTATGACCTTGGGTGCATGCGGCCTTTGCTTGAAGGTCAGAGGGATGCTACCAAGCGTGTACTAGATTTATACATGGAGTAATGAGGTCACCTTAAAAGTTGGGGTCGGCTTCGGTGTCTGTAATAGCGAAAGGGCTTCAAGAACGAGTGTCTTAATCCAACTCTGGCATACTGGGAGGCAAGTCTGGCTGACCTCAGTGCTGCGACACAGCTCCTGCTGACGTCCAGGGCGGAGGAAGCCATGGCCACGGCTTCCCACGACGGCGCCCTGGACTAAGGGTGCTTAGGGAAAAAATGCCTCCCTTCGCTTTCCCGCTCACCTCTCATGTTGTTCCTCTTGCGTCGCGCTCCTCCCAAGGTAAAGACGCCAAAGGTTTGCTTAAATCATTTTAAATTTCCCGCGTTCCACTGCTCCAAACCGGGTGTCTCGATGCGAGCGCTGCCGTACGGCGAAGACGCGCGTTAATCGAGGCACCCTACTTCAACGTTTCCCTACTCCACGTGCGTTGCAAGCAGAACGTGGAACCTATCTATAATAGTGGAACCTTGCGTAACTGTTGTCGGTTGATTTCTTAAAATGGCGCCAGAAGCTATAGTGGCGCGGGTGACAGCAGGCGACGGCGGAGTGAATTCTTTTTCTGCAGTTGATGAAGTATTTAATTTAGCAAAAGTCAAGCATGTTTGATTTACACCGAACCGAACCGAACCTTACACCGGACATAGACGGGTAGATTTAGCTGTGACTATATAAGACTATTGCGCAGGCATTGTTTTGCTTTGGCCGGGTGGCTGAATGGAGTCACAGACAGACAGACAGACGGACAGACAGACAGACATACAGACAGACCAAAATTTCTGGGTTTAAGTAGCCCAAGAAAGACTATCGTCTTTAATAAAATTTTCTTCCTTCCTTCCTTTTAATGGTTCCATAGCGTCAGGCGTTCCACAGCACGCGCATGAAGTTCGCAGCAGTGAAACGTGCCCGTCTACGCCAGTACACCAAAAGTGGAGAAAGGGAGTGGAATAACGCCACCAAGTGACTTACAGACCACCATCGGGATCAACTCTCTCATTACAGGGCGGCAGGGCCGCCAAGCGGCACCACGCGTAGGAGGCCGATCGAAGTCATTCGAAAGCGAAAAAGCGGATGCTGATCGCGAAGCGAACTGTCTCAAGCGTCAAGAGGATTAAAAAATTCCGTGGATGATGGCGAGGGTGCGGAGTACGGGGAATCGGAATAGCATCCAAGTTGCGCCCCGAGTGACATCCAATTTGCGCCCCGACCGTCATTGCATTTGAGCCGTGAGTTGCACCTTCATTATTTCCTAAATGAAACTGCAACTCGCGGCTCAAATAGAAGTTCGCTTGATTTTCGCATGATGTGGCGTGCGCACGGATGGACGCGGACGGACATTGGGAGGTCCTAAGGTACTCCGCACCGTTACAGGCGCGGGAGTAAGCCATTTGACTCTCGGGTACTAACCTCACGGTCGAGGCCCAGTGGGTAAGACGACTGACACTAACTCTGTCTGGTCTACCTGACACGGGCTGGAATCCTGCCGGTGCCTGTGTGATTTTCTGCGATTGTAAATGCCATGCGCACGGACGCGGACGGACATTGTGCGGTCCTAAGGTACTCCGCACCTAATACGGGGAGGAAGCAAAACTGCTGCGGCATCCAATTGGATATTAATTAATGCTGGGTGCGCGGAGTCTTTTGCCTTACAACAATTTCCCGGAGTAAAGGAATAACTCTACGATGGGTCTGTCAGCTTCTTAAAATGCATAATTAAAACCTTTTACGTGGACTTGAAAAGAAAACCCGACTATCTGTCTAAACACTTTCGCCGCATACAAAAATGCTGTTAAGGCCTCAGAACCCAATTGCTATGCTCGTATCATACTGCTTATATAAGGCCTGAAAATGATTTTTGTCATCAATGAAATGTATTGAGCCCCATGCGTAATGTCTTCTTACGGTATTGATTTGGAGGCCGGTGAGCCGTCACACTGATATTGCACTTACTATGTTTTATCGGAAAAATGTCTTCCCAGCAAGCATTTCAGTGTACAAGTAAAGCCGGCTTTAAAAAGGCTTGGTATATACTAGTCAAACCCGACCAAAACGAACCTGGATAGAGCGAATTATGCTATATATCGAAAAAAATAAATCAGTTACGGAAATCCACGCGAAACATATTCCTTATAACGAACTTCCCATCTGATATAGAACTCAGCGTGCCTAGAATGGCCGCTAAAATGCATGGTCTCGGAGCGGCGATTGAGGTGTAGATTGGCCGCGACCACTGAGCAAAGGCCGCGACTGAGACATTGCGCCTCGTATGGAGTGACATGACGCCCGACACTTTCCGTAACTGTTTCCGACGCGCAGAACTCACAACGGAACCCGCCCAGTCAGTGAGTCCCGACCAAGACGGCAGCTCGCCAACCTCCCCGATGCTGTGCCGAAAGGAGTGTCCTTCGAAGATTTCCTGAGAGTCGACGACGACGTTGCCGTCACTGTAAGCCTCTCGGACGCGGGCACCGTCAGCAGCACCGTCTTAATGCTGCTGAAAAGCATCGAGGAGGCAGAGGATGTCGCGAGTGAAAGCTGTCCGAGGCTTAATAGAGTGCTTTCGGCAGTAGATGTCGTCCGCCAATATTTCTGCGATATTGAAGGACACGGACTCGAACTGGTGCAAACAATATCTCGAGTAAAGAATGCTGTGCTAGTTTACGCTGCCAAAACGAAAGGAAACACAAAAATTACGGTTTTCTTTTTTGAAGTAGGCAGTTAAGGCGTTAAGGCGGAAAGTAGCTTTATTATTTGCAATAAATCGACTATTTTGTGATGGTAATGACATACTTTATTTTGTTACTTTCTGCATGCGGGGATGGCAAGGGAATTTCCGCGTATTTCGAGCTCGTAACAATAAACTCGTTATGGGCGGGTTCGGCTATATCGAACTATTGGAAATATCGAACTAATCGTCGCGCTTATGGCAGTTCGCTATAACCGGGTTTGACTGTATAGCGCTTTTTAAGGATGTATAGGTAAGGTGGTATTTAATAAAAGGGCCCCGGGCCTTCTTACTTCCAGTGGTATCTTACACGTCTTCCTACTAAGGCGCCTCAAAAGGCGTCTTTCATGCAAGGCATGTTTGTGCAGTAGCGAAGTCGATCCTAAAAAGTTCCGTTTGCAGAGTGGCTTAAGCATTTATTCGATAATTCGCACTTGGGAGCTCATGCAATTTTTTGCCCTGTCATCATAATCGTTGTCGTTGTTATCATGGTCACTGCCAATGTAAACTTTCCTCTCTTCACCGACAGCTGACATTGTAACGTCGTTCGCCGGTGAACCGTTTATCAACCCCTTCTCTCCAATCCACAAGTCTATTCATATATCCATCTATTTCTTCAGCTTGGTAAGGTCAACGTAACCAACAGCGGGCGTTTAAGCTTATTTGCCCTGCTCCCAACAAATTCATTATTAAAATGATGGTAACTTTTAGTCCGAAGTTGTCTCTCATTCTGGGTGTTTAAAGATGGGACTCCTGAATATAAAACAAATAACTGAGAGAGAAAATTTAACATCCACCTAACTTGCGGCCGCGCAGCTGCAAAGGAAAGCTGTACAGCTTTCTCGAAAACTTTGCTATTGAAGAAAAATTCGTCCTGGTCTAGTATTCGAACCCGGGACCTCCGCCCATCTAGGGCAACGCCCTTCTGCTGCTCTAGACAGGCGGTGGTTTCCCGGGTTCGAATCCTAGACCGGGACGAATTCGTCTTCAACCGCAAGTTTCTGAGAAAGCTGTACAGCTTTCCTTTGCAAGCCGCGCGGGTGTATTTATGGGGGACGTAAAATTTGCTCTTACAGAAACTCACTCTACCTCGGGTATTTTGCCTAACCTGGTCGATTAAAGCGATATCCAGTAACAGCATCCCACTTTAATCCCATTCTACAGCCCTGCCCAGCCTGCGACCCCCAAAGCTTGGAATATACGCGCCGTTGGCCCACCGATAGCCTCAGGAAAAAAATCTTCAATTTATTCTTTTATGTCGTGCTTAAACTAAAGGTACGCACCGTAAGAGGCTTACAAGCGCGAAGCATAAATTAACGCTTCGAGCCACTTCACACGCACGCCGCAGCAGCACTGTGGGAACGCACGCACTCCTGTCCCGCCGCTGCGCTGGTGTGCGTTATGGCGTCGCAAGGCAGCACGGTGTCGCACAAAGGCACGTTCTCGCGGCGGCCTGACCTTGCGACATGCAAGCCGTGCGAACTGGTTGCATAAGGAGTGCGTCGCCTCGTCTCGCTCGCTCTGCCTCGCCCCCTCTTTCTCTTCTTGTTCGACGGAGAGGCGGCGGCGTTGGCGACATTCAAATCCACTTGTTGCACTAAGTGTCACCGACGGCTCGCGCCGAGGAAGAAACGGCAAGAAAATCCCGCGTGACGGGATCGCCTGGGAGGAGGGACGCGCCGAGAGAGCTGCTCCGCCCACAGTTCGCAGCTGTTTTGCATGCCGCGCCGAGACGCGACTCTGACGTAGACGCGAAAGGGAATAGTTAGTTTTTTACGTGCAGTGCTGGACTAGTATTGTGAACCTGGATCAGTTGTCCTGTTTTAAAAACGACCGTCTATCTTTGTCTGTCTGTCTGTCTGTCTGTCTGTCTGTCTGTTGTCTGTTGTCTGTTTCTGTCTGTTGTCTGTCTGTCTGTCTGTCTGTCTGTCCCTTGACACAGCCATCCACCCAAAAAGCCAAAAAACTTGTTGAATGAGGAGTTTATGGAGGCAAAATCTTACCAAACTTCTAAATCTGGTGGCGTACTTGATATATATCTCTACATTATTCAGCAAGGAGAAATTTAGGCATATTGATGCAAAACATCACTACATAACTGATACCACTAGGGTTCTTCTGACTAAAATCAGACATGGCCTTTATATTTGCGTTTAACAACAATGTTTCAAAAATACAAAAGGGCTCGCGCTCGAACGTTGACCTCGAGGCTCGGACACGAGCCCAACAGTGACAAATGGTCCATTAGATGGCCGGCAGCAATGTGAATACGGAAACATTGAATTGAATGAGCAAACCTCCAATGTCCTTATCATGGCATGAGAAAGACGGGAGGGGAACAGCGTGAGAGAGGGAATGGGAGAGAATCGAGGCATTTGCGTTGCAGGAGTGTCAGAAGACTATCGCCTTTCGACGGCATTTGCAGGTAAGGAGCAGATACGCGCCAACCTTTTTTTAAGATTTGGATTGTGGGTGTAGATGACAGTGTGGGACATAGTGGCGTCACCATTGGTGTTTTGTAAAGCGAAATTTCAAAGTTTAATCTATATTTCTTATCTTTCTCGAGGGGTGCGGGACAGTATGGAAAAGAGATCCTTCGAATTTCGCTCTTCACAGTGTCAGGACTTCTCAGTGACGTGATAAGGCTAATACTGAAAAATCAAAGCCCCTTTCTTAAAAGAAAAATGGGTAAAACGCGAAGCGTTCTCCCATGCACCATGAGACAAAGGCAAAAGTCCGAAACCAAACTGTTTCGACTGTAACCGGAATGACGTCGGCTAGACGTCGACTGCATAACGCGGGTGACCCAGGTTCGACTCCGACCACCGGAAGCGTTTTTTTTTCATGAGACGCTTGAAGTGCCTTCGCTTGTCATCATCGCTTTGTGAAACTCACTGTGTAAAGTTTGCTTTCCTGCAATGCATGTCGCTCGGACTTCGACGCCATCAGTGAGGTATAGAAAGCTTTTTTAAAATAAGACCGCATTGCGTTAACTCAAAAGTTACCATAGAAGTGGCAACGATCAACAGGAACTGTGGAAGCACCGCTACAACCCAGCAACCACGTTTTTTTGTCGGGGGTTTTAGTCGGTGGCGCAGTAGCACGAACCCCCCAGTGGTGGCATAAAGATTGGGTGAGAAAGTGGCGCCGAGTCGCCGCTGCTTTGTCCGTATTTGTTGGAAGTTTGCGTTAAACTTCGCATCGTTTTTATTGGGAAACGGTGATTTTAATTAACCAGCTTGTATGATGTCTTCAAAGACTCTTAAAACGTGTGTGTCTGCACCGCTTGCCCAATCTCCCTCCCGTATAAACCGTGTAGCGCATTTGTTCCTTGACAATACGCAACGAATCAAGACTAAGGCAGCATGGGCAATATATAACAGTGAGGGATAAGAAGCGAGCAGCACGTGTGGAGAGCCTAAAACACGGGTGGTAAAGTATTGACAGAACAATTTGGATATAGTGAGCTCGCGTCACGCGTAAACAAAAGGCACCCTCAGAACAGGAACGTTGTTGAGGCATCAAACGCCGCAAGTGTCTCTGTCACAGACGTCGCAAAAAGGAAGAATAAATCTTTACTGAACGAGCTTTGGTGTGGTCGTTATGGCTGCTGTTAGGTGTTTTTCTTAGCTTCAAATGCTGCACCTTTCATCAGAAATAACTACTTGACCACACTAACGATCTATAGGGTGTTGCTATTTCAGAAGACAGCTTAGAACTTGGCAAGGCGTTGAAGAGCAAGTTTACCTAGAGGAAGACGAACAGGCGAGCCTTATCTCTCATTCGCCTTTACTGCAACATTATCTATCTCGTAGCTCTGCAGGCTTCACCACAGCCGCTACAACCTTCAATAGATAAATGGTTGCAACATTTTTCAACGCAGTGTGAACTCCAGTTCACAAGACGGACTCGGCCACATCGCATCTCACGTGCTGGCTGATAAACAGCAATGCCTGCGTGGTGGGTGGAATAATCTCATGAGAACCTTCAATAAAGCTGGCTATTCCGTGACACAGCGGTGCACTACTTCACACCGGACGTCGACGCTCCTTATTTTTATACTTAAATAATGAAGTCGATTCACTTCAATTCCATTTTCCGTCGCGAGCAGGGTTCGCCAGCTGCATAACCGTATAACTTCCGTATACCCTGCGCCGAACGTCGTTCAAGCGGTGACGAAGCACGCAGAATAACGGTCTACAGCCCCGCTGGTGGTAATATGAAAGCCATCGCTTAAAAATAACAAAACAAAATAAAGTGGCATAGTCTCTACGTTTGGGACGAATACGAGGACGAGGACGAGAATGGACTTGCGGCATCAAAAGACAAGAGCGGCTGAAGGGATGCTTGAACTGCTGCTGTCGCTGATGATGATAACGATAATCATGATAAGGTAACAACAAGCCTCTTGCATTCGGTTCTTTTTCCGCGACAGTGTTATTTCGGCGTCCACGCATATCGTAAAGCGGTCAATGCAGCCATTGTGAGAAGAGTGCAATTGCGTTTCGATCGTCAGTTGAGCAGATCGGGAATATCTCTGCGCGCGGGGACCGGCTGCATTTTTTGCGCAGGCGCAGTAGCGCTCCCGCTCCACTTAGTGGTCGGCGAGCTCAAAGACGCTCAGCTCAAAATAGCCTGCAGCGTTGAACCGTAACGATGCATTGCTAAGCACCGGGGCCACGGGCCGATCGGACAAGCGCGAATCCGTCTGCGAATCCGCATGCCCTGACAGCGTCCACATTACGATCGTACGTAACGTGATAAATTGCCGCTTCATGACTCGCTAAGGCGTGAAGCGTGCGCTTGCTTGGATATCTTGGGAGAGACTCTCGCGTCTTTAGACGGACACTGCAGAGATGACGTGGACACCTTATCATTTGCAACAATGCGAGATGATACAGAGCGTGCGTCGGGAATGGTTCTGCCCGCCTATTAGAGGCAGCCTTTGTCATCCAATCAGCACGAAGCGCGGGATAACGCCGCTGCGTTTAACCGCGCGTATACGACAAGGCGAGCAGTGAAAAGAGTGCGTTGTGTACTCGGGCGCGAAGGCGGAACCGGTTGCGAGATCTATAGCGCCACCACCGAGTGATACATCTCTCTTCTTAGCTTTCCTTTTGTTGTTCTTGCTTTGTCTCTGCAACCACGCAGCCTCAGCACGAAGATTCAGCTCCATGCCAAGAAAGCCTCCTCCCATTGATATCGCAGTATTTCCGGTAACATTCCTTCCGTTTCTTTCGTTGTCAGACCAGAAAAGACCAGGGAAGGGTACGTCGCTGCAGTTGTCTGTCACCTCAACATAAATACTGTTCCCAGGATGTGATGCGATGGGCTTGTTTGTCTTGGAGGTGTTGTCCGTGTACGCTCCGGCCGCAGGAGCCGATGCTCGCACGACTTTGTCGAACTCCAGAGCGATCGGCAAACCGCACGCGCGGAGCGGCAGAGTTGCTCTTTCTGCGGGAGCTGCAGATCTTTTGAGCGGGCCGGATGAGATCGCCGTTAATAAGCAGCCTTCGCAACAAACGCTCGTGGAGATGATATTCGCACGCACACGCATTGCGAGGAAGCCCGCCGAGAAGGGGGAGGGAAAAAAGAGGCCGTTTATACTGCGCCGCAGAAGGTAGTACCGCTTCGCAGATTAACGAATTAGGGCCGGCGTGAGCGCTCCATTCTCGCTGAGTGCGTGAACGCGATTGCTGTGTACGCCAGCGTCACAGAAGGGGACGAAAGGTGTAGAGGGCTAACCGGCGATTATTGATAAAGGAAAGAAAAGAAAAAAACAACCCGCGGCGGTGCGGCGTAGTCGGAAGCTCGTCGAGGAACGAAAAAAAGGAGGGGGAGCAGCTTGCGAGCAGCGAACGAAAGAGCTCCGGGGTGAGACGCAAATAATAGGCGGCGAAACGGTCTGTCGTGAATGCCCGCTGGGCTGCTACTTGTTGCGATCGGTAGGAACGCGTATACGGATGAATACAGAAAGGGGGGGGGGGTGGATAAAGAACCGATCAAAAGCTATAGAAGGCGTGAGTTCGGAATCGCTATTGCGTGCCATGTTTGGGCCGCTCGATGGGCGAGAGATGGATATGTGAGCGCAGTGCTGTGCAAAGTGGAAAAGAGCGCTCTCTTGCTTGGGAGAATAAAGCAGTATACTAACGAGATCCAGCGTGCGTGACGGAGGGTCGCCGGCGTGCTTTGGCTTGAGGTCGCCAGCAGTGTTGGGAGGCGAGGTTTCGGAACAACGCGTTGTCTGCGAAGTATAGCTCTCCTTTTAGGTTTTGAGCTTCTTTAGGCGAATAAACGATGCGACCTCCGACCTTTGTGCGCGTGTTCTGGCAAAAGGTTTGAAAGGCACGTTCTTCAAATATTGCACTTGAGTGATTTTGAGCTGTAAATTAGGTGTCAACGTCCATCTCATCTGTATAATTCAGTTGCGCTATTTCAGACAACATGCAAGATTTCGCGTGAGGGGATAGTATAAACCGGCCTAACAATTAGAACAGGGTACTTGCAGTCTCAGCCGTCGCTCCAATATTGATTAAAAAAGTTTACACGATATCTAACTGACAGCTTGATCTTTCACGTAAGACTAAGTTCTTATGAATGAATTATGAATGTTCAACAAGCATGGTCGGCTGATCTGATGATGTCACCCCAGTCTAAAATCACAGCAGGAATACCGCAGAAACCCAACAAGAGTTCCTGTCGTACGAAAAAAAGACGTTGTTGTGACAGCAGAAGTCCTGTTGTTACGACCAAGCCATGTGTTGTTACGACACACATTTCTGTCATAACGACAAAGTCAGTTTTCTCCCCGACAAACATTCCTGTAGTCACAACAGAACGTTCATTTACGCTACCCTTCACAATGGGCAATAACATTCAAACAATGTGCATCTGCTCATGGAATATCAGGACCATGACAAGACAGGAATTCGGCACGATGGAGCATCAAAATCACGAAAGGAATACGACACCCGACAAAACATCAGAATCACGACATGACGACAATACGACGAGACGACAGTACGACACGCGAAAATGCGACAAACTACGGAAATGTTTCTTGTCGTCATTTCCGACTGGGACATTATATACACTGGTGTTCTTCTCGCCCGTTCTGACAGCATAGTTTCCGCTTTCACTTAATGCTTTAAACTATGCAGCGAGATCCGGCACCATGCTTCAACGATTAATACAAGTGCAGCGCCTTTGAACATAAGCTGAAAGCTAAACAAGCCTGGGGCGGAATTCTGAGTTGTGTGCGCTTCAAAAATGCCCATTTCGAACCATTTAAATTGTGACGTCACTGCACTTGCGAGGACTCTGACCAATCATAGGCCTTGCTTTTGCTGCGTCACATCCGGGTCGTCCGCTTTCAGCCAATCAGGGCTTACTCGAAATGGACTCTTCGAAACAGATATCAAGTGGACAAATTAAAACGGAGAATTCCGCTCCTGGACATAATTTTATTAACAGCTTATTCTAATTTACTTATGTAGAATAGTTGGCCGCGTAGATGTTCCCTTCGCTGCAAGTCGTTGAAAGGTGATAGTCTTCTGGTGCCCCTGTCACGTAAATGACTCTCCTCTCTTCCACGCCCACCTCGCGCGCGGTTCCTCTGCTGTTTCGGTCCTCCTGTTCTAAACGCAGTAAAGGTTTGCTAAAATCAATTCAATTTAACCGCGTTCACCGTGTTTCCGCGCCATCTGTTGGGAACTTCTTTAACTGTTGCGATGCAAGAGCCCAAGGCTCAAGCGCGAGCTCCCTTTGCATTTTTGCTTAAATTTAGTCTTTAACGCATTTGTTCTTGTTTGCTATCGTAAAAGTTACGACTGCATTTATTTTTTTAAAACAACACTGTTAGTATCAGTTCTGTATTAATGCTTTGCTTCAAATATACCTAATGTTTTCTTTTTGCTGAACAGCGCTGACATTTGAAGTGGGGTACCAGCTTTAGTGGTTTGGAAATAGTTTTGCCTATATAATCATCTTGCTCAGGAATTGTTTCACAGTTTTGGCTGAAAGGTTGGATCGAGGGACAGACAGACAGGCAGACAGACAGACAGACAGACAGACAGACAGACAGACAGACAGACAGACAGACAGACAGACAGACAGACAGACAGACAGACAGACAGAAGCCATCGTTGGCAGGCTGGGTCATCACTGCTCCCTCGACGTGTTCGTTTTTGTGTGTATTGTTGGTGTGCGCTGGCAGCCCATACCGTGTGCTACGCGCCCACCCTCTCCCGACGTTTCGGGCAAAAGGGGGAATATACAGCGTGGGGTGTAAGGGGTGTAGTTCAGTTGGTGTGAGAGCATCTGTCGTAAGTCTCATAAAAGTGTACTTCACTTCTTTAGGGAGTCTCGTGGCCAGAGGTGGAAATGTTCTTGTTTTGGGCCTCAGTGTGCTCAAGCATGCGACGAGTCATGATCAATATGTCCACTGGCGAGGGTTGGCATGACGGAGTCGTGATTAGGAGACCTGGCGCTGTAACGTTGGCGGCTTCGTCTCCTCTTTCCCATGTGCCCAGATGGTAAGAACCTCCTCCGGTGGGTATACGAAGAGTTTTGTGCTTGAGTTTGTTGACTAATCCCTGTTTAAAGGGACCCTGCAACTCTTTTTCCGACTTTTTTCGAAATCCTCAATGCTTGCAGAACGTAGTCGACTAACACATCCAGTACTAAGGTTACGGGGTGGCAAAGTACTTCAGCCAGAAATTGCTGCTCTATAGAAACTTGCTCAACAGATTTTTCTTTTTTTTTTCCCCGGTCTTGGTGTTCTCCAACTGCTGGAATTAGGTCATTAAGGCCATTTAGCGGCTATTGGCCGGTTTTCCGTCAGTTGCAGCTTTGAACGCATTGGATAGCCGGTTTATATAAAAAAAGCCACAAAGCAAAGCAGAAACGGAAGGCGGATAGTTCTGCTGCGACCCGCAAATCACTCAGTGCCGCTCCGTGCTGGCGATAACTGTAGCGTTTGCATTGCTTCCAGACGCGAAGGAAAGAGGGAAAGCGTTTATCCGAAGTGTTGCAGAGGCCCTTTAAAGTGCCTTCGGGCCTTTTGCGAGTCTATCACATTATTGCCCAGGGCTTGGACGATGGATGTCTTTTTCTGTGTGCTAATATTGGCCTCCGAAGCAGCCCGGTTAAAAAAAAGGCCGCTCTCCGTATGAGCGTACTGATGCTTGAATCACTCAATCTTGAGGCGTAGGTTCGATTCCCACAGAGTATAGCGAATTAGCAAACTGACAAACTTTTCTTCAAAGTCTACGCCAGAAATGTCCACGCGCACGCCCGAACTTAATATACTTGTATACAGAAATATGAAGTCTGGATGGTTCGCGCAAAAAAGCCCACTACATATTCTGCGCTTATAAAAAACGCTGTTACCCTCGCGTATGATCACTTGTCGTGCAGAGATAGCACTGAGTACTTACATCAAGCAGAGGGGCGCAAGCGGACTTAGATACATTTTGTGGTAATGCGGTATCGTTTGCTTCCCCGCATTTTGAACCCACGTTATCCATTAGGAGGCCCGTCAGAACAATCCTTCATACGATTTGGGAAGCGGACCTTCCGGCTGCACGAAAGCCAATGTCTTAATTTTTCTTTTGCTCCCCGAGAGAAATGAATAGCGCCCTCTCTCAACGCGGACTTAATCTGACTCCTTATAAGAAAATTACGCTACGTGCGCCGTGGGGACTCGGCCCGCAGAAGCGATTGGCCTCTTTTTAATTAGCCAATTAAGTGCGCGGTCGCGGCGGTCGTGATCGGACAATTTATCGCTGCTTGGCGTGCGCGCGGTCGTGTCTGAAACTGGAGCCGCGTGGTCGCTGAGGCGAGACGCGAGCCAATCACCGCCGAGATAAGGCAGGCAACCCGCCGCGTGCGACGATCCGGGCGCGCATGCCGCGCAGGCAACAGACCTGTCGTGATCCCAACAAAAAATAAAATAGAGAGAGAGAGAGAGAGAGAGAGAGAGAAGACAAAATGGTAGATTTTTTTTGCATTATTTCTCTCTGCTCCCTCTTTCTCTCAGACAGACAGACAGACAGAGACACACACACACACGAAGGCACTGTGAGGCAGATAGTCACATACAGACCCAGTGACACACAGACACGCAAAGGCACAGTCAGGCATACACCGACAGACAGAGAGGAAGACACACACCGACACACGGACAGATGTAGACACGCAGACGCAGACGCAGCTTCGCTTTACAAGGATAGAAACCTGCTGCGCAATCTGAGAATGTGAACTGGAAGCGCACCCCAGGATGCTGAAGTCAGTGTCCACCCCGGTGGTAATAGGTTTCGATTCGCTAAATAAAAAAAAAAAAATAACACCGTGTCTGGAGTGCCGTACGACAACGTTCGAATATTTAGGACTAGGCTAGCACTGTCCTAAGCGTCTGTCGATGTGGTGTAGGGGTTCAGTCATAGCTTGTTGAAGCCGAGGATGGTGGCTCTAAACTGGCTCTTTCGTCGGTTATTTGTTTTCACCTTTTAAATTGAATTATAATTTGTATGGCTTAGGTTATCGGTGTTTTAAATGATTGCTTTGTTTTGGTTGTCCCGTTTACGCTTTGCAACCTGCAATCATAGGGCGCAGCTTTTACGGACTTGGCGCCACAAAGCAGCTGTATATGAGCCTACATTGACGGCGGGTATGCGTTCCCCGCTAATAAGCGAAGTATGGATGGAAGTCCGCTAACATGCTCGAACTCAGGCCGTCGCTACTCAGCAGCCCGGCGAGAGAAAAACAGTGTTTCGGCGCTATCATCGGGTGCAGGTCCTCCGATCACGATCGGTCCGGGAACCCAGCAGCGTGCGCTAATGGAGATGGATTGGGCCCCGGCGATGCTCGGCCACTTCCTCGTCACGCGTTGTTCAACGCTGCTCACGTAGGCCAGCGGACGCCTCCGCCGCTGCTGGCGTTGCTCCTGTTGCGTCGTGTCTCGCAAACACCCCCCTGATGCAGAATGTCTGCGCGTGCTTCCAGTGCAGCGGATGGCGCGACATCCGTTCCCTTTACCTGCTGAACTAAACAAGTGTTGCTGAGTTATAAGACTGGAGGAGGCAAACACGTGGTGAGAAAAAGTGGGGCGCACAGAGGAATTCCGAAGCCTCCTCTTATCTGGGGGGCGTTGCCTGGTCGTGTGTGTACACAGTCAAGAAGTTCTCAATTTCTACCCGCACCCCCCTGTGGCGCGAAGCGTACATGGAAATGCATCATCGCGAACAGGCGACAGGAAGCGATACGCGACAAGGAACGACTACGACGGCGACACTCTCCTCTTCCACGAAAAGATAATTACTACGCGTGCGCGCGCGTGTACCGCCGGGGTCGCGCGTGCGAAGCTGTCGATATGAATTCGGGATGGAGCAGGCTCTCTGTAGAATGGCGTTTTTGAACGAGCCGCGAAGACTCGCTGTTCTGGTTTTTGACGGCTGGGATTCTATTGTTGGCGTTGTTCAATGTACAAGGTGTTGAAATCATCTTATACGTTGGGCACTGTTTGGAGTGAATTGTGATAGCCGCGCTAATGTAGTTGTTTCCGATGTCTTATAGGGCCAGGAGGACTTTTTTCGCAAGAATGTAAACGGTCGTCACATAATTAACAAAAATTGTTCAATCAAGCTTTTTTCTAGTTGAGGGTTTTAGAATGAATGTTTATGCTGGGAAATTTAAAGAAAAGGTTATAACTAGAGCAGCCTATAGTAAAAAAAAATCGAAGGTGGTTTGTGGTTGGAAATCCACGTAACGAAACGTCACCTTAGCTGTCCGCGTCCCACCAACTTCTGGCACGCAGCACCAATAATGGTGGCCATACCCTGAAAAGGTTGTTGCGTCGTCCGATTTTTTTTCGCGTCGGGGAGTGTGTTGGAATTTAGGGCACGTGAACAGTTGCACTGCTCATGTGCCGTGTCTTCGCTTTTCTTCGCCGTGTCTTCGCCGTGTCTTCGCGGCCGCTTTTCTGGCGGAGGCGAAAAGCGAAAACGCCCGTGTGTATGAGCTTTTGGAGCTGGATAAAGATCTCCAGGTGGTCAAAATTAATCCACAGCCCTCCACTACGGCGCGCCTCATCGCCTGTGTAGCGCCGGCGCGTTAAATCCCGCTAAAAAAAAAATGTATTGGCGTAAATTGGCAGTAGGCAGACCACCGAAATTATTATTAGCGAGCGGAAGACTAAAAAGCTTGCAAAAATTTTGTTACTTTATATGCAGCCTGATCGGTATGGGCTGCAGTGAATTCGGCAAGTACTCTGAGTTAATGAACAGTAGGGTATACCTCTCTCGCTGAAAGGAGTGATATAACGGCCCACGATGGATTAAGGCAATCGGTTCTCAAAAAGGGGTCCACGGACCCCAGAAGGTCTGCAACGGTACTTCAGGGGTACGTGAAGCCCTCCCTGAACCTCTATTTATATTATTTTCTACCTTTTGCAAACCTTGCTTGGTTGGCGAAAAGGTGTCTTTGCTGCATGGCTTGTACGTTTACTTCTCCACGTAGCACAAGGATTTAGGTTGGCTATTTGCAGAACACGACAGCCATGCAAAAAAGCCAGGCACACAAAAGGATGCATATAGGGTTTGGCAACTTTTATAGCTGCAAGAGCAAATTGCTTGACAAAATGACACGCATGAAAGTCAGACAGAAAAGATGGAAATTGCATAAGTACGCGGGCAACTTTAGCGAAAAGTGGAAAATGTCTGACATTTTTAACATGAATCAACATCGTTTATCATCACTTTGCCAGCCCGAAAGGGGTTCCCGGCATACCGAAGGTTGAGAACCGCTGGCTTAGGGGGAAAAGAACTTGGGGTCTTACTAAAAACAGCAGGTCAGACCAACGAGTCATCGAACGAATGGTGATAGGAGTCACGCTTAGGGGCAGGCAACTAGCTAATAAGAAAGGGGATGTTTTCTGGTGGAAGACAACGAAGTGGGCTTGGAATGGGCATGGAATGCGACGAAACGACAGCCGATAGACAACCAGAATAGCAGGGCGGCTGCCGAAAGACGGTTCCATGAGGAGGGAAGACAGTTAACTAGATGGAGGGATGAAAAAAGAAAATTTCGGTGCAACGTTGGATTCGGCCATTACGGGACAGTAGCCGTTGGAGTTGGACAGTAACCGTTGAAAGGGGCCTTCGTCATGCAGTGGATATAGCTTGTAGGTGCTACTGCTGCGGCTGATGATGATGGCTGCTGCTGCTGT
Source organism: Haemaphysalis longicornis (assembly GCA_013339765.2). NCBI lineage: Eukaryota > Metazoa > Arthropoda > Arachnida > Ixodida > Ixodidae > Haemaphysalis > Haemaphysalis longicornis. The sequence continues at coordinate 191,914,751 of CM023452.1, forward strand.
GCTGCTGCTGAGTCCGACCGGTCTTCAAGGGTTCTGAGATACATTTCGGGCACGTTTGAAATCAGACAGTCACTAAAATTAGCATGTAAAAAGCAGCAAGCAACGCTCGTTAACTACGCATTGTCGCTACTCCTCCAGTAGTTATTTTTTTTCTGCAGGCGGAAGAAATTTATATGCGAAGCAGATACTGGCGAGCACCCAGATTTGCTTTAACCTCGTTTTTTAAAGCCGATTTAGGAAGGCACTTTGCCTCTCCTTGATTAAGTCAAATTACACTGGATCTTCCACTAAGTCGACTACATATTCAGCACCATGCTTCAATTTTTTTTCTTAATTTAAGCTACAGCGTCAAAATGGTGGGGTTTCGTGCTCTCTTTGCCTGGTATAATTAATTAACGGGATCAGCAAACTGCAGTTTTTTGAGTGCCTACGGGCATATGATTACTGAAAACATTAAATACCTTTCAGCCGGAAGCACTTATGTCTTCTTCCAGGGTCTGCACGATGTAGTGATGTTTAATTCGGAACTAACTGATGGAAAACACGGTAATAGCCGCTGGTCGCGGCTCCGCTCGAAGGAAACACATTCGCAAGCACGTACCGGATACGCAGCTAGACTCAAAAGCAAGCCCGGTAATGTTTGCAGGAGCAGCTCTTGACCCAAATTGGATATATGTTTCACGGATACCCGCATTGGTGATGTTTTGCGGCATCTTCGATTTCAGTGATGCACTCCTGCGTGCGGAAAGAGTTAGTATAGACTATCCCGGAATTCAATGAAAAAATTATATCTGGTTGCTCCGCTGCAAATTGTTGTCGAAAAGACGACTCTTCTGCCGCTTCTGCAAACACAACACGTTCCCCCCTCTCCCTCTCCCCTCACCCCATCAGGTTCTTTCACTACAACCTCGCTGCTCCGATGGCTAATGCATATGACGATTTCTTAATTCAAATTCAGTTTTGCCCCGCCCACACTTCCTGCGCGCCATCTGGTGGGAGAGCACGCAAACTTGTTTTCATTTCTTTAGGGCATAGTTTTATATTTACAATCGTAAAGATTACCCCAACGTGTATTCTTAGTTAAAAGAACGTTGCTTATGTCGGTTAAGCACTGACATTTTGCCTCAAACACACCTGAGGTTTTTTTTGTCGCTCCGTAAAGTGAACACGCATAATCCACGCCAGGGAATGGTATAGTTGTTGTTGGAGGACCGTTTCAACTTTTGCCGGGCGGCTAATCGAATGAGAGACAGACCGAAAGATAGACCGAAATTTTCGCGTTTTGTGCTGCCCAAAAAAGGCTATCGTCTTTAATAACGGAGAGAGTTCTACGATATTTTTATCGCGGGCCGTCGTTGAGACTGTTCCCAGTCCTATTTATGAATATGGCGCCCGCTCGGCGGGGAGAGGTGAATATGCTGTGAAGGCAGGGGGGAGGGGATTTTTGTAGCGTCCATCCTACACTGATAAGGGCGAATGTTCTGAGGAAATTAAATATATCGCGGCACATTGTCCTACGTTAGTACATGAGATTAGCTGTATGCATTTATGGAGCGTTTGGAGCACCATTAAACAACTTAATAATATATTTGAGCTAATTTATTCAACCTAAAGCGCAGATGTTGTGTATATTTTATTGACATCTAGGGCATGCAACGTAACGTATTTATTCTGTCAGGCGTTACTGTTTTACGCGGATACCTTTTCTGTGTTTTTAGCGACTTGGTTTTATTCCTCGTGCAAGTTTTGGCAATGTCTTTCTTTTTTAAACAGTGTTTAATTTTTCCTAAATTATTTTCTTCATCTTACTTCATAAATTATTTTATTTTTCGAATTATTCATTGAATTGTTTAAATGGCCTTTTTCGTGTTTGGCGTATCCAGCGTTCATGATACTGAATGCTTATATAAGCGGATACTGCCACCGCAATTGTTTTTTTGCTTAAATTTGTGTCGCGTTCAGATGGAATTGGTATTGCTATCGTGTTGTCACCAGCAAAAGAAAAGTGCCCCTCAAAAAAAGAAGCGACTAATTATATTCCTGTGTTTTGGCCACATAGAATGTGTTTGTGCACCTTAGAAGTGGCGATTTTAAACGATAGCTGCAACAGAAGCGTGCGTTGAAGTCATTAGGATAAAGGGCCCAAGGTAACTCGTAATCTGTATAAGCATTTCACGCCTACCATATCTTGGAGATTGTGCAGCATGTACAACATGAAATAACCTTCGAAGTGTGGTTTAAATGAACAATAAGGTTAAAAACGCAGTTGCAATTCGGATTCTTAATAAAAGAAATGAAACAACAGATGCGTTTTTATTAAAGTAACCATTTGTGATCCGAAAAAGATGTTTGGATTCACCAAGGAGCGTACTTCCGGTATCTTGCCACGCATAGGCGAGCTTGCAAGTTCAAGGGGAGTATAAATCGTCTGCAGCTCGTTCTCTTGTAGAATATAAAAAAAAAACATTTGTGTTCGTTATATTCCTAGGCCAGATACGCGCTTCAGTTTCGGTCTGAACAAACTAAAATCAAGAAAAGATTATTTCCACCAGCACAAAACGGAGTGAACTCTTTATCCCTGTTTTCGCCAAGCTTAGCGCAATCTATTTACCTAGCACCAGCAACACTGCGCAGTAGCTGCGCCGTCCGCGTGCTACGCCACAACTTGATCACGACGCCATCAATAACCAACGGGAATCGTGCACTCGCCGCGCGGGTACACGCGAGCCAACGAAAATCTTCGCGCAAAGTTAATGAGCAAACTCCGACGACGAACAGACGGCCCGTTTGTGTAGCTCGTCACGAATAGGTTTAGAAGTCACGCGGTCAAACACGGCTCCGATCGGACAATGTAATCGAACTGCACAGTCTCCGGTGTAGTGAGCGTTGTTCCTGGGCTTAGACGGGCAAGAAAGGTGCAGTCTTTGTCAAAATTTTCTAGGCCATGCAGAAAGTGCACATGCCGCAAAAAAGGTCAATGTACAAGCTTACGTTCGAGCGAGGCTGAAACGTTTTAAGCTGGAAAGCTAGAGAAAACACATTTCTTTCTTACTTTCATTGTCCATTCCGCATTATGGGCACTATGCGGAAAACCGATATTACTAACCGTTGTCGCATTGTGAGTTGTACACACAATATTGTCAGAGATAGGTGTAGCCGCTTTTCCAGGTATACGACCAATCTCTCCCTCTGTGGGTATGTGACTTCCGTTTCGGATTACCGAGTAAAAGAGAAAGGACACGAAGCTCGAGATTCGGCCGGACAAGCTGCGTGCCATCAAGCCGCCATGGTGCCGTTGACTGCATTAGACTTTCTTTTGTTAATACACCTACTAACATTCTACCTTCACGTTGTTACGCGACAATATTAATAATAATGACAATTTTTATTACAGCAGAGCTGTATCTGTCGATACCCTCGATCTCGCACTTGTGTATAACAAAAACTCGGGTCCGAAAAACATCATAAAAAAAACTGGCGAAGCTTGCGCTAAGTTACGCAAGGCTTGAATCCATAGTGAAGCTGCAGGATTTCTTTCTACGTGAGCATTGAAGGACACATCACCACGCATTTGTACAGGTTTGCAATTGTTTATTTACACGTGCCGCCATTGCTTTGCACTATGCTAGTAGTAGTCAGCGTCATACGCATCGATATCGCCGTACTCCTCATAGCACATACATGTCCGACGACAGCGCTTAACACAGCTAGGGCACAGCGGCAGTGCGTTCCTGCATGACGCATGCGCGGCGTTCCTGGAGTCGCGTCGTGGTTCCGTGGAGACGGTGTTGCTCCAGTTGTGGCGGTGTTGGTTGCTAGGCAACGCGAGGCGCTCCTCGAAATTTTCGTCCGCTTTTATATATATAATATATATAGTATAAGTAAAGAGTCGGATACACAGCAAGAACAATAACAAAGATTTAGTTACGTAGCGGCAAGGGGACCTGCCTCCATCAGAGTACAGTTACATGATTTTGATGATGTTGATATATAATATATATATATATATATATATATATATATATATATATATATATATATATATAATAGAAATAAGAGTTGGCAGACAAGAAAACCTCGGAAAGCAAAGGGGAGGATGTGGTAGGTCATTGAAACAGATAAAGAATTTGGAAAGAAAGAAAGAAAGTGGAGAAAAAATGCCCGCCAGGTGGGATCCGAACCCACGACCTCCAGAATACCGGTCTGGTGCGATAACCACTACGCTACCGGCGGGGCGATTTTCCCCTCCACTTTCTGGGGTATCTATGTTTAGGTATTTTTGTTTCCTGTGCTTGGGGGTGGTAGCCAGCGCCACTCGGACTACTCGGGGTGAAGGGGACCTTCTTTTTAACCCCCGGGCCGTGACTCGAGTGTCTACGACATGTCGAGAGTGGTCGTCCAGCGTTTAACCCTCTTAAGCTTCCTATGGCACCAAGACTGCCAGAACAGAGGCCCTCGCTATGCATGTAGTGAATCAGAATAGGAAATGAGGGGCTCGTTGAAAATAACACAGAAATAAGAGTTGGCAGTCAAGAAAACCTCGGAAAGCAAAGGGGAGGATGTGGTAGGTCATTGAAACAGATAAAGAATTTGCAAAGAAAGAAAGTGGAGAAAAAATGCCCGCCAGGTGGGATCCGAACCCACGACCTCCTGTGCTATTTCTGTGTTATTTTCAACGAGCCCCTCTTTTTCTATTCTGATTCTCTCTCTCTCTCTCTCTCTCTCTCTCTATATATATATATATATATATATATATATATATATATATATATATATATATATATATATATATATATATATATATATATATATATATATATCAAATGCCACTGCGCAAGTCGGGGGCGGTCGGCAGTCGCCGCGAGGCACGCGCTCACAGACACGCTCGGCATTTTCTCGCTCCTCGGTGATTTCGCCAGATTTTTTTTTTTTTTTTTTTTGGCAAAACTACTGAGCGTGCCGAGGACGGTCGGCGGTCGCCGCGAGGCACACTCTCACAAGCGCTTGGCATTTTCTTGATATTTTAACGTGTTACGCGTTACGCGCCACACATTACTGCCAGCTACAACAGCTCCGATGTTAAAATAGATATTGTCTCAAGGCCGGCAAACGCCCTAAGTTGCCCCCCGGCAGATGGCTTTCCAGCAATGCATTTGTGCGTAGAGGGAACGCCGTTTTAAAAGGAGCCATGAAGAAAAAAAATCAGCTTTGTTTATTTTGATAGAACCAGGCTTCAGTACCTCCATCAGTTCCATTCGGGCCACGAAAGACGTTTGTAACTGAAAAAAAAAACGCAAGAAATATTGACAATCTTTCACGTTTTGCTTGCTCTACACTGACGTGGTATCGGCAAGAGTGGAGTTACATATGACTGCAATAATAAAAATAATTTTCAGCTTAGTCAAGAGTTCGACGAAAGTTCGTCTGGTCAGGTATCATGATGAGGACGAAGATGCGGTCACTGACCAAGTCAAGGTGAAAACACAGAGACGTTTCGGAACCCGTACGGGTTCCTTTATCACACTAAGCAGGCAAGAGCCGTAAGTCGCTTCTTATTCTAAAATGTGACGTAAAGGTTTCTAAAGGTTTCGATCTGCCGGCAAGCTACACACGTTCGTTCGTTACATTACGGCTCTTGCCTGCTCAGTGTGATCAAGGAACTCGTACGGGTTCCGAAAGGTCTCTGTGTTTTCACCTTGATTTAATCAGTAACCGCATCTTCGGCCTCATAATTTTCAGCCTGTTAACGGCACCTCAACATTCAAGCGATGGGATCAAACGGAACTAGAGGAATCTCTACAATCATCCTGTCACGTGTCTTTGCGATGGTTCAGGTTGCTGACCGCCAATAGCACGGACAAGATTCTGTGACGTCACATAAAAGTATCCGGAAAGTGGCGGTGGAGTCGCCACTGCTTCACATGTTTTAGTTAATATCTGCATTATTTGTTCGAAGTTTGCGATAAAATTGGTGTCATTGTCATCGGGATGAAGAAGTCTTTCTAATGAACCAAACTCGTATTAGGGGCGAAGCAGCCCCTTAGTGGCTGGGGTTGTCGACGTCTCCTGTCGTCGTCGTAATCATTGTCTCATGTAGTCACGGTATTTAAACACCGGAACCCTTGTTTACATCTCGTGCTAGAAGGTAACGCGTACTAAAAAAAATACCGGGACACTCGTTTACGCCTCGCGATAGAACGCTTCGTGCTTCAAAGACACGAGACTTTTAGAGCAAAGCTGTATACCTCTAAACCCTACGGTTTCGTCGCCGTTGACAAAAACGCCAAGGCACCGAGATTACACTTACACACTGCATGCTTCGCCCCTCCCGAGGTTTCAGGTTAGTAGAGATGGCCCGGGATTTTTAGATGCGAAGCATCTCATGCTTGGGGCTGTGTCCCTCCCTCCCTCGTTGTCGTTGTCCGCCATTTGCACTCTACTGCGCATGCGCGTCTCTTCAGCCCCGTCAGCGTTTGGGCTGAAGTCAGCGCAGTCCACTATAAAAATAAATAGTTAGGTGGCACCCGGTTTCGATCCCACGACTCTCTGGCCGCAACGGGAGGTACGTGGCGCTCTACCCACTGCACTACAAACCGAGACGGGAGCACGTGCTACGAACGCGCCTTATGTCCTTCACTCATTCAAACTACGTCAAGAAGCTACCGATACAACGAAGGCACGCGAAACTGAACGTCAACGGAAACGACGAACTGAAAAGTAATGGGAACTTCAGTCCACCCCATGGCTGCTTCGCATACTACTCAGGGTTCCCCTACGGGAAGATGGTGTAATTTTTTTTGTCTTCATGGCCCCTTTAAGATGGATGTTTGTTAGCTGGCTTTCCCACATTATTTGCTTTGCAGTGAAGCATGGCCATTTATGTAGGGACTACGGTTACACCTCTCCTTTATCCCCCTCCCCATCACCGCCGCCTCTTTCCCGAGTAGTGTAAACTGTAAACTGCTCGCCACGCGCGGCGTCTCTCTCTCTCCCTTGCCATTTTTGGGCATGCATTCGGAAGCAGGAGGGCGGGGGGGGGCGCACGCGTAGGAAGGCTTCACGCCCTCACGGATGCCTGCCAGTTCTGTTGGTGGGAGATGTCAGCTTGGACGCCTCTCACAGTCCGACGCGACCTGACTGCTGTCCTCCGTGGTCGAACGGTCCGGGTTGCCTTTTTAAACCGGCTGTAAGATTCCTACGACGCGGGAGGAAAAGGGACAACCCCATGTTTGTCTCCTAGAATAAAGCTGAAGTTTTCTTACAAGTGACGTCTCCACTTGGAAGAAAACTTCAGAATAAATCCCTTCCAAATATCCAAATCCCTTTGCGCGAAAGTGATTTGTTTGTTGTTTTTTCACGCAAGAATAAAAATCAAATCAAATCAAGTTTCATTCAGCTGATTGGCTAGGAAGTATGCTCGGTTGTGAATTACAAACAAACGTCTTTTGTTTCATGCAGAGACTGCGCCCAGCTTCGCTGCTCAGCCTTTTTCCAGAGTGAAAAAGCACTGGTTTTTAGAGAAACAAAGTACATATAATATTCTATGCTCTTGAGCGGGCTAAGCGGACCATTTTCGTGCACGGGCCACATGCTTATTTCGTTAACAAAACACACAAGGGTAAAGAGGGGCAAGGAATCTCGCCTGGCTGGAACACTGCTTATACAGAAATCGAGAAGAGGAAAAAAAAAGTTATTAATGCAAGGACAGTGTTGATCTACAGTGTTGTGAATGTAATTCGACGGTTCGAGAAACACCCGCGCCGAGAGATAAATGCCCGGTGGGCAGACGCCGCGGCATTCGATTCGCCGACACTCGCCTGCGCACGTCACTTTGTTGACTGCTGCTTCGCCGCCTCTGTATTCTTTGAGTTGTTAGGGGAGCACAAATCGCTCCAATAAACTTGTTTTTCCTTCAATAGGCGTCGTGACAATATAATGAGAGAACACTTCAGATAAAAATTGAATACAGAACTTTATACAAACAAGTAGAGTATGGGCATGAGCCTTTCAGATGTGCGGTTGGTTGTGCAACTTTTTTATTAAAACTTTTGGGTAAGTCATGAACTGGAAAACTTTTTGATTTCTTTAAAACTCTCCTCACTTAATTTTTTCCACCACGGCGTACTCCCGATACACGGGCACTGTCGCAATTCAGATCCATCATAAAGGCCATTCGAACAGAGGGAGCTCTATAATCTCCTTCTCATGTGCGAGTAGGGGAGGGCGTGCTTTCCTGTTATTCCAGTACGTTTGGGGAAAAAAAAAGTTTATTCTCGCTGCACACGTGCCATGACGGACAAATGTTTTAAAACTCTGATGTTTAAAAATATGATTGGTCTTTTTCGCAACTTCTTACGGTTGTTCACAGTTATTTTTATAATTGCTTGTGTTTTATAACTGCGTTCAGCAGTCTATAAATTATTTGCTTGCTGAGGTTTTCATCAACCAGGCTACCTGACCGCGTACGTAAATATTCGCCGCAGTGAACGACAACACAATAGATGTTCCAGTCTTCTAAACGGAGCCAGTAGCATCACTTTTATTCTCGTGGGCGTTGTTAAATATTTCAATGGGGGCTATCAACGCTTTCCCATGCCTGAGTTGATGCGCACAGGCTTTCGAGTTTACTCGGAGGTCAACGCCCTTATGCCCTTTGCCGCCTTCCTATACACTATTGAAGATAGCAGCACTGTCAGCTGTACGGTGTAAAATAGCAGGTTGCTATAGGTAAACTCTTTGTATTAACCTATCATTACCTGGGAAATGGCTGCAGGCACGCATATGGTGGCGGTTTACCTAAGTTGCGCATAGACGGGAGTGGAGGAAAGAAGACGAGGTACGTTTGGTTCCAGGCAGTTCTTTGTGAGCCTTGTCCACATATTAAAAGCGTCCTTCCGATTCACACACCCTGTATTTAAGGGTGCGGGGGAAAGGCTCACGCAAGCATTACGAGTGAAGTAAACTTGGCGGGTGGGGTAACACGAATGCCAAGGTTACGCTATACGCCTCAGGCGCCGCGTGCGACGTGCATATAAAACATCCGTAAAGCGCACACCCTTTGATATATGCAACACACACCACGTCGCGCTTATGTACACACAAACACGAGTGTCCGTGCTCTTCCGAACCGCTGTACTCTTCTTGGGCACAAAGCCGGTGTGGCCGAGGAATAGGCAGCATTGGAAATTCTTCCGTTTCGCATATCTCTGTCCTCCGGCGAGATTAAGTGTATCTCCTTTGGCCCTCGCAGCTCGCCTGTGTAAGGTCACGGAGAACTGAAGGAAAAGAAAAAAAAAGCCTGTGCTGGGATTGCCGTCTCGCACAGCTCGAAGTGGCCGCCCGCGAAAGATACAAACAAACCGGTATCCGCTTTTATGGGAAGAGCACGGCACGAGGGGGGAGCTCGCCCACACGTCACCGTGTTTCGGCCGAGCAGAAAAAGAAGTGCCTGAAAGCCAAGAATAACAGAGGCAGGCAAAACAGCGCCTTTATAGGGGAAGGAGGAGGAAATCGGGGATAAATATATAACCGGGGCTAAAAGAGAGATACGATGTGGCTTTTTTTCGCAGGCGAGGAAGGGGCAGCGTATATACAATATCCGAGTCGCAACTAAACATCGGTGGGCTCAGGACGCGGCCCTGCGGTACGCCGCGCGTTACACGGCGGAAGCGCTTAACCTTTTTTTCTTTCTCCCTCCCTCCGCTCGCGCGCGCGGTCCAAAAAGACAGACGAGCAGAGGCCGGCAGATAAAAAGCGGAGATGGTGCACCCTTCTCGCCGGGTCGCTCTTGACCCTGCGGCGTGCCCCTATATCGCATCATCGCGCGCGACCGACGCATGCTTCCAGCGCCGCTGCCATATACGGGGAGAGATTCGGAAACAAGTTGTGATTTATCTCGGCCACTCGCTGAACTCCGCCGAGATCATCTTATTCTTCCATCTCTGCGATTCCTTTTTGATTTGTTGCCGCTTAGGGGATCTCGGGAGTCTCGTGTTCTAAATCAACCGGTACGATGCAGGAAGAAGGCGGGGTATTCGTCTCTAATGCGCCCGAAAGAGGTTAGAGGCATTCCGTTTGACACCGTCCCCGCGCGCTGGGTGCGTCGGCGCCGCAGGTTGCGCTGCGGGGCCCGCAGGCGGGGCGGCTGGTCTATGCAAATCAAGTTGTAGTAATGTTAGGCCACGTGAATTGACGAACGCGTTTCGGTAAGCCAGTTAATCGCTCATCTTCTGGAGAAGCCCCACGCAAACTTGAGGCCGGCACCAGGGCGGAACTAAGGGGTCTTAGAAGGCATTCTATGCCTGGCGTGGGTAGGTAGTTGGGATCGCGTTGAGGAGTGCAAATGCTGGAAAAACTGTGGCGAGCGCCCTCAACGGTTTACTTGAATCCTGCAGTGCGGGTACGCACCACAATGAGCAGACAACAAGACGACGGAAATGTCAGGTGGCCTTGACCTAACGTCGTCAAGTGCGCAAAAATGCAAGAACGAATTCTGTGACTTAGCAACCAATCAAACAAAGCAGCCGGTATTGACAACGTGGTGTTGTAATAGTGCCGCGAACGATGCATTGGGTTTGTTTGAAAATTTAATTAGTGGTGGTGGTGGTGATGATGTTTATTAACGGATGCATCTAGCCTTTTGTGATATGCCGGCAATTGCTCCCCCTATCAACACCTTCTTGCCGCTATGCGCGGTAAATCACCAGGAGTCACTTGATCAGCACCTTTTGCCGCTATGCACGGGAAATCACCAGGAGTCGCTGAGGCGTGTGTCCCTTAAAAACCCGAGGATTAGGCGCAAAATGTCTCTCCTGGCGATCCAATGGCCTGTAGGAAAAATTATATCATCCAAAGAGGCATGCGGAGCGGCTCTCCTTCGAAGTTCTTTAAACAAAGCTAACCTCTCCGTCGCATGCTCTCGGCAGTCGATAAGAAAATGTCCGATGTCACCTGTTACACAACAAGTTGCGCACAGAGGTGAGAAGGTAAGGTTCAGCTTATGAAGCCAAGCCGGTGTCCGCCCCAGACGAACGGCGAATTTTAAAAAACCATCATTAAAGAACACTTCAGATCTCCTTGGCGACCGCAACACCAACCTTGTGTTACCAAAGGAATCAAGAGGACAGAAACATCTTTACTGTTCCACATCCGGACGAAAATTTAATTAGCTAGAGTGCCCACCCTCCAAAATGACTTTGTGTCATGGACCAGTACGAAACAGTTTGGCGTTTTCACCCCAAGTGTCCCGGAGGTTTTTCCTTTTCTTGACATCAGATGAACGTCTGAATCTACCTAGCAAACCGATCGAGCTATGTGTTCCTGGCCAATTCCTTGCATAGCTTGGACTAGATTTCTTTCTCATTACGACACAGCACTTTTTCATTAGTTATCACGCAACCAAACACCATGGGGACTTCCCCAACTTTATCGGCCCTCACGCGTTCCAGTTGTCTCCTTTCCAAAAACTGATATCAATGCCCGTGCTTAACAATTTTACCTGTTTTGCTTTTAGCTTGTCCGTTCCTGCCTCGCTGATTGCTTTAATCAACAAACTTCGTTATAGATCATTCACTCACTTTAAACTATGAGGTGCTAGTCAGTGGGGCTCTTCGATTTACATTCTCGGACTCACCGCGGATAGTCCGCGGGTAGTCCGAGGATTCCCCGAGGATTCCCCGAAGCCATAGGGATACATGGGAAAATCGAATGCCGGACTGCTTCTCGGGGAGTTCGCGGTGAGTCCGAGACTGTAAATCGAAAATCCCCATTGTTAGGCATCATTCGCACAGCTGTTTTTCACTCCGGCACGTCACCGTCACGTCACCGTCTTCCGTCATGGGCGACCGTTTCTCGGGCGATTTCTTTCCGAAGACGGTGCGACGGCGACGGGAAGTCGACTTCTACTTTTCCATTCCCTCAACGTGACGGGACCACGCCCCGCGGTAAACCAGCAAATCCGAAAACGTAGATTTTTAGGGCTAAATGTAGTGAAAAGTGAGAACACGGCTTGCAAAGAAAAAATCTAAGCCATTTTTTCATTGCATCAATTGTAGTCGCCTTCTATCGTATATATAATGACATTTTTTTTTGCTTTTAAGATTAGGCACGCTCAATTCTAGGCTAAACTGACCACTAAGCAAACGACGATATACTTTGACGGAGAGCTCAAGTACGAACGCTACTCCGTTACGTCTCCGTCGCGGTTTTTTGACGTGACGGTGACTACATTTATCATCCGGCAGTACATGTCATCCGACTTTTAAGTATCGTACTGCATTGCTGATCGCTATTGAGACACGAAATCATAAAAAGCCGGAGTGATTAGCGGTATGAATTATACTTTCTGCATTTAAAATCTGGCTTTTACACTAACAAAGCTGCAAATTTGGTGATATATGACGCGGAGTCAGGGTTTAGTTGGGATTAACGAAGCGCAAAAAGAAGCAAGAAAGGGCGTATCGACACCCCATCCGTGGACTTAAAATGAGCCCATAAAGCGCATACGTCGCATGTATGCGAAGGTAGAAGCAAGCGAACGAAGGAAGAGACCAAGTGACTAAGAAAACAAGGGAGCAGGTGAGGAAACAAGAGAGCAAGAAGCTTCATGTAGAGCTTCACGCTTTGAAGCACCCGGGCTATCGTGTGGTTATTTAGAACTGGAGACGAAATATCGACAAACGAGATTATTTGTTTAAGGTAGTAAGATAGCAAGGGAGTAGGCAAAACGGTGAGCAAGCAAGGAAACAAACACACGAACGCGAGTCGTAGACAAGAGACACGCGCTCGTGCAGACACGCGAACGCGAAACTTCGAATGATGATTTGCCTCTGTACAAGGGTTTGGGGAGCAAGTTACAGCTTGCAAAATCTGCAAGAATAGCTCCGTTAATAACCCATATCATCGAACGTCTCTCTCTCTCTCTCTCTCTCTCTCTCTCTCTCTCTCTCTCTCTCTCTCTCTCTCTCTCTCTCTCTCTCTCTCTCTCTCTCTCTCTCTCTCTCAGTACCCAGGCGTTATCAAGAACACCCGCGTAGCAATGCCTGCCGGGATGTAGCTCCTCGGAGATATTGCTGCTCGGGTGAGAAAGATGGATAATGACGTGGCGTGTTACCCTTCCTAAAGGGCTGTTCCCGTCATCCACGTATTCACTGCCGGTCTCTTCTAGTGCCTCTTCCATTTCCTTCGAATTGAATGTAGCAGGCGCTTATGAACTTAATTGCAGAGCACTTCTCATTACGTAAGCACGTGCACACACTGATGACGGCACGGTAGAATGGTTCTTAGGATCCGCTTTCCAGCAAGCAAGCAACCAAGCACGCGGATAGGCACGTAGTTCACGCATACTACCACAAGTTAAGCACGGTGAGCTGCGCAAACGAACGAGTACTGGCGCGCTCTCGCGATCACACCTAACTTGAAGCTACAGTCGGGGGCGAATGTCCGTTTCGCTCGAGCCCACGGGACCCTAAGCGACGCCGCGAAGGTTCGTGTAACGTGCACGCATGAAGGAGCCGTCTGAACGCGCTGTTGGACCTGTGTCAACAAATGCGTGCAGCGTGAGGCCTATCCCATCGACTCGATCTTCCTGCGCGAATCGTGAAGCATCCTCGGCACTCATCTGAAACATCTTGGTTTTTTAGCGGCGAAGCCCCTTAGGGTCTCGGACTGCCGGCGTCTCATATCAACGTCGTCGCCGACGTCCCATGTATAGCTACGGTACTAAAACACCGGGACACTCGTTTACGCCTCGCGCTAGAATGCTTCGTCCTTCAAATACGCGAGACTTATACAGCAAAGCTATATACCTCTTCTCCAACGGTGTCATCTCCGTTGGCAAAAACGCCAAGGCACCAGGAGTACACTTATACACTGCATGCTTCGCCCTTCCAAGGTTTCACGTTAGCGGAGATGGCCCAGATTTTTTCTGTGGTCACTGTTTTGACAGACAATTCTAGAGCGGGTGTTTTCTCAAGCAGTCTTGCCAGCGGTTGAGAGCGCTCGAGTTTATTAGTTATGATCACCACGTTGTGGTAAAACCGAAAGGGCGGCACGGGAAATCCCACAGTCCGCTTGGGCCCTTTACGATTGGTTAAGGCAGATTCACAACCACCGACTTCAGAATGGCAGCAAAAGGGTGGAATAAAAACAAGTCATGGAGGGAGAGGGTGTCGTGCACACCCCTACGCTAACGAGACGGTTTTGAATTAGCCCTGAGAGCCCTTCGCTTATGTTCAAGAGATCCAAAGGGTCAAAGAAGATTAGAAGTCAGAATATTAGATCACCCCCTCCCCTCCACATATTCTAACCCTTCTCCTGCTAGTTTGCTCTGGTTGGCAATTATTTTTTGGTATCTCCTGACACCTCTGGTACACGGCCGGACACCCGCTGACGTTCATTTTGAGGTTATAAAGCGGCAGCAATAGATGAATCCCGCGCGGAAACGGCTTGTGCTTTACTGCCTGGAACTATTCGGAAACTGGGCACCAACAGTTGCTACTGAGAAGCCAGCTAGAAAACCAACAAGCGTCGCCGGTAATGTGACCGGCGCATCGCGCGGGCGTAGGCACGCTTTTAAATCGCAGCGGGAAGAGGGAAAGTGTGGGAAAGTGAGCGAGGCCGGCAGACGGCGGCTGCGGCAAATTAGCGCAGCGAGGGTTAAACGCGCTGATGTACGGCGCAATTAATGAAGAGCCCCCTCTGAATGGCCCGCCGCCTGCGAATGATGGATGGTCGGTGGGCACGACAGGGCGAGGTCTGCGGCCCTTGCAGCCGCGGCGGTGGTTACTCGTCTTTCCTCGGCGGCTTCCTCGCCCGCAGTTGCTGCCCTCGGGCTGCGGATGTTCTGGGCCGCTGGACAGGACGTTTCGGCCAGAGGACGTGCTGGGTGGTGTCGGCGTGTGCCCGATAGGACGCGGCTGCGTAGTGCATAAAGGGAAAGAAAGCTGGAAAATTCGGAGCAATCTTCGCCACGCTGGCGGAAAAAATTTGGGGCCAATTCACGCTTAGGAGGTGGTTGGTTGGACTGCGTTAGGGTCGGGTATTCTTTGCAACAATGAAACTACTTTAAAGGGGCTCTGCAGCACTTCCGATAAACGCTTTTACTCTTTTCTTCACGTCTTGAAGGACTGCAAAAGCTATTATGTATTGCCAGCACTCAGTGGCACTGTATACGTGATTTGCTAGTCGCAGCAAATGCGCCTTCCGTTTCTGCTTTGCTTTTGTGACTTTTTTTTAAAAGCGGCCATCGAATGAGTTTATTGCTGCAAATGAAATAAAGTTGGCCAATAGCCGAAACACCTCTGTAATGACGTAAATGCAGCGAGAAAAGAACGCCAAGGTCGGGAAAAAAAGAAAAATCTTTTGGGCGACTTCCTAAGTTACCTGATGGGCATAAGACTGAAGTACTTTGCGACCTCGTATACTAAGCACTGGGTGTGTTTGTCGAATACGTTCTGAAACCGTGTAGGATTTATCAAAAAAGTCGAAAAAAGTGTTGAAGGGTCCTTTCAGCGCTGTTTCGGTAATATTGCGCGAGTTTCGGGATTCGCACGAATCAATGAAATCCCGGGGGGGGGGGGGAGCGTTGGTGGTTATGTGCTGCTGTATGGGTGTCTAATGCCGTGTGAGTTCTAGCACTCGTAAATTGAAAATAATATTCCCTTTAGCCAGTTCCGAGCCATCTCGTTAATCGTTAGTGCCGAGGAACGTAAACAAGGGGTGCAAACATCACCGGCCGGCAGAGAGGACGGCCCTGGAGCATTTTAATTCACCGAAACTACGCCCGCAGCTTCGTGCACGTAAAAAATCCCGGAACATCTCCGCTAACGCGAAGCATACTGTGTATAAGTGTATTCTTGGCGCCTTGATGTTTTTGCCCACGGAGATTAAACCATTGGGGTGTAGAGGTATACAGCTTTGCTGTAAAAGTCTCTTGTCTTTGAAGCACGAATCTCTCTAGCTAGTGGCGTAAACGAGTGTCCAGGTATTAGCAGGCATTACGAAGCGTTCCAGCGCGAGGCGTAAAGGAGTGTCCGAGTGTTTTTTTATTTTTTAGCACGCGTTAAGAAGCGTTCCAGCGCGAGGCGTAAACGAGTTTCCTGGCGTTTTAGTACCTTGACTACATGAGACGACGATTACGACGACATTAGACGCTGACAGCCCAAACTCCGAAGGGTCTTCGCCCCTACTAACCGCTGGCTGTTACCCGAGCCGTTACGAGGCCCCGAGGCGCCGCGGATGTTTATACGAACCAGTGTGCCCGACTCATGTTTGCGACTCCCCCTGCCCTATGCCCGCTGCCTCCGCCCGCCCTAAGCTGCCCTACGCCCGCAGAGCGCGACGGAGAATTCTCCCAGGTGCTCTTCTGTCCTAAAGTTACCCAACTCGTGTAATCCAAGTATTGAAGTAATTAAACTGTTTTTGAAAATCCCCAAAACCAAGTCACTCTAATTTGACCTTCAGTACGAGCCAAGACGAAGCTAACATTTCCGAGACGCCTAAGCACTCGTTATGATGAAGTGCATGCGAGAGCATTAGCGCTCAATTGCCGAGCGGGTGCGTTCGTATTGTATGCGCCGCCATGCTTCACATCTGCTGTTGGTGTAGAATAGACACGGTTCGGAGTCCATCGCCGCATACGCCGCAACGATGCAATGTGTAAAACTGTCACGTGCAAAGCAGCGAGTTCACTCTATGCACCGCAGCGACGTGGTGCCTACAGTCGCACGTGCCCATTGATATGCCGGTGCTCTCCAATGATAATATTAATCATCATCATCATTATCCTCATCCCTTTGCGACATTCTTTTCCTCGATCGGTTACTGCGGCTGAGAGCCTTGGTGGCCCGACGCATACGCTATAGTAGTGGTGGTAAACATTTATTGAGTGCTATGAAACCGGAGGCTATACCGTACTTTCGCGCGTATAACCTACACCAAATGTGTGAAAATTTCAGGGTTAAAGTAGAGGTGCAGAATTAATGCGAGGTATTTCTTTTGTTGCAGCTTCACCGCAATGCGAGTTGAGCCGTGGTGCCCCTGCCCCTACAGCAGTAATAGCGACTAAGCCACTGTTATACCATTGACAGTGCTTATTTTGGACACACAGTTCAACAACATACCAACCTGAAAGAATGTATGCAGCAAGTCATCTAGTTACGTAGTCAGCTAGGTAAGCTCTTGCATAAACAAATGTGTAATGTTGCTTGAGTAGCAGCTGTAGCCCATCCTTTTATGTATAAAATAAGCGGGAAATACGCGGGAATTTTATTATTCGTCGACGGAAAGTGGGGGTGCGAGTTATATGCAGGGCCGGGTTATACGGGTTATGCTTTGGTACTCTACCATGCTCAAGTTCATCGTGTAGTACCTGAACGCATGCCCCTAACACACGTATTAAGTCGAGGGTCACAACCCTTTCACTGTGTTCACCTTTAGTCATCAACAAGCATCGAGCTCTGGTAGTCCAAGGGTTACGTGCCCGTCTCGCATTCCGAAGGGACCTGGCCCGAATGCAACCCAACGCAAAGGTTACTGAGTTGTCATTTCAACTTAATTGGTTATTTTGTTTATGAGGATTTCCTTGATAAACGTGGCGTCAGGTTTTGAACATTCGTTGACCTTTTTTTATCCTTTGAGCAGTCTGCCATCTTCGGTGCCATGGATGCCGGATTTTGTAGGGAAGCTGCATATGCCTCGGTTTCCACATATAGCGCGTTTTAAAAGATAATTTATGGTAAGGGCGCAGCGAATAGAGGCAGCCCCGCTGCCCTAAAAACAGAAAATTACGCAATTTATTTCCAATTCACCCGGACATTGAATACACTACAAAACAAATGTTTGGGGAGAGGAACAAGCTGCTATAAAGATGAATCGGCGTAGACGAGAAACTAATCGCACTGTGGAGCTAGTTCACTCTGACTCCTTCCACACCCCCCCCCCCCAACACACACACACATCACCTAAAGATGAATCGGCGTAGACGAGAAATTAATCGCACCGAGGAGCTAGTGTATGGTGCTTTCTTTTAGGGGCAAAGCTCCTGTTGCTCGGGCCCTGTCCCGGCCGTACACGGCACATTGTACACGGCAAATTGATGATGATTGTGGCAGGATCCCCCTAGGGATTGGCCAACCAAAGATTGGCCGAAGAGGTCAAAACGTTCAACGCGTTCATCGCTACCAAACAAGGAGGAGAGGAAGAAGAAGAGGTTGCCGTTCGTCGCCTGCGAACTCAAGACACGTACCGGGGGTACGCGACACAAGACGCTCTGCAGAAGGCCAAGATGGCTAAAATGTCACACACCGAATTCGCCAACTTATCCATGGAGATTATCATCGTCCCAATCAAGCTCTACATAATCACTACAGACATCGACGTCGTCGACGGGCTTGTCAACGGAGCGGTGGAAAGCTTGACGTTTCGAGTCTGTATATGATGTGTGGGCGAATGTTTCACGGTTTTACTGATAAGCATTTTACCTTCGCCCCTCTCATCATCATTCACTTCGTGGAGATGGCGGAATTTTTTTTCAAGGGCTCCTGGTGTGACGATTTGGCCGTTGCTTTTCTCGCCCAGCTTGAATGGCTTTGGAGTGAGTGCTTTATTGATATAGAAAGTGGAAAAGAAGTGGACTGGGGATATTTGGAACTCATTTGGGAGTTCACCAGCATACAACCCAGTCCGGGGGAAAGGGAGAGGGGGAATTAAAGGAGATAGGTGAAAACAAATGGGGACAGAAAAGCGGAGAGAGAGAAAGAAAGAGATAAGGAGTGCGCAAGGCTGCCGGCAGGCATTGGGTTACAGCCGTTTGATGAGGGTCGTCTCCTCGAGGGAAGCCAGTAGAAGTCGGAATGCTTCCCTCCGGATGGAGTTGGGGCCCGTCGGGAAAATCATGGCAGCCCGAGACGCTGGACTGCGGCCCGAAGCTCTGTCCGCGGGGCATCGTGCTTGCAGCAGGGTCAGAGCAGGTGCTCCAGGGTCTCGGGCTCTGGGCAGTCGGCACATGTGGGTGACGACCGGCGGCCTTGTCGGTGCAAGCGAGCTGCCACGTTGCAGCAATCGAGCCGCATGCGGAGGAGTATTGAGCGGGCTTCCCTGCTGATGGGGCCAGGCAGGACCTGTGGAGCTTGGCCGCTGATTACTCCGGGGTCCGGGTGCATCGTTTCCACCTAGCTCCCGCGCCAGGATGGGTTGTGCGGCGTCGAAGGTTGCGGGAGGCAGGAACCCCCTCCTGGCGAGCAGCACCTCTGGCCAGGGCGTCAGCCGCCTCATTCACTGTGCCCGTTGTCTTTCACGCCTAATTGATTGATTGTAGGGTTTAACGCGTCGACGCAACGCAGGCGATGAGGGCTCGGGATTAATTTTGACCACCTGGGGATCTTTAACGTGCGCCGAAATCTCGTACACACGGGCGTTTTTGCTTTTCGCCTCCATCAGAAAAGCGGCCGCCGCGGCCGGGAATCAAACCCGCGACCTCGTGCTCAGCAGCACAACGCCTTAGCCACTCAGCCACCGCGGCGGGTGTCTTTCACGCCTAAGCCTGCGCATATCACCAGTTGCCGGTTATGCGTGCGCTAGCCGGAGGAATGGAGGAAGGGGGGTTCATGCGGTCACCGATGACGTTCTGCCCTCGTTACAGTATTCCCCGGTACCGTACCCGCACCAGCGTGCGACTGGGGCTGTGGCCCATGTTTTTCCAGTGCTGGGCTTGCGCACCGCTTAAATTATCTCCCGGGTACGGTACTAGCTTGTGGCGTGCGCTGTTTCTCTTCTTTCAGGACTCCCTGAGGCACCAATCGTCGGCGACCGGCTTTGCGGCCATACGGAGGAGACGACGACGTTTGAGACTTATGAGACTAAACTGTTGCCTCCAGGCCGGCGACACTGTAAACGGAAGTGTAATTATCCTATCCCGCTTTCCTCTCTCTACAAATCCCCCTGGCAAACTCCCGCTTATTCATATCAGCACCTAAAAAATGGAATAAACCTGCTTTCACTCACTTATTCACTCACACCCTGATGCGACCTGACTGTTGTCTTCCGTGGTCGAGAGTTCGGGTTGGTGCGTTACGTACGGTAAGCCGCCTACGACGCGTAAGGGAAACGAACAGCCCAGTGTTTTTCCGCTAGAACAAAAATCTAGCCGTTTCAAGTTTCGTTCAGCTAATGAGATAAGAAGTATGCCCTATCACAGATCAGTTCACAAAGGTGTTTTGTTTCGTGCACTCCTTTCACTGCACTCAACTTGATTTGATTGATTGTGGGGTTTACCGCGCCGACGCAACGCAGGCGATGAGGCGCGCCGTAGTGGAGGGCTCGGGATTAATTTTGACCACCTGGGGATCATTATCGTGCACCGAAATCTCGTGCACACGGGCATTTTTGCTTTTCGCCTCTATCAGAAAAGCGACCGCCGCGGCACTGCGCCCAACTTCCCTGGTCATTCAATTGCTTACAGGTGTAAGGGAAGCTGATTTTTTTGCCTACATAGGTGACTAACTAACGGTGACGCCGTTAAGAATTGCGATTACACGAAAGTGCGCGGTGCTGCCGAATGCAACCGTCGCCGTCGGGTCGATCTAGCAGCACAGGAAGCAAGGCTGGTACGCCGAGCGCAAGCTACGCTGTCGAGGCGGCGAAGACGCTACGGCCGTAAAAATAAATTTCATCTAAGATATGATATATACGTAGCGGACTGCCGTGCCGTCGTGTCGCCAATAAAGCATCTCTTGTCAACCACCTCCCCAGAGTGGAATCGCCATGAATGCGTGAAGGGACCCTGCAACACTTTTTCAACTTTTTTTGAAATCTTAAATGCTTGCGGAACGTAGTCACCCAACACACCCAGTACTTTGATTAGGGAGTCGCAAAGTACCCCAGCCAAAAATTATTGCTCCATGCCTATCAGATAACACGAAAATTCGCTCAAAAGATTTTTCTCTCTTTTCCGGTATTTGCGTTCTTCGACGGCTCGAATTACGTCACTAAGGCCATTTAGGGGCTGTTGGCCGGTTTTCCTTCAGTTGCAGCAATGAACCCTTTCCGATAGCAACTTTTAAAAAAGCCACGAAAACAAAGCAGCAATGGAAGGCGTATCTGGTGCGACGAGAAAATCACGCAGTGTCACTCCGTGCCGGCGATAATACAAAACGAAGGCCATTGCCTATAAGGACGAATTCCGGCCAGCAGACTATTGATTTTCAGTCGACGAAAGTGCTAAATATGCAAGAACTGAGTGTGCATTTTCACGACGTCCCATTCACATTTAAAAAGAAGTGCACGACGCTTTTACTAAACACAAATGTTTCTGTGATAACTCGGTAACCTGTATTTCTATACAATGTACTTGGGGTGTTTTATGTACTAGAAAAAGGGGAACAAAACAAATTTGGAATACTTTCATATCTGCCAAAATCCATCGCCCTGAATGAACTTCAGTACAAATTTTATCTTTTTGTTTGTGTGTTTATTATGGCTTACGTTTCTGTAGTTGCTTTTCTGTTTGTTACTTGTGCGATAATGAAAATCTATGCGTGAGGGTAAGGCTCGTAATGTATAAACCGATAAATGCTCATGTTTAGGTTTTCTTCTTTATTTGTAGAAAGATTCTGTTACTTTATTGAAACTGATAAGTGCACAGTTTCAATGCTTTCCTTTCTGCATCATGCGGCGAGTTACTGTGATAGAACTGTTTAATGTATTAAGCGAATTGGTGTATTAACGTGGAAAGGGGGCCGGGACCCAGTCAGGTGGTTTTCACCTTTATCCCTGGTCTTCTGTTAGACATGTGCACTATTGAAGAAATAAATAAATTTAAAAAAAATAAAAAATAAAAACTATAGACGGGAAAGAAAGAGTGACAGCGCTTATCGAAAGAGTTGCAGGGTCCCTTTAACAGCGTAGCTGTTTAAGCTTGAGTTCCATACGTGCCGGGCGTCGCTCAAAACTCGACGCAGCAAAGTGTTGAGGAGGAGAATGCCAGGCCACGAAGTGTACGCGTCAACGTTGGCTAGGAGGCAAGGAGTCGAAGAGCAGGTGTGGGGAGTGCGCGTTGAGGGACAGATGTTCGGGTGGGGAGGCGCTTGTCGGGGATTGGCTGCGTCTAGCGATGACGTAAGCTGTGACGTGAATGTGCTCTCCTAGTTGAGAGCGAAGGCGTGCGCTCGGCGGCATCAGTGTTCGATCTACCGAAAAGACGGGAAGACCTGAGAAAAGCCAAACTTGAAGCTAGAGAAGACTGCCAGCTACGCTGTTTCCTCAGTCTTCGCGTCTCAATTGTGAAGGCGGCCGAAGATTTTGGTCTTCGGTGTCTCCGAATCACTTCCGGTCGGTCGATGTCTGTTTAACATATTTTCCGTGGTAAGGTACCGCCCTGCAAAGTGGGGCGCGTGGAGGGAGTGGATGAGTGATTGAGGGATGGACGGGAGGGATGGACGGAGAAGCACATTCACCGACATAAATTTTTGCATCCCTCAGCAGGAAGACGGGTCATTGCGTCACATCGACAGTTTCTGGAAAGGCTTCGGTCTGCATGCATTTTTTAATTTTGTGAACTGACAAACGGGACCATCATAACAGAATGGCTACCTGTAGACGGGACTAGAAGTAGGTGAAGACCGTTGACTCTGTGGCAGGGCAAAGGCCTCTCCCATAGATCTCAAACTATCCCGGTCCTGTGCTATGTGCGACCAATTTATCCCCGCAAACTTCTTGATCTCATCTGCCCACCTCACTTTCTGCCGCGCCCTGCCGCGCTTGCCTTCTCTAGGGATCCACTCTGTTACCCTTAATGACCAACGGTTATCTTGCCTTCGCATTACATGCCCTGCGCACGTCCATTTCTTCTTCTTAGTTTCTTCTCATATGTCCTTAACACGCGTTTGTTCCCTGACCCCCTCCGCTCTCTTCTTGTCCCTTAATGTTACACCTATCATTTTCCGCTCCATTGCCCGCTGAGTCGTTCTCAATTTAAGTTGAACCCTATAAGTTGTGGGGGCCATGCCCCTCAAATCGGGGCGAGAAGGCGCTAGCGGCGTCCTCCTCCTTGGTGGGGCGAGGGCGATCCTCGCGCGCCTCCCTCCTCTCCCTACGAGGCGACGGGGGATGCGCGCAGGAGACTCCCCGGGGAGACCGCCCTTGGGACGAGCAGCGATCGCACGGTACGTAAATGCCCTTCGGCCACTTTTGGCCGTTTCTTGCATTGGCCGTTGTTTCCCACTTCCGTGGGTCACGGCACCCACCGTGTCGATTAGCGCATGCCTCGATTTGCGTCAGTGCGTTTATCTAGGATGCCCGGCGAGTCTCCGCGGGCATATTCCACTCATTGGTGGGTTGCCCCCGCGTCCGCGATGTGACGGCTTGCGCCGTCTAAGGTCAGCGGACGAGCGCCGATGCCGCCCAGTCGTGTCCAGTGGCGTGGCTTGAAATGTGTTGCGGCCACAGAGAGCCCCCTTCCCCTACGTCAGCGAGCGTTGCGGCCGGCCAACGCCGGCGGACGCTAACTGCTGCCCGACTACGGGCTGGGCACACGCTGACGGCTGTATATGCCCCAGGGGCTAGGTGCGTAGTGCAGTGTAGTGTTTGTATCGTGGTTGTCCGCGTAATAAACCCCTGTACTATGAAAGATCTCGCTTCCCGGTGAAGTGATTGAAAACGTACACTCGCGGCGAGAGTCGTGGCTCGCTCTCGAACCCGTTGTGGGCAGAGTCTCTCGGCAGGGCAGTTCGGTGCTGCGCGAGAGCAGTGAGAATAACGACGGCGCGTATTCCATTACTGTTATTCTATTCCTTATTCCTTAGTGGCAAGTATTAAGGGTAAGGATAAGATGATGCCCACAAAGTCAGCCTCCAAGATTCTGCCCCGTAGGTGAGTACCGGTAAGATGCAGCTGTCATACACTTTCTTCTTCAGGGGCAATGGTAGGCTGCCATTCATTATCTGAGAATGCGTGCCGTATGCGCTCCACCCCATTCTTATCCTTCTAATTATCCCTGCCTCATGACTGGGATCCGGGGTCACAACTTGGCCTAAGTAGATATATTCGCTTAC
Source organism: Haemaphysalis longicornis (assembly GCA_013339765.2). Lineage (NCBI taxonomy): Eukaryota > Metazoa > Arthropoda > Arachnida > Ixodida > Ixodidae > Haemaphysalis > Haemaphysalis longicornis. The sequence goes on from CM023452.1 coordinate 191,938,798, forward strand.
CACTTCCGCTGCCTCCCCACCTATCTCAAACCGCTGTACTCTCCCGAGGTTATTTTTTGCATGTTAATTTTCAGGCCCACTGTTCTACTCTGTTTGTCCAGTGCGGTAAGCATGCTTCGCAATTCGTACCCCGAGTTACTTAGCAAGGCAACGCCACCAGAAAATCTGAGGTTACTCAGGTATTCTCCATTAACCTTTACGAGCCATTTGATCCCAATCTATGTTCTGAATACCTCCTGTAAACATGCTGTGAATAACATTGGAGAGATTGTGTCTCCTTGCCTGACGCCCTTCCTTATAGGTATTTTACTACACTACTTATGTTAACGTTGATGCTTGGGCGAGTTGGTGTTCCATATTGTTGATTTCACAGCGCGCACAATAAGGACAATAGGGAGAGCGAAACACACATGCGCTGACTTACAACTGAAGTTTATTGCTGCTACATCTGGCATATAAATACAGCAGAAATCTAGGTAACAAAGAGCACGTGAAACCAAAATAACATATCTGCCACGACATGTGCAGCTGTGGCGTAGGCTGCAGCGGTGGCGTAGAGGTAGAGCATCCGCCTCGCGTGCAGAAGGACCGTGGCTCGAATCCCGTTGCCGCACAATTCCCAAGGGATTAAAAAAAATCTGCGTGTTGATGGTGTGGGAAAACCGCGCCTCGGCTTTTAGTGGTGACGAAGAAAAGAGACGCAAAGCCCGGCATCCATTTCAGCAGGCGTCGTGTTCTTTCCAATAGACAAAGCAAAAGGCACAGCACGTGCTCTGTGCTGCACGCACATATCTTCTTCATCGTCCTCTTCCTTGCGTGGGTCATTCGAACCACGTGACAGTTCAGCGCGAGGTTCAAATACAATTTACAACAGATGGAATTGCAGAAGGAGGCCTGGGGTGCGGCCTGATCCCGAAGACCATAGCCAGTAACGCACTCCCTCGCCGGAGCAGGATTGGCCACCCTGGTGTAGTAATGGCCACAATCTCCCATGAACACGCCAATTAACCCATTACGAAATATGCTGGGGTTAATTGTGGACCGTGCAGCGCAGGGCAAGAATAGTTGGAGGCGAATGTGAGAGGCCTCGCTATGCACGTACGCTCATCCGGTTCGAATGAATTCATTGTTCCCCACACAGTACGTCGCTCTATGCAAATTTTGTCCACAGCTAGGTACCCTCCAGCGCATAATTGTGGAATGCGCTCACAACCCAGCCCTACCCCCCCTCTCTACCGGCTCCTTTCCTGAGCGGTGGGAGACAGTGTTGACCAGCTGTCAACCGGAGGACCAGACTTTCCTGGTGACGCGGGCCAAGACGGCGAGGGAAACGCATGGATTCCCGGACTAGGGTTCCACTCTCACATTTGAGCTCATAAAGATGTCTTCTCTCTCTCGCTCTGCAGTGCATACAAGCAGGCTGATGATGATGATAACTATGACGATGATGCGCTCGAATCTTTCGTCGGTGTCAATGACTGGAAATAAATCCACATTAATTACCTTTGAGAAGAAATCGCTCCTAATTGAGCGTATAGTTAGGTGATATGCGATGGGTGCGGTCCCATTACGCCGACACACACGCTGCACCTCAATCCGCTGTTTCCCGCCGAATACACCACTCCGTTCTTTCTCAAGGTGAGGAAACCAGCGTGGTGGAAAATCATGTCGGAAAGTGGCGTGGCTTTGAGACGGTTTCTTTGTGTTTGCGGAGGCCATAACTTCTTTATTAAAGCTCCATTATTGCGCAGACTCAAAAGAAGCAATACGGGCTCTCCTTGTTCTGTCGCGCGTGACACTGCAGACTATCTTCAAGGGGGCCATGCAGACGAAATACTAGTCGGTTTCGTTAAAAAGGATGCTTTATCCCGATAAAAATGACGCCAATTTCATCCCAAACTTCAAACAAATATGAGAGATATTGAGGAAAATAGATAAAGCAGTGGCGACTCCCCAGCCGCCTTCGTGTAATTTCGCCCTGCTTGTGCGATATCGGCCGTCGACCCAAGCCACTGACAAAAAACAAGACTTGGCGGGTTTAAGTGGGGCCTCTCAAATTACGTTTGATAGTATCACTTGAATGCTGACGTCCACATCACAAACGGAAACCCGTGTTCTTAGTGCTGGACCGTATTACGTCACTCCCGACCGAAGCACGTCCCTTGTAGTGTGCAATTAGAAAGTGTCTCAAAAGGAAGCTCACACTAACGCGGGAAATTTGAAGGTGGCGGAGCTGTACGCAACCTCCACGACTATCACGACGGCTTAAGCCCACGATTGCACCTGATTTGCTTCTTCTTCGCGGCCGCAATGACCTTTAATCCATCTTTGTTGGTAAAACGGTGAAGAAGAAGCAGAACGAACGAACGCCATGCGCACACTTAAATTAGGCGCCCGCAGGGGCATCGCGTACCCTAACACGTGTTCTGTGCCGAGCAGGTGGCGTGAGTCCTCTTCCCACAGTCACAGCCGACTGAGCAAGCTGTTTGACTCTCGTGTACTGACTCACGATCTTAGCCGAGTGGGTCGACAGTGGGCGGTATTAAAGACGATAGTCTTTCTTGGGCAACTTAACCCAGAAGTTTGGTCTGTCTGTATGTCTTTCTGTATGTCCGTCTGTCTGTCTGTGACTTGATACAGCCACCCGGCCAAAGTGAAATGCACACTGCGCAATAGTCTTATATACTCACAGACAAATTTGAGTGTCTAAGCCCGGTTTATATGTTCATACTTGTCAACTTTGCTGAACATGAACAAGACATCACGCAAATATAAGACCGAAAATTTATAAACAAGGGATATTTACAGTGTTCCTTAATTAAAAAATTCATGGGTGCTTGGTTTTTCGATAGCAAATTATATTCTACATCTACTGCAGAAAACCAACCACCGCCTGCTGTTGCCCGCGCCACCTACAGGCGGCATATGAAAAATCACGCGGCAACAGCAACGAAAGGTTCCACTAAGTATGTTCCACGTTCTTCTTAAACGCACATGAAGTATAGTGAACTAGAATTCTAGTTCACTGTACGTGAAGCACGGCCAGCGCGGTGTCTATAAACCTTCAAGTCGGCCGCCTCGATTCACGCGCGTCTCCGCCGTACTGCAGCGCTGGCATCGAGGAACCTGGCCTGTAGCAGTGGAACGCGGTAAATTCAAATCGCCTTGAGCAAACTTTTGGTGTGTTTACCTTGGGATGAGCGCGACGGTACAAGAACAGCATGAGAGGTGAGCGGGAAAGCAAAGGGGGGCATTTCCTTTGCAAATGTCTACAAAGACTATCGTCTTTTGACGACGTTTGCAACGAAAGGAACAGATACGCGGCCAATTTTTTTATGTGGTGTTCTTCGCACGAGCCTGTGAGTCGAACAAACCTCTTTTGAGGCGTAGATGCCGGCGGCTTGGGTCTCGTCCCACGTGCAGATTAAGCTCACAGTGCAGCGGCTCATATATTTCCAAGAACACCCTCTTTCCTCCGTGGAGCACTGCAGTCCATCGGCGCAGCCCACACAGCAAAGTAGCTAGTTACGACAGTTCAACTTCACCATGGTGTCCAAGCTGTCCTCTTTTATAAGGAAATCACTGGCGCTAGCGCCCTACTAGAACAGCAGTTTTCGCAGGACTACCTTCTTACAGTTAAGCCTCGTCGACTATACCGCGACCTTCTCTCAAAGCTCCTCCGTCCCCCCTCCCCCTCTACCGGCAAACCCCAGTCGAGATGGCTGAGCGGGGCGTCCTGAAAAGAGTCATTCCCTGCTTATTCCGACTGGCTCAAAAGGTTTTTTCGTCCGGTTCCATACTGGCGTTTTGGCGGTGGGATCACGACGGGAGGAGCGTTGCTTATTTATTTGCCGCACGGTGCAGGCTGCTCCTTGTGCGGGAGGCTGGACTCCTACCCTGTATTCTTCCAAAAAGGTATCCGCAGAGTGATCAGCCGTTTGTTGAAGTCGAAAAGCAAAAGGAAAGTGAACTCGCAGTTTGTGGATGTGATTAAAAATACGCCCATTCCTTGATTTCGCTCCACATTTGAACACAACGATAGTTAAGCGTCTCTTCCCCCCTCCCAGCCCCCACGTCTTGCGAAATAGCTGTGTATTTCGCATCTAGCTGGTCTGGTGAGTCCTACCTGGCGTAAGTTTAGACGAGCTTCTTTAGAATTTACGAAATTAATTGGGTTTTTTCATTGCCGTGCGAGAAATTCTCTTCCTTCCAGACCTGCAGACCACTTTATTTTTCCGTGGTTTCATTAACTTACCTTGGTTCTTGCTATAAAGCATGATTGGGTACAAATTTAACGAAGCACAGCCTTGTAATATACTTAACATTTTCGCGTGGATTATATTCCCATATCAAAGGCAAGTTATTGCGCAGTATTGGGTAATCCCATCCCCGAAACATATTTGCTCCGACGTGCATATTCTGAACAAAGCCGCATTTGTTGTGCGCGGTGAAAAACGAAACCGACTTCTCACTGTGACAGTATCAGGTCTAAACGAGGCGACAACAGAATTCACTTGTGCCTGACGTATTCGGAGGTGACAGTGGTGATATCCTGCTGCTGTCTCCGACGCCCCGAAGAGAGGGAGCTTGCAGAACTGCCTCCCCGAGTAGGTCTTGTTGGTGTTAGAGCACTCTGCCAAGACGCAGCTGTTTTTTGACGCATTATTTGCTTACAGACGTCACCATGACACGCTGTTTAGCGCGCAAAAAGGCAAATAGAAGCTAAAGAGAAGCAAAACACTGCATGAGCCCTTATCATTTACGCAGCGCTCACCCCGTAAACGCCGCGGAGAAGCGGCGGCAGGCGACGCAGCGATCGCGAAGCTCGAGTCGTATAGTAAGGCGCCAAGTTGCGGCCCCTCAAGAAACCACTGGTAGCACGCATAGGTCATATACCTTCCTTTTTAGCGATACAACGAGCTTACAGCTAATTATTTGGGAATACTTGCCGGATGCCTCCCATCCCATAGCTATCGTGTGATGGCTTTATTATTCGTCGTTGGGCTCAGCACCTACAACTTGTCTAAGATAGTTTCCTCATCCGCGTACCGTTTCAAGACTTTCCTTACTAACGCTTAAGGTGGGGATTTTTGCGTGTATGTTTAACATTACCTTCGATATCTTCATATTAATCTTTAATCCTATTAGAGAACTCTAGCACATTTTACAGTTGTTCTCATGATTCCCTGCATACGATAATGTCGTCCGCTAATCTCAAGCGGCCCGCGGACCCGGGGTTGAGCCGGGTGGAGGCAGTGCTACTAAGGCAGCTTCAAAAGGGTCCCTACCCACCCCGGCTCTGATGCACCGAATGTATCCGGAGGCATATCCGACTGACAAGTACCAGCGCTGCTGCAGGGAGACTGCAGATCAGAAGCCCATCTTATGGGACTGTGTCATGAACCCAATGGAAGTGACGTCAAGAACCATCCCGCCACGGTTTGCAGAAGCCGCAAGGAGCTACACATACGAACATCAACACTGGGCCGTCCAGCAGGTCATGCGGGTACTCGCAAGGCATGAGACTCGCGAGTCGGCAACGGCGAGCTCACGTCCCGGATGAGTAGCCACCAGGACGACGCCGAGGCCCGCGTCACGGCGCGTAAAATCGTCGTTCTGCCGGCTTAAATAAAGTTTATTCAATCCAATCCAATCCATTTGCCGTCACCGTATACACCATTAGCAATGTAAAAAAAGGGAGCCCTCCTTGCAACTGATTTCCTTGCTGTGACAATACCGCAGTGAGTATAGGGCACGCCTATAGAGTTACGGCTTCCGATGAGAAGCGTGAAATATAAGAGCCGTGTAAGGAACCGAGAGGGCAATACCACGGCGGCAGCGTGGTGCCAAAGCGAATGAACATCGACCGTGTCCAAGAATCCGATTGAACGCGGGGGAAGAGGAAGCATCTCGTAACGTTTATCGCGTGGATAATCATCACCATGTATCACAGCAAACGGGAATTCCGAATTGTTTAAAGATTCATGGCGATGTAACGGCGTGATTTGATCCAATGTCTGCCGCTACGGTAGCATGCCGATCGGAGTGAAGCAGTCAAGGCGTTGAAGAAGTTTTAAAGTTAACTAATTTAATTTACTGGTAACATTGATGACAGTTAGCACATAAGAATCAGAACGAATACACTTGTTACATAAAAGAGAAAGACAGTCAATAGATCAAGAGTACTTAGCGGGACATGGCTGACTGGATCTCAGCCTCCCGGAGGGAGGGCACGACGACGAGCGGCAGAGTTTCTGAAGTGAGCCCTGGTGCGGGCTGCCCGCCGCCCGCCCGAATAGCCAGCGGAGCCGCGTTATATTCGCTTCAAGCGGTCCGGTGGGGGACGTATTGGGGGACAAAGTGCATCCTGGAGCGTGCGGACCTAATGGAACAAAGCTTTCTGCAGCCAATCCGCGAGACGCTTCTTAGCTTCAATCAACTACGTTCCCGCCAAAGAGAAAAGGAAAAAAATCAAACATAGAAGTCACCAAGTTCAAACTCGAAGGCGCCTGTTTCCGGCAAAAGAATTACTGGTGAGAATAAAGTAGTGCATACAAACTCGAAAGGGGAAAAGACGGGCGGTCGTTTGAACCAGGCCGAGGGTTCGGAGCCCAGAGCGGCCCACGTAGACGCAACGGGGGGTCGGAGACGCCACTGGGGCGCGGTAACCTGAGACGGGCCGATGGCTCGCTCCCGTCAACAGTCGCGTACTCCGGTAGGTCCGAGCGCAAACACATACGTCGGAGGCGTTTCTCAGAAAAAAAAGGGGGCCAGGGCATCGCCGCGTCCGAACCGTTCTCACACAAAGCACTTGGAAGCAAGAGCCTTGGCTGCGGGCACAGAACTAAAAACAACCAGAAAACATTAACAGACCTCCGCTTCGCGACAGCGAATTAACTTACCATAAAACTACGGGGAATCAACAGTCACCTCGGACGCCAATTGCACGATTTTTTTCTCCGCGATATGTACGTTATACTGTTTTCCTTTTCGGTTTTGTTTGTTGTTGTTGTTGTTGTTGTTGTTGAAACCCTTAATTTCGGTCCTGCTGATGTGGAAGTGGCCCCTCAATTTAGGAGACCATATGACGACCATGCTGTCTCTGAAAATCCAGATCGGCGCTGGCCTTGAGGTTCTCCCACAGCTCAGGGGGACACTGGGATTTAGAGCCACAGAACATTCGCAAGTAGTAATCATGTCTACGCCGCAAAGCGTATTTTGCTGGCGCACGACAACACGAAAAAAATCCCGGAGATCCAGCCATGTACAGCTTCAATGTAGTAGTTCTTTATCACGGTAGACTTAAATTAATCAGCTGCTTCACGTTATACTGGGGAACTTAACGAAAAACAGAGCAACTCACGACTAACTCCTAACGCATAGCATATTACTGGTAGTCTCCTGCGTAAAGGCGGAGCGAAGCTGAAATAAATTTCGGGAATTCTGGTGGGGCCACGGCGGAGTTCCGTGCGCGAGCTATTAGAACTTTCGACGGTCGGCGAGTACTAACCAGTGCTGATCGAACGCCAGACAAGGCGCTGACTTATGCCACCGTTTGAAACAGGCATACACTGCAGAACCGCAGGCAAGGTTGCGCGTTCTACGCCCAGCAAGGAGCTGGCGGTGAACTTTGCTGACGCATTACCCAGCGGAGCGTTAAAACGTGCGGGTCCCGGTTGTCGTGCGAGGCGTGATCTGCGCCGAGCTCAACGAAGCATCCGCGATTCTGTGTGTGCTCGCTCGAAACGCGAACGGATCACGCAGGGAGCGCACCACCAGAAGACGGTATGCGAAGAAAGGTGGCGAGAAAACTTAAAAGAACAGTGCCGCTCGTGCAGGCTTCCGCCGCCGGTCATGCATGCTTTGTTGTCCCTCCCCACCTGAGACGCATCTTCTCGATTGAGCCGTCCACGTGATTAACGAGCACGTCACCGCCAGCGCTGCACCTTCCACTTGCGCTCTTTTAATTTTTTTGCGTCTCCCTAAACTGTTTCGCTAAAAGTCTCGGCTGCTCGCGGCCGACGCCAGGCCACCGGATATTCCCCGGCGGTGCTTGGAATAATGCGCGAGGCGGCCCAACGCAGGGGCACAAAGTGTATAAACGCGCAAATTCACGGCGCGGTCGAGGTCCTCTGCATGCGGCGCTCGCTGCTACTTCAGGTGCACACACACTACGCCGCCGCGGGAGCCGTGGAGCAAAACGAAGGCACTCGGCGGCGGTGGCGCCAGGTAACAACACGCTTTGTTGCAGTCTAGATGACGGCGACGCGAAAAGAAGACGTCTCCCTGAAGCCCCGCCAGAAGCCACCATTACGGCCTTGATTAATAGCGGTTGAACAGCGCAGGGGCGAGGGTTCCACCCTGCGGTACTCCCGCCGCCGTTCCGAGGAACAAGCTCTCGGGGCTCAACTATGCTCCCAAACGACTGGCGTGCGGATGAACGTGTAATCACGGATGTGATGCTGCATGCATCCGCGCCTCATGGCCTTCCTCCTCTTGCGTGAGCACGCTTTCCCTGCAGCTCGCGTCTATCCGGGGCGCCGTCCAGATGCGGCGCTCACGTAAACACTGTGCCAAACCGCGCGGCGTCACCATGCGTGCTGTGCGCCCGGCTAGAGGGCGATGAAACACACACACATGCGCGCTCGTTTCTCGCGCAAGTGGAGGATGCGAGGAACTTGATCCCCGAGTAGCGCTGCATCACGAATCTCGGCAAACGTTTCTCTCAGTGCAAACGCTCTCATACCAATCTCTGGCGCCGCCGAGGGTGCTTATGTACGTAATGAAATTCCAGGTCTCAGATGACGGAGCGACGGTTGCGGAAACGAGGCAGGCCATGGTTACGAGGCTCCAAATTAATTTATCGTACTCGGCGCTGCCCTCATCCCGGCCGCCGCCGCGGCCGAAGAGAAATGGCTCCCGAAGAGCAATTATACGTGCCGTTGCAATAGCGTGCTGTCGCTTTATGTCTTCCGGTTTAGGGCCGCACCTTAATCCTATGTACCCCATAAAAATTACGCCAATTACTGTATTTCACGTAATAATTTTCAACGCGATTGGTGGCAAAAGATAAACAGTGGTCACGAAGTATTGAAAAACAGCACTGCGGCGAGTGCAACAAGGGGTAGCGCTGTAGTTACTAGGGGAGTTACTTGGCCCATTTCGGGTAGATACCGCGTTGCTCGCTCGAATTTGGTCTGTGCTTAATAGCGCGAAAAATAACGGGAGAGAGGGAGTGCTAGAGAAAGAAAGAAAGAAGGAAAGGAAAAAAGAAAAAGCAATGACGCAAAAAATAGAAATGAAGAAAGAAATATCAGAGCTACCAGGCCACATGCGCGCAAAAAAGAACTGACTATTTTCTGCCGGGCTGATCTATGGTTGTCTGTTCTGGTCTACCGTTTTATTCTTATAATGGTTGTTTTGAGCAGGTGAAAGTGCTTTATGAGGAGAAAATTTCAGCTTATTCGCTTTTGGACGCCCCGGGTTAACTAATGTAGCTTAGCGTAACTGTTTTACGAGCAGAGCCACACACGACAAATTGCAAACCGGCTTTACTATTTATGCTATTAACGTACTTAATGGCAGTAAAACCAGGTGATAGTTATCATTATGTCATATTATGTGCCTATTATGTCCAAAGCAGAGTGTACTCCTCCCTCCGATACTTGTGGCTGCTTTATACACTGCTGTCCGAATCCATTCTTCACCGCCAATTTGTCTTGTCTCACCCATCGATCTAATTATTTGTCTTCTCCCTAATTAATGTGGAAGCATTTTGTGTGCAGTGAAGCGATAATGCCTGGTGTTGTGAACAGCGGATGGTACCAAAGCTCCATGCGACGGGATCGGCTTATCGTTTGAAGCAAGCAGTAGTATAGGATGCAGCCAATGGTATGTAAGGGACAGTGAATGGTCATTCAAGGCTAATAATGACGACAAGTAGTTATTGACAATGTATAGCAATGACACAACGTGACCAAGTTATGACGTCACATTTCAAGTAATGCGATCACGTTACGGAGTCACGTGGCCAATACCATGTCTAATCCCATTACAGGATCACATAATATACGAGGTCTTGACGTGATAGGGGCCGTGTAACCGCAATGACGTCACTAGTCATCGGACCAAATAATGACGTAACGTATGAGAGTCATGCGGATTTAATAACAGTAGTTGTGATCAAAGCTGCATTGATTTACGTGTGATATCAGGAGCCTGTTGAACAGTGCCCTGCCATGCGCGTAGATCTACCGTGAGAAGGAGTGCTTCTTCTGTACGTTATCTTTGGTACACATTGAAGTTGATATGGGCTAGGCTCGCCTGCCTTTTTTCACTGTCTGGTAGCATGACAGCACCTGTGTACACGTGGCAGGATTCTACGGGCAATGCAGTTGTTCTTCTGTAGCTCTTTCTTACGAGCTTGCTGATAATAACTTTTTTAGAGGCATAATTTTTTCGCAAACAAGTTACCGCTCTACTGCACGTATCGTTTGGGGTGGCTAGGCCACGCGTGCAGGAACCTAAAACAGAAGATTCGTCGACTTTGGGTTCCGTTTTCAGACTGAGTTAATTAGGAGAATCTAGAGAAAAGGGAGAAGAAGTATACATAGGAAGAAATGGGGAGGGTTGCTGGAGGCATCCATCAGAACGCTAGCGTCCATTCTGAGCGGGCGGCGAGGGAGCGCCGTGTTCATTTCGTAGCGTTCACGGAAACACTCCGCGCGCAACACACGCACAATGACCCCGCAGGTCGCAGCACATATATAACACTCGGGGCAACAGACGCTCTTTAAACGGGCCTCACCGAACCCAGGAGGCTGTTCCGAAGGCGCTTACGGCGATCCTACTAGGTGTCGGGTGACGGGATACAGGCGTTTTACGTAATTCACTGAAGGCAGGCAACTGACTTGAACCTTCGTCTGCGTGTGGCGCCGACGCTTCTCTCGTTCTCGTCTCTTGTGTTGGCTGCTGCTGCTCACAATAAAATACAACAGGCTGTGCAGGATCGGGCTGTAGGTATTGACTCCCATCTACTCGTCGTCTACTACTTGGAGGCTACTTGGAGGCTCACTAAGAGGGTTCAACTTAAATTGAGAACGACTCAGATGGCAATGGAGTGGAAAATGATAGGTGTAACATTAAGCGACAAGAAGAGAGCGGAGTGGGTCAGGGAACAAACGCGTGTTAAGGACATATTAGTAGAAATTAAGATGAAGAAATGGACGTGGGCAGGGCATGTAATGCGAAGGCAAGATAAGCGTAGGTCATTGAGGGTAACAGAGTGGATCCCTAGAGAAGGCAAGCGCGGCAGGGGGCGGCAGAAAGTTAGGTGGGCAGATGAGATCAAGAAGTTTGCGGGGATAAATTGGTCGCAGTTAGCACAGGAGCGCGGTAATTGAAGATTAATGGGAGAGGCCTTTGCCCTGCAGTGGGCGTAGATAGGCTGATGATGATGACACTCGTCGTCGTTGCTCGTTTCCGTTGTTGTACAGTCGAACCTCGTTGTAACGAAGTAGTATCAGGACTGCGAATCAGTTCGCTATATCCGATATTCGTTATAACAGTAGAGATAAAAATCGGCTGTAACAAATCGACAACCTGGCTCGCGCAAAAATATTTGATACAAAAATGCATTTTTTTTTAGGCTTCCAACCCACTATAAACAAGGTAGCTCTTACCTTTCTTCTAGTTGCATTTCAAGCTGAATGAGCCGGAACATGAGTACGTGAAATTCCAACAAAACAAGGTTCACTTGACAATACGTGCCTGCGTGTTTATTTATTTGATGAAGGGTGTGATCTTCATCTGCTGGCTACTCACAGCACTGAGCAGGATGGAGTTTTCCACAGTGTCCACGAACAAAAGGGCCTTTATACTTCTGCAGTTTCGGATGCTGGAGGGTTTTTCCAAGCAGCTTCTCAACCTCCTGGTCAAATATTTCTTCGTTATATCCGATATCGCGCGCGGCTCGCGGTTTCAGTTTCGTTATAAAAGAATAATGCCATTGAAATGAAGCGTGACCAACCAAAGATCGTATTTAGTTCGCTATAGCCGAATAATTCGCGGTTTCAGTGTTCGCTATAACGAGGTTCAGCTGTGAATGATACGCGGAAACGATATAAATGATCACGGGGAGCGGTGGCGTTCAAAACAGGGTACAACCTTTTTGAGATTGCTGTGGCCGCCGAGTGACGTCACTAACTTTACGTTGACATTCGATTTCCCGCGTTTGCCCATGTTGTCGCATTACGGCATTTAGCTGGGGAGGCTCCTGTAACTGGCACTGGTGTAGTTTTTGGTAATGCTCTTATAATGGGCACAGACATTCGAAGAGCGCTTTCCACCGTGATCATGCTACCTTGATAAGAAATTATAATTAAGCATAATGAATTATCCGTTCTCTTGTATGGTGCGCACTAATTGACAAGGTACATCACTGGGGCACCCGTACCCTTCAGGCTGATAAATCTAACCAGCTATTGTGAGCCAACACTTTAATGGGTTCCCTCACATTTTACTGCCTTCACCGCAACATAAGGGTGCGTGCTATGAAGCACTCTTTAAAGGCCACCTGGCAGCCGTTTTTTTTTTTTTTTACTTTAACCACAGCGTAATATTTACTGGCCAAGCCCTACTAGGGCTCGGGCTGTTGGCGTCTCCTGTCGTCGTCGTAATCGTCGTCTCATGTAGTCACGGTGCTAAAACACCGGGACACTCGTTTACGCCTCGCGCTAGAACTAACGCGTACTAAAAAAAAACATCAGGAGACTCGTTTACGCCTCGTGCTGGAACGCTTCGTGCTTCAAAGGAACTTTCACAGCAGAGATGTGTACCTCTACCCCCCACGGTTTCATCTCCGTTGGCAAGAACGCCGAGGCGCCGAGAACACACTTATACACTGCATGCTTCACCCCTCCCCAGGTTTCACATTAGTGGAGATGGCCCAAAGCATTTTTTTGCCATGGAGCAGCTTCAAGCCAAAGCTTAGTGATGAGGATATTGCCGCGAACATGAGAACAGCCGACGGTATTACAGCCAATTAGTAAGCACGGCTGTTGCCTGCATCCATCACGCCATATAAGTGGTGCATAACACATCGCGGTTTGTTGCGTTACCTCTAGCTTTCGCTTTGCGAAGGCACTTGAGGTGATATTTAGTATCTACATTTCCCTCCAACTACGGGTAAGTTAGGGGTGCGCGGCAGCAGGGGGTCAGTGTTAAGAAAAGATTAATTGCGTGTCTGTTTGCGTCTTTGCAAGTCCGTTGAAAGACAGCAGCGCTTCTGGTACCCTTACCGCGTAACGCTCTCTCCTCCGTCTCACTTCCATCTCTCCACCAGCTCTACTCCTCCTCCGACTCAACTCCCACCGGTTCCCTTTCCCCCACCTCATCTCCCCCTCCCCCCTCCCCCTCCTGCACTCCTCAATACCTCTCCCCCTCGAGCTACACCCTTCTTCCTCTCTCCCTCTTCGCATCTTCTTCCGCTCTGTTCACCTTCCCATTCTGTCGCACACTTCTCTCAATCCCTACCTTGTTTTTCATTCCGAGAGAGAGAGAGGAGAGAGAGAGAGAAGAGAGAGAGAGAGAGAGAGAGAGAGAGAGGAGGAGAGGAGAGAGGCTCTTTAATGGAAACTGGTGAGGTAAGCCCTGCTAGGGACAAGGCTTGATGCGCCCAATGGGGGGTGACTACAAAGATGAGTGGTGATAATTAAACATTAGGGGTACGGCAGGGAGAAGACAAACAAGAAACGTTAAAAACGAGAAACAAGGGAATGCTGCTAGCAGAGTGCGGACATAAAAAAATACTTTGAAAGTAAAATCGTTAATGTAAACTGTGAATCCAAATGCAAAGTAAATGGTGCAAAAAAATATGAGAACACCAACCCAAGAAAAATAAATAGCTGAACACCACAGCGCGGAAGAGTACATATTGTGAGACACTTGCGCTGTATGTGATCTAAAGAGATTTGTCCAGTTCAGAATCTCGTAGGAACCGGAGCAGGACTTTTGTACCCAAGGTACTGCCAGCACTATTGGCCCAGAGCCCAGGAAAATGACAAAGTTCGAGCCTGCCTCTATGACGGACACGAGACGGGGAGCTTGTTGAAGTTTTTCGCGCAGCAGCGAATCGAGGGCAGATGCGCAATAAAAGATTTACAGTCTCGCGCACGGCGCAAGTACGGCACAGGGGGGAATCGTCCCAACGAATCTTAAGCTTAAAGCTCCGAGTAAATGCTACATTCAGGCGCAGTCGGTGCAGCACTCCTTAACACAGCTTGTTGTTGAAAGCTAAAGCTACGCAAAGCTACTACCGTCTTCTCTACCATTTTCACATTCTTTGAGGACTCAATTTCGTTTGAGAAATGAGAAACTCGTCGATTATCTCAGATATTCGTGCTTTTGGATCACAGGACACAGTTGGCGACAAATTCAAATGTTTGTGCATGCATCTGCATCCATTTTCACGCAGCTATATGCTCAATCACGATCTTGAACAGCTCACCCGAACGCATGTGCTATTGACGCCTGTAAAGTTTTGCGCAATATCCACGCATTCGGGTTTCGTATAAGGGCGTATCAGCTGCGGCTCTCTAAGGGTCTGCGAATATAAAAAAGAAATTTTATTTCGGTCCTCCCTTTCGTAATAAAAAAATTATCAGCCTCATTTACAAGAAAGGCTGATTCGTCCTCCCCCCCCCCCCCAAAAAAAAAGAAAAAAGAAATACCAGTTTTATAGCAAACCCTCAACAACTAACCCCGATACTAGGAAAAAAAGACAAAGCAGTTCCCAGCCACTTTCTTGCCGGGTCTTTATGGCTTCAGCGGATTTTGTTTCTACAATGGACGACCGCCGACCAAACTAACCGTCAAGAAGCCCGACTGTAGGACCTCTAGTTGCGTTTGATCGCATCGCGTGAGTGCTGAGGTGCAATCAACGCACTGATAGTTCTGTTTTAGTGTTTCCTTCCTCTATTACATCCCTACTGACGTCTTGTAGCATAAAATCTGAAAGCTTTTCAGCATTTACTGCACCATTTAAATTCAATTTAATTTAATTCAATTCAATTCATTTATTTCGCATCAAGTAAAAATACAAAATGCTGGAGGCTCGCAGAAAAAGCGACGAGATGTCAGCTTGACGCAGCCGCAGGACCCCACACTGGCTGCTTTTCCATTAAAAAAACACATATCATCATCATCATCATCATCATCCTATCTACGCCCACTGCAGGGCAAAGGCCTCTCCCATTATTCTCCCATTACCTCGGTCCTGTGCCAACTGTGACCAATTTATCCTCGCAAACTTCTTGATCTCATCTGCCCATCTAACTTTCTGCCGCCCCCTGCAACCCTTGCCTTCTCTAAGGATCCACTCTGTTACCCTTAATGACCAGCGGTTATCTTGCCTTCGCATTACATGCCCACGTCCATTTCTTTTTTCTTAATTTCTACTAGTATGTCCTTAACACGTGTTTGTTCCCTGACCCACTCCGCTCTCTTCTTGTCCCTTAAGGTTACACCTATCATTTTCCGCTCCATTGCACGCTCAGTCGTTCTCAATTTAAGTTGAACCCTCTTAGTGAGCCTATCATGGCTGAAATACACCTATCATGGATGAAATGGAGCTAAGTAGGTTACTAGGCTAGTTGTTTCCTATTGCACGACGCTTTATATAGCGTTCATGGCCCGTTTGTATTCACAGCGCCAAATTCAATAATTTACAAGCTTTACAAGCTTGTTCACGAGATATTCACGCGCACGTGTTGTCACAGATCGTTATTGCTGTTATTCGGTCTTTCCCTTGCGGCACCGACAAGGCATCCTGGTATACACGAGTGACTCATGTACAGAGCGACACGTGTTGTGCAAGAAATGCGGTCCGTTATCTCCTGAGGTTCGAAAATCATCCTTGGAGCACGCCTGACAGGTTCTTCTACGACCGAACCCACGTGAACGGCGAGCGACGATTCCGTTGGACCCACTGACCGAGGCCTTGACCAGTTTCCCTTGGCCCGACGGAGTGGACGATAAGTGACAAACTTGGCGACAGTGTGACGCAACGCTTTTGAGAGCAGCACCGTACGGTATTGCGACGCCCAGATAGCGAAACCGTTCGCCCGTCCTTGATGCTCGAATTAAGTCGCGAGCCGATAATAATCGCGTGGATGTAAAATACGGTGCGAGCGACCAGAGCTTCTCGGATACGGCCCGGCCCCGCCGTCGAGTCTAAAAGCGACTGAATAATGTGCGCGGTAAATGGCTGAAGCGAGACGCAAGGGTTGGGCAATAGAGAGAGCGCGCAACGGTCTTCGGTAGGGCGCTGCCGATGTCACCGCGTTTTAGCTACGCCTAAGGATAAATGAGTCCTTGGGGCTACTGCATATTATAAAGCTGAATAATTAATGGGCACAGATAGAGAGAGAGACGCAGAGAGAGTGCCCCCGAGGAATGTGAAAGACTCGCCAGAGCCACGGACCAAGCATAAAAATACAAATGAATTCAACGTGCTAGTTGGAGCAACCGTGGTGCTAGAAAGCGTGACGTATTGGATGGCTGTGCATTATTCTAGACCCCCTGGGGACCTTTAATGTGGGCTTTCGTCCATGTGTGCGCCTTCGAATGCATTCTCAGTGAGTAATAAGGCCTCCGTAGTGGATTAAAGAACCGGTGATCTCACGCATGTAAAGGAGCTCGGAGTTTTAGAAACTATGTCGCATCGGTGGGAATAGAGCAGTTGCAAAATAACTTTGTTTAGCTTTGCCTTTGTCACATACTTGCAGGTAAGTGTAGTTTCCTAAATAGCTTTTTTTTGTACGAAACAAAATGCGCCTACATGGAACTGAAAACTGCTATGTAAGAGCTTTTAGGCCTTGCCAGCAAACAGCACTGCAATGAAAGTGTGTCGTCTGCGTTATGGATCATCTGCATAAAGTATGTGAATTGACAAAGCTAACTCATTCATTTGAAGTGGCTATTGCAACAACTTTTGTGATGCACAGTTGGGAACGAGAAAGATTGGTAAGTTGCTTAAAGGGACCATAAAGACAACATAAAAGTTCAGTTCATTAAAAGAATGCTTTGCCCCGATAAAAATGATGCCAATTTTATCGCAAACTTCGAACAAACAATCGAAATAACAAATGAAGCAGTGGGGACTCCTCAGCCACTTTGTGGCGATTTTCTATGACGTCACAGAATCTTCTTCGTGCGATTGGCTGCCCCCAACTTAAGCCACCGCCCAGAAACATGTCTGGGCGATTGTAATGCGGCTTCTAGTTCCGTTTGATCGTATCTCTTGTAGGCTAACGGAAAGTTAACACAATGACGACTGTGTTTTAGAGTTCGCCCGCATTACGTCACTGTAGCTCATAATTTGAGCCTTTCAATATTTCCTGCGTTTTTCAGTTAAAAAAAACGCCTTTCGTAACTGGAATGGCGCTGAGTGAGTGGCCGAATACTACTTGTTTCAAGGTTAACAAAGTTCTATTTTGCCGTCATGGCCCCAAAGGGGCTTTCAGCGCCACTGACAAGCTTTAGTTGGTATCGTCGAATTCACATTTCCAGACGATGAATGCAGTACAACAGGCAGACGCACAGAAACTGAAATCATTGCAAACTGCAAAGCCGTAATGAACGAAGTGTCACCGCTGCCCCTGTTCCGCTATATTGTTACGCGCTGGGTTTATTTTATACAGTGGTTTTATGAAGCGAAATGGCAAACAAGGACAAGATGGAGCGGCTGTGGGCTGGTGGAAGGTTGGTTGGTTGGGTGGACCGTTGAATCATGGCGCATACCCACGCGGGGTATTGGCCAAGAAGATGCGCCTGTAATGGTTAGGCTGTGACAAGGTTTATTTTAGAGAAAATAAGAATAAAGTAGGACAAAAAGATCGAGACAAGAAAAAATAAATCTTGGATATAACAGAATAGTCGGTAAAAAAAATCACGAATGAAGAAATAGCTGTCTAGCAGGGCAGCCGGCCTGTTCTCTCCTTCCCTTCAGCCTCGATGATGGGGTGGTCAGATAAACTGTTGCAGGCGTACCGTATGCTTTGTGACGTCACAGAATTCTGGAACTCGCGGGCTTGTGGACGGTCGTTTATGAAGGCATTCGCTTATGTGCTGGCGAACGAACGAATGAATAACGCATTTAACAACTTTGAGGTGCTTGGGTTTAACGACTGCAGCTAGGAAGCGGCACTGTGTTGCAGTTTGGGAGGTGAACTCATGAATGAATGAATGAATGAATGAATGAATGAATGAATGAATGAATGCAATGCCTCGCACCTAAATGAGGCACACGAGATGGAAATAACATGGCAAGTTGGGCCAATTGGTGCAGTGTCAGGTTCATGGGGGAAAACAGCGCAAGAAACACAAGGACAAAAAAAAGAGGGGACGACGCTCAGCGCTGAACTATATGTGTTTTTTTTTTAAACTTTCAGTTGCAAGTTCAGCGCTGTGCGTCGTTCCCTCTTCTTTTTGTCCTTGTGTTTCCTGCGCTGTTTTTCACCGAGATGAAAAGCTTCCTGCTTTATTTTAACGATTATATGTCAACAAGCATGCATGCCTTCGAAACGCTTGAAAATGACATAAAAGGTTCAATCTTCGTGCCAACGCACAACACATAACTATGACAATTTGGTAAGCTATGGGGAATGAACTATTTTGTAAAATGTGCAAACAAAATGGGATTATTTTTTCGTATGCCTCCACCCTGCCTTATTCTTCGGACTTACTATCCCCGGTATGGTCAAGCATTTAAACTAAGAACAGAGCTTGTCGCATCTATTTCTCCACAAATATAACACCCATGTACGTTGGTATCCTTTCTTGCATTTACTAGTCCACTTAATTTTAAAGAACCGACGCGGTGAAAGGATAGCGCAGTTAAGATTCGGAAATGTTTTTCGTCCTTGTGTCGATAATTCGCCGCAAGTGAAACATCCCCCCATGATCGAAATATTCCTTACAGGTTGATCTACGGTGTATCTTTGAAGCGCGAAACCCAATTCGAACTTTTAACTGCTACGTATGTTAACTGCATTTTACACGCGAGACCGGCCACGGGGCGCAAGACTCCCTCCCATGGGTGGTAAAAGCTTGCTCATTAGTGACACAGGAAAAAGAATGGGTGTTATTACGAATAAAATGAAGTGGTCAACAATCTGGTTTACTCCAGGTAGCTCATTTTGAGTAAGCCTCGTGCCCTTCGCTTGCCTGCGTTCGTTTTGAGCCTGGGGCGATCCTGTCAGAGTTTACCTGCTCAGTGAACCACGCGGCGGTTCGCTTAAGCGAGCCCAGGTGTGTGGAATCGTATAATCCTCGTCTCCATCCCCGCCGCCGCAGAATAAGCGTGTTTTAAATTCACCAGCACTGGCCTTGATCTAGACCTTGCTTCCAGAGCGCTTTTAGCCGAAGATAGAAATAAAGAGAGCTAGATCCTATCTAAACCCCATTAGAGCGTACTTATACGCTTTCGTTCGCTCCGGATATAGGAAAATCACCGTTGGGAAACGTAGCTTCTCATTCTTTTCATTTCTTGTGTCTTTACACCGAAGCTCCACACGACTCACTCCTGAGCTCACTCCTTCGTGACGTGGTATTCCAGTAAAATACGCTTTGCGGCAAAGCCAACTTATCGCGAATGCTTCGTACCTCTCCTGCTAACCTAGTCGAAAGGGACGACAAGAAAAATTTCTGAAGTTTGTCGTATTGTCGCGTGTCGTACTGTCGTCTTGTTTTCTTGCTATGTCGCGATTCTGATGCTCTGTCGTGAGTGGTATTCCTGTCCTGATGTTGATGTTACGTCGTGCCTACTTCCTGTCTTGTCGTGATCCTGATGTTCTTGTCCATTGTGAGGAGTAGCGTAAATTGCAGTTCTGTTGTGACTACAGGAATGTTTGTCGTTGAAAAAAAATTGACTTTGTCGTTACGACAGAAATGTGTGTCGTAACAACAGATGGCTTTGTCGTAACAACAGGAATTCTGTTGTCACAACAAAGGTTTTTCCCGTACGACAGGAATTCTTGTTAGGTTCTTGCGGTATTCCTGGTTGTGATTATACACTGGGAATGAACATACGTTAAGAAACGTCTTCGCGCTATTTGCCGCTAAGACGACTCTGTCACTACGCCGAGTTTCATGTACTCGCCATAGTTAACCGTCGAGTTGTAAACAATTCGGCGTTCCCGTCTGCTGTCAATACATGGGTTTCTTCGGTAGGAATATGCTCGCAACTCGCCTCTACCAAAACTGCCCCGAGACAAATTGTGCGACGTTGGACTTGACAAATGACTATGTATTCATTGGAAGTTGTACATAAGCAGGAATTATGTATAGCCATCAGTCACAGCTTTAATGCGAACAACATGAAGCCACCGTTCCCGTGTTTTTCCAGCCTAGCTCACCCCGAAGCCGCCGTAGGACTGACTGCCCCATGTTTGTTTGCCAGGGTAAAAATCTAGTCTTTCGAATCTTCGTTTGGTTAATTAATTCAAAGGAATGCTAAATGGCAGATAAGAAAAAAAGTGCGCTTTGTTTTTTGCATTCGCTCGGACTGCGCCCCGGTCAATACGCTCAGAAATAAATAGTGGCCAATTACTTTTACCGGTATCCGCCGCATGTGAACACGTAGAATTGCGTTTGGAAAAGCAACGAGTCCTTTTTTAAAGACGGTAGTCTTTCTTGGGCTACTTAAACCCAGAAATTTTGGTCTGTCTGTCTGTCTGTCTGTCTGTCTGTGACTCTATTCAGGCACCCGGCCAAAGCGTAACGAGGTCTGCGCAATAGTCTTATACACTCACAGCCAAATCTAAACCTCTAAGTCCGGTGTCAATGTTCATACTTGTAAACATTCTTGAACAAGAACAAGACATTACGCAAATATCAGACAGAAAATTAATACACAAGGGATGTTTACAGTGTTCCTTTATAAAAACAATTCATAGATGCTTCATTTTCGCGATATGAAATACTACATCCACACAGAAAAAATTTACTCCGTCGCCTGCTGTCGCCTGCACCACTATAGCTTCTGGCAGCATTAAAAAAATCAAACAGGAACAATTACGAAAGGTTCCACAAGATAGGTCCCACATTCTGCTTGGAACGCACGTGGAGTAGGGCAACGTGGTTCTATAAACGTTGATGTAGGGCGCCTCGATGCACGTGCGTCTCCGCCGTACGGCAGCGCTAGCATCGAGGCATTCGGCGTGGGGCAGCGGAACGCGCTAAGGTTAAGTTGACTTGAGCAAACCTTTAGCGTGTTTACCTTGGAAGGAGCGCGACGGAAGAGGGACAGCGTGAGAGGTGAGCGGGAAAGCGAAGGGAGGCATTTACTTGGCAAATGTCGATAAAGACTATCGTCTTTTGTCGACATTTGCAACAAAGGAACAGATACGCCGCCAATTTTTTTTTTTTTTTTGCTTTAGCTTTGCTGTCTCTACTGGTCGTTTGTTTTTGAAACAAAAAAAACTGGTGTAACATGCCGAATCGACACCTGGTCCATGAGGCACGCCGTAGTAGAGGGCGCGGAATTAATTTCGATCACCTGATGATCTTTAACGTGTGCCGAAATTTCGAACACACAAGCGCTTTCGCTTTCGGCTCCATCTAAAAAGTAGCCATAGCAGCTGGAATCGAACCCGCGTCGTTGGGCAGCACAATACCGTAGTCGCTGAGCCGTGGCTGCGCGTTGTTTTTGAAACAGGCATGTCGTTGATCATGTGTATCGCAGTGGCGGTCGATCATTTTAGTTCTCCGAAGACCGTATAGACAAATCGCATCTAATTGTGCCCGTTCGTATTGCATTTGCTTCCATGTGTAACTAAGAACCGACACAAGCGATTGGTTACCGAGCGGTTATGATTCCGAGAACCGAAGCAGTGAAGCCTGGGTTGGATCATGGCAGCTTGCAAACACGCTAAAGCATGTCATTATATAGCTTATTGATCATATTGCTTAAGGTATTTCATGCAAAAACCAGACCATTTCATCCAAGCAGCGCATTCCTGTGCTAGTTTTGAACACTTTGTCCGTGGCTTCGGCCGCTTTCCGGAAAACACCAGGGTAACGATGCGTAGAGCAAGACTGATGGAATACATTCCATGAACTAGTCAAATTAAACTGTACTACATTGGTCTCCAACGGAGTTCTGAAATTGACAATTTTTTAACCATTTGCGAGTATACGTAACACTTTGCTACGCTCGTAAGAAATATCGTAGTTCAGCGCCGCTGCAATGCCCTAAAGTGAGTTGCGTTGAATTACCTGTGCTATCAATAACAAAATTGATGATGATGATTGATTGATGATTGATTGATTGATTGATGATTGATTGATTGATTGATGATTGATTGATTGATTGATTGATTGATTGATTGATTGATTGATTGATTGATGATTGATTGATTGATTGATTGAATTAACTGGTCGATTCACTGAAATGATTGAGTTCATTAGCTCAGGCGCAGTTTTATACTCCTCTGCCCTGCCAGGGAGCTTGATTCGAGTTGCAGAGAACATCTAGGTGCCCTAAGGTAGGCCAACACCGTCCGCAGCCCTGAGCAGTAGGAAATACTGTTGACCAACGGTCCCCTGGAGTACCAAGCACTCCTGGTAACCCGGGATACGACGGCGCAGTCCACGCATGGCTTTCATTGAATAAGGATTCTACTCGTGCTAAATACTTATAAACGATTCTCATCTCTATCTCTCTCTCTCTCTCTCTCTCTCTCTCTCTCTCTCTCTCTCTCTCTTTGTAAAATTAGGATGGGTAGAGTAGAGGTGGTCTCGCACTGAAACTATGTGGTCAGGCCATGCAACTTGAAATTAGTAACTACAACAATTATGTATAATTATAATTTTAGGGGCCAAAATGACAACTAATAAGATGATGATATAGCTTATTCGGCCGAATTGCCGTCGATTGGACTTCATTTAGTTCCGTTGCATGACACGAATGCGCCGAATTGAGCGGTCTACATTTATTCAAACCATCGTCCCCCTCCCGCCCTCCCTTTTTCCTTCTCAGGTGACTACCAAGGTCAAAGCACTGGATTTTAATTAAGTGATTGAATACATATCCCAACTACATCAATTTAGTTGCCTGTTTAGGATAGTAAGGTTCAAATTTAGTCATCGGTTAATTTGACTTTCTGCTTACTCAGCGCCTTCTAGAAGGCACCGGCATAATTCGAACGAAGTTTTGTGGGCGCGCCCTGAAGGAATCAGCGCGAGTCGACTGTCATCAGTGATTTTAATTTTGCGCAGTGCTAAGTCGTGATCACCTGCTTACGCTTATAAACTGAAATTCACTGAACAAAAATTTTAGTTATTTGCAAATCACTATAATGCTTCGGTAACATTTAACAAACCGTGAACGAGCTGCACCGTAAAAGCAATGAAAGAAAAAGTACGGTTACGCCCAAGCACTTCTTAAAGAGGAGGAAAAGGCTTCGGATTGATTCCAATCCAGATCAAAATTTGCTTAATTTCCTTTAGTTTTTTATTATCCTGGCGCCGTCGGCCATATTAGGAGCCATTTAGTTGCTACGGACGCCGATGCCGGACGCAGGCTTTTCCGTTTAATCGGCGATATATTGCTTTCGCATTAATATTACATATAGCTCTTTTAAGCAGCCTCCCTCAATAAAACAGCTGTAAGACTGCTTTAAATTGCGGCTGCGTAACTCCAAGACGCTCATATAAGTGTATTATGCCTTCTGCTTGCTTTCTTTGTGTGCGTGCGTGCGTGTGTGCGTGTGTGCGCGGGCGTTCAGGAAGAAAAATCGTACCTGGAGCGTACAAAAAACCAGTGGCACAAATGGCTTGCATGCTTAAAATGCGAACTAGGCGCAGTAATTATGCTCGAAAGAGATCCGCCCAGTTTTCTTAAAAACCGAAAAAAAAAGAAAAAGAGGGACAAAATCGGACTCCGCCCGTGGTCAGATCTTCTCAGGCCCCCCTATGGAGACATCACGAGCGGCGCAGGAAAACGGCTGCTTTTCGTACGTGCTTTCGCATATCATTACATTACGCTCGCGTCTAGAATTTTCTGGCTTTCGTCCTTATTTCCAAACGCGCACAAGCGGCGCGTCTCGAAGAGGGTGAACTAAAAGACGTAAACGACAAGAAGAACACGGCCGAAATAACAACGTGCGAAAGAGGAGAGAGAAGGAAAGACAAGAAGAAGGAGGGAAAAAGAGATAAATACGTTAGTCGAGCTGTGGTGACACAGGATAACGCCGGCGCCGTCTCCTGGCCCCTGTGTCAACCGGCGCGAACCAAGCGATCACACGAGAAGAGATCGACCTCGCTAAATACTGGTGCTACCGGAATAGTTGGAAGTCGGGAGCGTACGTAGTGCAGAGGGATTAAAAGAGGGCTGAGAACCCTTATGCGGTGTAATGGGGTTGTAATTTTCGTGCGCCTTGCTCTGAAAATCTCGGCAAACTATTACGGAGCATCGACTTTTCACTGACGATTTTTATTTTGTCGCAGGCAAGCAATAAACACCCAACCCATATATTGATATATACATTGTTACGTCTTGCTGAGTGAGACTGCAGCCGTGGGGCTAAAAATAAATATGAATAACTCTAAAGTAATGAGAAATACGCATGTCCAAAAACGTCATCTTCAGCTTAGGAAAAGAAAAAAATAGAAGAAATAAACGAATATAATTACGCCAGAGAGATGGGTAGCGCTGACTCTAACCACGAGAAAGAAATCCGCCACAGAATAGGTATGGGCTGGAGAGCACTCGGCAAACACTCCCAAATAATGAAAAGTAAGCTACCACTGTTGTGCTCAGTATGAATAATCTGTGTTTATATGTATTCCTACTTTGCTCAATCGTTGACTCCTTGTTTTTTCACCTATTTGTTTTATATATGTTCCTTGTTAATCTTCCCTATGTGTTATATACGTTCCATGTTAACCCTCTACCCTATCCCTCTATTCTTATGCATTGTTTCCTCCACGTCCCCCCCCTCCTCTACACCAGCAGGCGTTCGATATCCGCCCCTAGGCGAGACAATTTACGCCTGCTGGTGGACGTTCCTCTCTTCCTAAAGAACAATACATACATACATACATACATACATACATACATACATACATACATACATACATACATACATACATACATCTACATACCATACAATACATACATACTACATACTAGTACGTACGTACGTACGCACTTTCACGATCAAAAGTTTACGGACCAGGGAATGGCAATTTTAGCTTATTTCTCTTCCTATAGCAGCCCGACGAACTGTCGAATGCATGCGAGATGTTGCATAAGTACTGAACTAATAAAAACTACCGCAGATAGTGCTCCGGGCTGCCGTGTGGCAGAGAAATAACTCAAAATTGTTGCTTTCGTGGTCCGTAAACTTCTGCTCTTGGGTGTACATACATACATACACTCATACATACATACATACATACATAAACATACATACATACATACATACATACACATACATACATACATACTACTACATACATACATACATACATACATAATACATACATACATGGTCACTCAAATCAACAACCAGTGCACACTGCCGGTGATGACGTAATGAGCTGAAACTTGACGCCTTATTATAAAAACCTAGAAAGCAAACTTAGGTCAGCTCGACAGGCCATGGAACGAATTATGTTAGGAATAAGACTCAGGGACAAGAAACGAGCTACCTGGATCAGAGAAAAAGCAAGAGTTGGTGATATCATAGTTCAAATAAAGAAAAACAAATGGACTTTGGCTGACTATAGTGAGACGAACGGACAACTGGTGGACCCTTAGGGTAACAGAGTGGATACCAAGAGATTGGTATAGAAGAAGGTGAAGGCCAGTAACACGATGGAAGGATGAAATACGGAACATCGGGGGTAAACTATGGACCCGAGGCGTTGCGCTGCTGAGCACGAGGACGCGGGTTCGATTCCTGGCCGCGGCGGCCGCTTTTCTGATGGAGGCGAAAAGTAAAAACGCCCGTGTGTACGAGATTTCGGCGTACGTTAAAGATCCCCAGGTGGTGAAAATTAATCCGGAGCCCTCCACTACGGCGCGCCCTCATCGCCTGCGTTGCGTCGGCGCGTTAAACCGACAATCATCAAACTATGGACCCGAGCAGCGCAGGACAACAGGGGTTGGAGGTCAATGGGAGAGGCTTTGGTCCTGCAGTAGACCTGAGCAGGCTGATGATGATGATGATGACTGTTACGTGCCGGCAGTGCAACCGAGGCGAACCATTGTAGATAACGTGATGGATTGAATCATTTGAGGATATCTTAGCCCCAGCCCGCCCCTCTTTGCGATGAGCACGGCGCAACGCGCCATTTTTCATTCCTTCTTGTAACGTAGCCTCTGCGCGATGGCGACCGTTCCTCGCTGAGTCCGCAGCAAATACAGGAACGCAGCGGCAATGAGTGACAACGTCTATGGCTCCGCGGATGACGATGGTGAAAGGGGTGTACACTACCCCTCCATCAGCGATGCCCGTCAAATTCTTACTTCACGCCGTCACGCATGGACCTGGTCTTTTGCATGGGAAAATAGACGTAGCTCTGGCATCCCGCAGGCGGAGCTCACTGCCGGGTACCGATGGAGCCACCGACTCCACAGTATGCCACCTTGGCCCCAAAGCTCGTCAAACGCTTTTGGACATCTCTTAAAAGACGTGGATGGAAGGCGTTGCTCCACCGGAGTGGAAAACAAGCCGTCTGCTTCTCTTACTCATGCCTAGCAAATATCCGTTTGGCCTTCCATCATACCGTCCATCTGGCCTGGCAAGCTGCCTTTGCAAGGTCATGGAAATAAAGAGACTGACGTGGCTCCAGCGGTGTCTTGAATAGCACTTTATTTACCCTGAGGCCATAGCCGGTTTGCGACGTGGGTGTTCCTCCAAGGACTGCGTGGTGTACTTGGTAACATTTACACCTCAAGAAAAAGAGGCCGCAAACGCCTTTGCGCAGTCCATCTTCCTTGACGTTAAGTCTACGATGATGTCGATGTCGTTAAGTCTACGACGATGTCGTTCATAAGGCTATTCTGTACGCCCTGGAGCACTTCGTACTTGGTGGGCGAGCTTACCAATGGGTAGAAAGCTTCTTGCCCGGGTGACATTTTTTCTCATCACACAGGACTGCACAGCACCACAGCACTTCATTCCCCGTGGTGTCCCTCAAGGTGGAGTTCCAAGCCCAACGCTTTTCCACTAAGCGATCATCAGACTTGTGCAAGCTCTCCCAAAGTTGTCTTCGCCTCCATTTATGCTGATGAATGACATTTGCCTCTGGAATTCTGGTGCCAACCGACCACAGCTACGGGGTCGACCTCAAAACGCGGCCAATTACATGGGATCTTACTTACAGAGGCAATGTCTGAGCACCTCTTCCAACAAGTGCGCGGTGGTTGCATTAACCCCGGAGCCCGTGGAGTAGAGAACGGATCAACGGATGATCGTTTCATACTACAGGCATTACAAATTCCTTGACGTCATTATCGACAGGGACATTTTATGGAGCGCACCTGTGTCTTTCGTGAAGGATAAACTCACCACCATTGCCCACATATTCAGGATTCTTGCCGGAAATACGCGGGGAACATCGGTAAGAGGGATTCTGCAGCTGCACTCTGCACTTTTCTTGAAAGTCTTGCGTTACAGCTTTCCAGCGATTTCCAATACTTGCTCCACTAACTATCGGGTAATACAGAGCATCCACGTGAGTTGACGATATCATAGTTCGAATAAAGAAAGAGAAATGAAGGCTCTGTGTACGTCTCTTAGTTCGCCGCGTTGTATATAAACAGTGGGATTGCTCGAAATCACCCGATGGCAACTTATGTGGCTACTGAGGCCCTACGCTTTTAAATCAGGCTCCTCACGAGGTTTCCATCCCACTATCTGGCGCAGCTCTTGCAGGGTAGGCCCCGACCTACATTTCCAGCCATTGTCGCTGCGCACAGGGCTGAAATACCGTCGAGGTACGCCCCTGCGCTTACACCGTGCTCCCTGTTGTGTCCGGGCACAACCTGAGATTTATATCAGCGTTCCGGGCATTGGAGAAAAATCCGAATTGCCACCATTGACCCTTAAATTACAGCTTAAGATGCGGTTACTCCACTAACGGTACAATGACCGGAAGCGTATATACAGGGATAGTTCAGTAATAGCCTACCATCCAGCTAGCCAGGTGCGGTGGTTGTACCAGCAGATTTAACCCACATCTCGATTCCGTGTTCGCCTGCCGCGAGTTCGACAGCTACAGAACTTGCAGCCGTCCCTGGGGCACTTATTGATCAGCTTCACTGCGGAATCACCGGCAATGCATTGGCGGATTACGCTGCCCGTACAGGCCACGAGAGTGAACGCACCATCCCGATTCCGCCCTCAATGACGAATTCCGCAAGGACGCTTCGTTCTTTTCCACGTATAATTACCATAAAGCAATGGAATACACCGGACTTTTCGAATCCCCGTCTCTATACTCAAGATCCCCTACTCCAACGTCGTCTTCTATGTGGGCTGTATCGACCCCAGTTGACTTTGTTTTTTAGACTGTGGTTGGAAATGGCCTTCAAGAAAGCCTATTCCTTCTCATCTGGGTGCCCAGCAGCACCAACTGCGATGCTTGCGGGGCGGAAGAGACTGTAGAGCATGTGCTGTGTCGCTACCCCAAATATTCATCGGAGAGAAGTGTGCTTGCCACCGCGCTCAGCCGATTGGACAATCGACCATTTACAGTAGCGACTATCCCAAGTCATCGGTATCTACCATGACTTCACGGAAGGCGACAAAATCCCTTCTATATTTCCTGAACGATTGGGGCGTACACGAACCACTAGGGCGCGTCTTCCCGCGCCTATTTGTTCCTCTTTTATACGCCGAACCCCACTCCCGCAGTGCAGGGTAGCAAACCGGGCTCTACACCTGGTCAACCTACCGGCCTTACCATTCGTTTTTCTCCTCCTCCTCCCGTCAAAGCGAGGATAAAACGTCGAAGGCCCTTGAAGACGTGCAGGAGAACGGGGTGGAAAAACGGCACCGTCATGTTTTCAGGCAACGACTGCTGACGCACCGGTTTGTCTGCACTAATCTAGTGGGCAATAGGCAGGGTAAACAGCGCTGCGGAACCAGCGTGTCCCGGCTCTCCGGGTTTGGGGCGGCCGGATGCGATCCCAGAGCCTTGGAGCGATCGCTTCAGGAGCCAAGACGGGCGAGACTGGAGGGCCAGATCGGAGATGACGAAGAGAGTGAAGGAGTAATGGCTATTGACCAAGTATAGTACTGAAGTGCGATAAGGTCAGATAGCTCTAGTTTGTGATACATAGCGTCAATTCTCCTGCGATTCCTGGAAGGTAAATGTGATGGTTGTGGAAGGCAATCTTCGAATCCGTTCAGGCGAGCTGTAACGTCACTTCGCAAAGGGCGGAAGGATTCCAACGCGTCGCACTTGCGTGGAAAACCGTGCTGTGTCGGCCCGTAAAAATATTTCGCGTCGATAAACCGGAGCGACTTTGTCACACCGGTCCACGTCGTTTCCGCCCAAGTCATCGCACATCTTGATCGTTCGCGTGCATGCGCGGGCCTGCGAGGTACGGGTGGCCCTCGTGTAGCTAATCGGCGCATCGGAAGTTCTCCGCGCCCGGAAATGGCCTGACTGCGAGATGTGTGTGCGCCTGATACGAATCTTTGCAGTGTTCTGAGTTTGGCGGTTGTGACCATTGCGCGGCCGTTTTTGTCGGAACATCTGTTCATCCGTTTCAGTGCGTTGAGGGGACTTAAAAATGTGTAGGCGCCGGGCGCTTTGCAAACTGTAAAGAATGACCGCCGATGAAGAGATAGTAACAGATCTTGGCCGGAAGTGCAAGTTTTTCTGCACGGACGGGTTACATTGACCCTTTTGGGAGCTCAGTCACAGTTTTCTTTGGCTTTCTCGTAGCTTTGGGAACAAGGCAGCGAAGGTTCAGAAAAGGTGCGCGCTCGAGACTCTTGTAGTCTGCATGCGCTTTCCTCCGAGTCACGAACTATTACAGCAAGACGAAAATTAAATTGCAGCTTTCGCATTTCCAGCGTATTGATGCAGCTGGCGTCGCTTATTATTCGATTATTTCACGGGCCAGTTTGCTTTACTAACAACCTGAAATCGCAAATCCCGAAGGGTGAATGCGGACCTCTTTTCCAGCGAGCGCGATTGGCCACGGAGGCCGCGACTGGAGCTGGGGCGATTGGACACGCTGATGCGCTGCTTCGTTAGGCAGCGCCGCACCGATAAGTTGAGCAGCGGAGATAGGGACATCACTCCCTCTCCCAACAGGCATTCTTTCCCCTTAAATATCCACAGATATTGACTCGTACGGCGTGCATGCCGCAGTTACCGGTGCACGTTAAAAGGACTGAGGCAGCTCGTCAGTACAGTAAAAGCTCGATTAATTCGAACTTCAGCAATTCGAACTTATGGATGATTCGAACTGTACGAGTTGGTTCGGCCAAGTCTAGAAGTCGATGTATAAAGAAACCTGTTAATTCAAACCCGAGTAGGCTCTGCCATGGGTAATTGGAGCTACACGACATTGCACCGGCCTCTTGGAGCCTGGCACACGGCCAGAGAAGCGCATCCTGTTCCTTCACACGAGGCTGTGTAGAAGGGGGAAAGTTACTACAGGGTAAAACCAATGTAAATCCTACATGGTGGGCGCTGTGCAAGACGCACTCTTTGCGAACTCGGTCGGTGACAGCGCAAATACAGTGGTGTGCGCGGTGCGCGGACACATGAGGGCGCCATATCACAGGTCAGAACCGCAGAACATATCGCCGCCATTGACGACAAGGACGAAGCGTAGGGCGACCGCTCAGAATTCGCGGCCGGATAAAATGCCGCCCGTGTTTTCGCTAGTTTTCAAGAAGGCGGAGACGAGGCTTTCCGCTACATTCATTTGTTAGAGCAAAAAGTGCTGACTGTCGCCTTTAGGAACCAAAGGCAGGCCGCAATCCCGAGCTTTTTCAATGCTGACATGCCCAGTACGCCTTCCCAATAGCATGGCACTGTTGTTCATTTTCGTTTGTTCGAACTCTCATCTATTCGAACTGAGATGCTGTCCCCTTGTAGTTCAAATTAACGAGATTTTATTGTATAACACATCAATATGCTTACGGCACGGATACCCTACGCCGTGGATCTGCGGCGACATATGTTCGGCGGCAATGCTCGACCCAATTGGTCCGCATTCGACGGACTGATGTAAGTGCACATGCGCGAGACAGTGTAAGGCATACCGAACATCCACCACCGTCCTCACGGCAACACCATCAGCTTATTTATGTTCACTGAAGTTTGAAGGCCTTCCCCATAGACCTCGAACTGTACCGATACACAAAGACCACACTCATCTGTACGCTGGTTGGCCGGGGTCATCAACATCATCCACTATCGGGGTGTGGATACTGTCATCACGCACCACCATTACTGCCATATCTCAGTCACAAAACGTCAACTACGGCTACTGCTGAACTTGCAGCTCTGAGGGTGGCTCTCGCTCACATCACCAAGCAGCCCGCACGAGAGTGGGCTATCTTCACAGACTCAAGGGCTCCACTACAATGTCTAGCGTCATTTCCAAAAGACCACCTTGTGTCCGACGTACATGCCCTACATCTCCAAGCTCTACAAGCGCACCATCACATAACAGTTCAGGAGGTTAAAGCCTATTGTGGGATAACTGGCAATGTGAAAACGAACATTGCTGCATCCATTGCGCATAACCATCGTGCATCGACGGCAATATCCATACCGATCTTCAGGAACATGCATCTGTCCTTGCGTCTAGCGTGGCATGGAACATGCAGCGAACTACCGGGGATGACGTATCACACACATTCGCGCCGCTATATTCCATCGATCTAAACTGCAAAGTCAAAATGCCACCAGGACTTTCCAAGGATACAATGCTACATCGCATGCAGTTGAATGCCGCATACACGCGCAACTTCCTCTCAGAGATGAAACGAACTGTGTCGCCACTCTGCCCACACTGCGATGTGCGAGAAACCCTCCAGCTCGTGGTCTGCGAATGTGCTCGATTTAGTACGCAAAGAGTGTGCCTCTCAGTGTCTTTGGTACTGCAGCTTTCTGTGGACATTTAACTAAAAGACGTTTTAGGACCTTGGGCATGTCCCAAGAGTGCTTTACGGGCTACAGAAGCTCTGATAGAGTACCTGCAACACACAGGTCTAGATCAGTCTCTGTAAATACCTCAACTTTTCTGTGCGCATCAAGTTCTTTACCATCATCGTCATCATCTTCATCGCGTCATCAACTGGCGTAGCGAGTTAGCCATTTTAGGCCGGCGAACATCGCGAGACTTCATTAAAGATCGTTCTCTCTCTATCTCTCTATCCGCTTCGTCGTAATCTAGCTTTGCCCTCGACTTCCCTAGCTCATCCCTCCAGCGAGTTCTATGTCGTCCCTTACGTATCACCCGGTCCCTCAGTTAGGAATTCTGCAACTCGGGTGGTCTTCCCGTTAACAGTTCTTCGCGTTAACTCCCTGCTCCATATCGTTCCCTTATTTTGGGCTAGAGCGTTTCCATCCGAGTTTATCTTTAATACACGGTGTCCGTTTCATATCCCCAAAACACCGTTCCTGTCAACCTTCCTCCTGTGGCTCACAAAGATAATTTAAGTTTTTTTCCTTTCAAATCTCTTATTTGGACCCGAAGCTTTTACCTTTAACTTAGCACCGGTAGTACGCTCTGATTTTATGCAATGTTTTGGTGATGTATAAGTAACCTCCTATTTATTACCTGAGAGCGCTTGTCGAACTTTATCAATGGCTAAAAACGAACAGGCCTTCACGATTTATCGCCTCCCCATGCTCGGCGACACCGCCTGTCGGCGAAGGAACGTCTGAAGGAAGGCGGTCACACCAAGGGCCACTTACTTCAAGGAAGCGGGCAAAACGCAAAGATCAAAATAAAAGAGCCGCGAGCCTGTGGCAGACACACCATCTCAGTCGTCCAATCACGTGCAACTCGGCCCTCATCTCGCTACCAGGGAAGTTCAGTGCAGCGTTGCTTACAACGCGCTTTGAGGAAGTTATAGAGCTGACAAAGCAACCCCGCATTCGCCATGCACCAGACGGACGCATTTGATGTGACGCGCGACGAACTGAGTTGTAGACGCCCGCACCGTGAGTTCAAAGAACGTAGTAAACACAAGTACGATCTGCAAAGAGTGAGCATCGAAGAGAGGTTGCTCATCTCTTCGGCTGATAGTAAAGAGTGGCATTAAATAACCTCGGGTTCAGAACGCTTCCTTGGGGAACGCCTCACGACTCCTAATGGAGTGATACTTGACCAGAGGTGCTGCTGAGACAATCTGAGACAGGTGTATGTTAATAGCCATAGGCGTCAGGCCCATTGGACATCGAAATAGTGGATTGTGTTTCTTTTGGCTTGATCCCAGCAACGTGGCTTTGTACACGCGTATCAGGATTAAAATCGTAGGGAGCTGACGAGTGGCACAATTATTGTTTGTTTCCAATACTTTTTCTCGCGCCCTCAGTTGCATGTAATAACACCACCTGCCCCTTTTGCAGCTGGGGTTAACCTCAGGTGTCAGCCCCCCTCAGCAGCTCGACACTCACGGAGCTCGTCTTTTCCCTGTCATTCATTCATCAGAATAGTCACGCCATTTTTCATCATCACTGTACGGCTGCCGGAGGAAAACCTAAAACCTTCTTTTTACTCCAGACAGCACCAATGAAGTCTGTGTATAACTCAAGATCAAGATTTAACACGCCGAATAAACGGCTGGAAGAATTAGCGTGGAAAAATTCATTTAACTTTTTTATGAGTAGAAAAATTGCGCGCAGGTCAACACTAGAAAATAACGACGGAGGCTAACACGTAAATTATACGGACTTCTGATATTGCGGCACCTACTCGTCCTAAAAAAAAGAAAAAGAGAAGGCGGAGGGTGAGGCAGCAGGGCTCTGTCTATTGTATTGAAATCTCTTGCCCAGATTTTTATGTGAGACTGCATTCTTCATTTAAAACACAAAAAAGTCCATAACACACTGGATAGTTAAATTTGAGGTCAGCTATAAAGCGGGAAAACTCGCTGACCAACTCGAGCATCATCCTCGTCGCAATTGTCTGCACATGCTCGGCTCCCTCCCTCCTGGACTGAAGACGCCCCCTCAACAGCGAAACGGCTCAACCATCTCCGTTCTGGCTCAAGTAAAATGTCCCCCGCTCACCACCCCCATCTCCCATCAACACCTGAAAGTAAGGAAGTTTTTAGCTTGTTTGCTTGCGTAGATGAGTTGGGTCCGGAGGTTGCGCGCCACCCTTTGCTTCGCAGCTACAATCAAAATTGCTTCGAGCGGGGTCACGGCGCGCAACACCAATTTTCTACAGTGGATGTCCCAACTTCGACGGAAAGAAATGGAAAGTACGATGGCGGAGACGGGAGTTTGGGCAATAATTCGAAAATTGTCAAACATATTTCAAATAAACACTGTGGCATTTCTCATATATATTGATCAGGGCTATGAACGCTGATGCTACGTACTTGGCCCTTAATGTTCGCGGACAAGCGTACGTTAAATAGTGGCTCGCAATCCATTGACGTCACGGTAATCCTAAATGTTAGATTCAGTTATATTAAAAGTTGCCTCGAGGACAGATAAATTGAAAGGTAATTAATCACCACGTCCCGTCGCTAAACGCGGTGCAGTCCAAGCGACTGCGAGACAAGCAGAGTGCCAGAAACAAAACACGGTTGCTCCTAATTCGCAATGTAGCATTCTTGTGAGTTAATGAGCTTAAGGAGGAACCGAAATCCCTGATGTAAGCCAACGTATGGGAGAAGCTAAGTTACCATTATTTTCACCTGGTTATTTTACAAGACTCCTCTGTGATGGGTCGTAATGAAACTTGAGAGGGTTCGGTTCTAATCCAGACGACCAAGATGGGACTCTTCCAACCCGATTGGCACCTATATTTCACAAAACCTGGTGACGGCAGAAACGACTTTGGAAGCGGCGATGCCATGTTATTCGTGAGAAGACTGCGACCGGTAATTATAAGTGGTGCGGACTAGATAAAACCCCTTGCGGTTACGGAGTTGTCTTAGAAGTCAAACGTCGTATAACTTATTTTTGGATGCCTGCTGTAGAACTCGAGTTAAACCCTTTTTCTGGAGCGATATCCCCTGTAGTCAGTGTTGTATTTATGGCTGGCGGAAATTCGTAAACGTTCACAACGCCATGTGATCTAATTAATACGTAATACTCAGCACACCTGTGCGGTTGTCTGGCTGTCAAACCATGCATGTTGTTTTATAAGATATTCGTATTACAACGTGAGTCACACAGTTTTATCTGCTAGGCGGGCTTTTCCGCAATCTTTGCTATTTTACGAACAACATGAAAAATCCCCACCAACGTACCCCTACCAGCTTCGCCCTAAACTATGCTGCAGAAATTTCGAGAATTGTCTACTAATGCGTTGCATTCTCATGCCTCTTGTATTCAGTATATTCTTTACAACGACATTTTCTGGTTTTCCTACTCCTTTCCGACCCATTACCTCCGTTTACGCTATTATAACGATTACACTTTGAACTTTCGAGAAACCCGCATTATCGTGGAAATGCAGGGTGTTACACGGTTCGATATTCTCCGTTATTCTTTTATATTTTTTTGTGTTCTAGTTCTTAAAAATCTTGTTGGCCAATTTTCTCCACTTGCGATATTATAACGATTACAGGTGAAACTTTTGCGAAATCTGCATTATTGTGGAAATGCCATGCAGTGTACGTGTTTGCCATTTTCCGTAATTTTTAATATTTTTCTTATTTTTTAGCTTTTCACATTTTTGTTCGACCAATTATCTTCATTTACGCTACTCTAATGATTACAGGTAGAACTTTCGCGAAATCTGCATTATGATGGTAATGCATGTCGTTACACGTTTGGTCCTTTTCCGTATTTTTTCATAGTTTTGTTGTTTCTTAGTTTTTCGAAATTCCGTGCAACCAGTTAATATCCATTTACGCTATTCTAACGAATAAGGTGGAACTCCTGCGATATCTCCATTTTTTTAGAAATGCAGGGTGTTACACAGCCCTGGCTATGGCGGTACTCGGCAAACAATGTTACGCCTTAAAACAGAGCATTTCACGAATCCCACAGACACAACCGCTTGTTTAGCCTTGTTACAATTCAGCACGCCGCTACAGTGCGCGAGCGTGTTGCAAGTTTGATGTAGTGCAGTCAAGCTCCTTGAGCTTTACGGCGAAGCTCTTGTGAAGTCCAAGAAAGCCCGCCTTCATCGAACGTGCTACGGCATGCGGGAGAACGTCAGCTGCACGGGAACCCCGCCAGCGATGACTGACGCAGCGGCAGTTGCAAAAAAATAATAATGATGAATCCCGGGCCCTCTCCACTAGCACGAAACCTGTGTAGGGGCGAAGCATGCAGTGTATAAGTGTATTCAAAGATTGTAAGTCTCTCTCTTGACAAACGGCGCGCGCTGATTAGGCACCGGAGAAGCGCCGGTGGGAGGAGCGAATCGCCCACTTGCTGAGGTGGTGGCGCCCTCTCTTGCGTTGAACCTGAATTCAGCAATTAAATTAGGAACAGACTGGCCGTAAGTTGCCTTCGTGTTACACGCCACAGCATGCTTAGAAGTATGCTAAGAAGTAGCGAGAGGCGTTGGAAAACGAGTGTACCCGTGTTTAGTACCGTGACTACATGAGACGACAGGAGGCGCCGACAGTCCGCGCCCCTAAGGTGTTTCGCCCCTATAATACAAAAGGAACTGTTCGGCGTGTAGAGACTTCAACCTGCCCGCGGGTCCGCCGCTCGCCGAGGTCTTCTCTCCCTCTCTCGTAGGCTCAGCATGCACTTCCCAACCCGGGAAGAGTGTTCGTTTGCCTGTACTACGTTCGTAGCCGTGTGGCAAAAGCACTAGGAAATGTTGATTGTGAGGACACACGTTAGCGCTTCAGGATAAGTACGCGTCGGTCCTCAAGCGCTGCGTTACATTCGATTGACTCATACGGATCCCGCTAGTCGCGCTGTTCGAACTCAGCCTGTAAAGACGCGCGGCCCCGAAGGGGGGGTGCTGTGTGCTGTATCGGTCGCTGTTAATTTCTCGTCATTCAGTAACCAGTTAAGCTTTGGCCGTCGGCTTTGTCCAATCAAAACCAAGGCAGCTACTGTTGCTGGCCGTTCAGTCCACACTACGCTATCCAAACTACATGACGTGATGGGGGAGGAATCCCGGTTTGGTTGACGGGGCCCGTCGCCAATGCAACACCCTTTGTTGCGAATGGAAGACGCACCGCGCTTGAAATCCGGACAAGCTGCCTGGCGTCTACTTGATAATTCGCCTTACAAGGCCGATAACCACGCCTCTAAAGTCGACAACACGTCCAATGTCGGACAAATAGCAGCCGAACAATGCGTGTCTAAGTCGCCATAGAAAATGTTCAGGTGACCAGAAAACTACGTCGACCGCATGTTGCAACCCGGAGACAAGAAATCAATACCTTCATCGACCTCGAGGAAACGTTGAGCTGACCACGTATTTAAGGCTGCTGATATATTTGATATGGCTTATGATTACTTCTCCCGAACGATGGAAAAAAAACTTGCCAGCATTTGTGAATGCTTTTTTCCTGTTCGTTTTTCCCATAGAGTTTCATACTAGTGTATACTAGAGGGAAATCTGGCGCAACTGTCTAGGGAAGCCGCGCTTCAGCGAGCGTGCCGTCATGTACCGGGCAGGCACGTTCCACTTCTCCTTGCATGGCTCCGTAACAGCTGAAAAGTTGCTTTGGCTGCAAAATGCACAATATTACTGCAGAAATTAATCTAATTTGTTCTGTATTATAAATTAAAGCTCAGAAATATCTGTCAAGGGATTATTTAGAAGCTTCATGGAAGATGAACAAAAAAACAATGTTATCCCTTTTGCTTCAAAACGAAAAAGAACCATGTAGCAACCAAGCAAAGGAGGC
Source organism: Haemaphysalis longicornis (assembly GCA_013339765.2). Classification (NCBI taxonomy): domain Eukaryota; kingdom Metazoa; phylum Arthropoda; class Arachnida; order Ixodida; family Ixodidae; genus Haemaphysalis; species Haemaphysalis longicornis. The sequence continues at coordinate 191,976,849 of CM023452.1, forward strand.
GAGCAACGTCGCTAGCTGCAATGGCGCCGCCCACGCCGGCCCGCGAATGCAGCGCCAGATTTCCCTCTCGTATATGCTAGTATGAAACGCTATGGTTTTCACAACTGGAATTTTGGGATTTATTTAACGCCACGAAGGTCTGCACCCAGGCCATGAGTTTGGCTTGTAGATGAGAGCTAAAAATTTATTTAGGACACCTTATGTATCTCTAATACGCTCGCTTCGCGATCTTGTTCGCATAGATGTGTTTTCTCATAGATAAATATTGTTCGCATAGATAATATCGCCTGCGAGATCGTAAAGAAGTACCACCTGCTTGCGACACAAGTGTCGTCTGCTCGCGTAACAATACGCTGGCAAATCTGCTGGCGTAATAATATGCGATCAGACGATTCTTCTTCCGATCTCGCAGACGATCAGCACACGGCACCAACGGATCAAATGAGACCGCTCTCCTGGTTTGCGGGTTTTAGTAAATTTCCATCAAGCTGCGCGCATATGATACTTTGCACATAATGGATCAAGAAACACCACGTTTTCACCACACCACGAGCCACAAAGTCCGCGAGGCTGCGCCTAATGATAGCTGGATTAATCTGGTTGGCGAAGGGATTAAATTGGTTGGCATTCGGATTAAATTCGCTGCACGTGGATTAAATTACATGTCGTCTGGGTTAAATTAGATGGCGCTTGGTTTAAGTTCGCTGGCGTCTGCATTAAATTGTATCATGATCGAATTAAATTGAGCGGAAAGACCTGTAGTGTTTCGTCTTCAATGTCCGTTTAAATATTGTTACAAGATGACGAAGAAGCGACCAGTGAAACATGATGCTTTGGTTCAACCCTATGACGACGAAGAAGTTGTCGGCACACGCGGCCTGCGTGGACTCACTGATGGCCGCATTGCAATAATGTAAATAGACCACTCTTCATCCTCCAGCTATATGGTTCGACTCATTTGTCCGGCTGCCACGTAACAATATAAAGCGCAGCGCTTGTAGAGGAGGCCGGACGCCGCAAAGCGGGTTCTCTCTTGGCCGTCTCAACGTTCCCGCCATGACTGGCAGCGACCGGCTGATGCACGCAACAGTACCCAGAACAGTACCACATAAGTACAGTGTTGTACTTAGCAGCCCACATATCCAAAAATATGACATTCACTTAACTCCACTTGGAACGCCGCTGCACAGAAGTAGCTGCAACTGAGTCACGGCCCCACACAATGGTCTCGCAAGACACACCGGCGTCCGTCGGGCCGCAATTTCCATCTGTTTAGCGCGCCGGGCGCCCACGACTCGTTTGTCCGTTTGCGTGCTCTGTCCTCACGCTGTTTGTCCGAGATATATGCGGCTGAATGATGCCAATTACGCCGGGGGACGACGGGGGGAAGGGAAACATTATGCGTTTTTCTTCCCGACCGCGAAGCGAATGTGTTTGTGCGCGCCGCCTCAGAACACGCTCCTGGGCAGCCTCGCAAGAGGCTTGATAATTGAATTACGTGGTGGCAGCCGTGTCAGGGCGCGGGCCCGCTCCTCCTTCACTCTCGTCACCGTTTCTCGCGCAGTCCGCGGACAATTGTTCTTTTCGAGGGCCTCTATCTCCATGCATCGCCAAGCGCGCGCCAAGGTTGGTGACGGCTGGCGGAGCGGGTACCTGCGGAAACCGTGTAACACACTGTAACGAGATTGACTACAACTGACCGTGTAACTGACTCTAATCAGCCCGAGTCTGACTGGGCACGTTGTTAAGTGGACACGTGGCAACAAAATCTCACGGGGCAGAAAAACCTGCTTACTTGCTTTGAAAGCCAAGCCTGGCGATACTTGTTTACGTTCAACTTCGACAGGGTGGCTCCGTTTTCGGCTGTACTCTTGTAGCGGGAACCTTTTATTTACACGTTCACCCATCGACACGGCAGCTCCGCTATTTCCTGACTGACCGTAGTACCGTTTGAGTGTTATGCTGACGTCCACTCACACCAACCCACTCCCACCTTGATGAACCTCAATTTATGGCAATCTACGTTGTTTCTACATTGATCTACCTTAACCAAAATCCAGCTAAGCTCTTACTTATCCATCTTAATTAATATTATTCCACCTTAATTCCCCTTCCTTATCATTACTACCAATCAATATTTAATCTTAATTCGCTCTGGTAATAATCATTATTTATATATATCTGGCATGTTTTCGTTCGCTTCTAACCTTACTTAGGTCAAGCGATATTTTTAACACGAAAGTGCTCTATGCCGGGGTACACCAAGACGTCATATCCGCCCCGGAAATGACGTCGCCACAAAAAGTGCCTTTAGACGCGGCGGCGCCCGGATTCGAGCCCACGAACTCTCTCACCGCAACGGGAGGTACGAGGCGCTCTGCCAAGTGGCTATGGACTCAGACGTAAACAGCCCTACGAACCCGCCTTATATCCTTCACTATGACTCATTCAGAAGGTGCTGCCGTCTCGGAGAGGCGGAGGAAAGCAGCGCATCGTGACGCTAATTGAGCGCCCACAGTTGGCACCTCGATGCCAGCGCCTTCGTGTACGGTGCACGCGCGTGAATTGAGGCACCCCCCACTGCTTACTACTTTGGGTGTGATTGACCCTTGTAAGAAGACTTGCATTAAGCGCCGCTGAAAGGCAACGACTCTGACCGGTGGATGTCGAGTTCGTGACTGCTTTGGTGCGACAAGAGACACGCCAGCGGGAAGCGGAGCAGGTTCACGCGTTCACGGTCCAAACCACAACTGTGCCTCTCGCTTTCCACAAGCTGAGCTCGTCGCAACGCAGCCGTCTGCCGTACACGCCACGCAGCAGAAAATGGTCGCCCCTTTGCCAAAGCGACGCGCCAGCGGGACGTCGCTTGCCAAGCACACCCAGAAGACAGCCGCTGACCCGCAAATCATGCTTGCTCCTTTTGCTTCAGATTTCGTTGAACATTTAAATTTCGTGTTTTTTACCGATTCCTATGACGGAGGAATCAACCACAGTTTTTTTCTACCAAATTTTGGGCTGTTCGTGTAGACATAAGGTTGTTCAAGGTCACCTTTCAATGACACATATAGTGCCTTAATAAGCGCGGGTATTTTCCACTGCTGCCCCCAAAACACACAGTAGGTGCCACAAATTTCATCAATGAAAAACACTGTCGCACACACACGCACACACACACACACAAAATAGGAAGGAGGGATAAAGTGAGTTCACAGGTGATAGAAGGAGCAGAAATAGGTCCCAGTTTTGTGACAAAAGAAGGCCACGTGGTTGTTTCGAGCTTTATTGCGAACTTCCATGGCCGCGCAGTGGCTGCTACAATAGTCACTTTGTGGCCCCACGAATTCGCCGTTGCGCGCTGCGGTCACATGCAACCAATTCTTCGATTATGCACGAAACGTGTTTTCGTTGTGCAGGGGACGAATTGTGGCGCCTTCTCAGCGCAAGCGATGCCAGACGGACATGCATCTACACGTCCATCCGCGGTCCGGCTGAGAACCCGGCGCCATGGCCTCCTTTATACTTTCTGTGCCTGTCAAGTTTCCTTTCTGCGGCCATCGCCGCTCACCGGCACTTCCGCTACTTTCTGTCGCGAGGTGGCTTATGAAGGAGGCCGTGCCTCTGTGCATGCGGCATGCTTCCTCAGGGGATGACAATGTGGCGCAACTGACGCGGAAATGAGTTACTGTATTTTTGCGCGTATAACCCACGCCAAAAATGCGAAAATTTTAGTGGCAAAGTAGGGGTGTGGATAATACGCGGGGTTTTTCCTTTAGTTCAGATTCACGGCAGTGCACTTTGTGCCGTGAAGCTCCTGCAAAGCAACACTGACTAAGCCTTCAATGGCAGCGATTCTGCAAAACATACAAGGACAAAGAAGAAAAAACAAGGACGAGGGCACTCTAACAATTGAATTTTATTAGTGAATTGTGACTTTCGCCTTGCAGTCAGTGTCTTATACATGCAAACATACAATTTTTCTGTTTACTCAGTATGTGATGTGTTGCTTGACTAGTAGCTTTGGTGCAGTTTTACCTGTATCAAATGCGTGAGCAATACGCGAGGATTGTTTCCTTCTTTTTAGGCGGTCTGAAAGTGGGGGTGCGGATTATATGCAGGGTCGGGTTATACGCGCGAAATTACAGTAGTTTTTACTTGAGCTCATTTGGAGAGACTTCTTTGAATGTTCGAATCCCGTCCGCCTAACAACGACGATGGTTGAAACGCGAAAATTTCTTGAGTGCGAAAATCAAATGGCGAAGTGCCAAAGTCAAATCCGCTGCAATCAAAGTCCAAAAGTCAACGATAAAAGTGCAAACTGCCTGCGAGTCAAAGTCCAAACTCAGACCACCGCAAACGAATCCCTCACAAAAATGCGGAGCGCACCCCCCCCCCCCCCTCTCCCATCGTCGTCGTTAGACCACCGTCGTCGTCCAAAGTCCGCTTCAACTCATCCAAAGTCCAAAGGCAACGACCGCGCAAAGAACCTAAACGGATGGCTGAGCGACCTATAGATTCGCTATAGGTTCGCACCGGGGCTACGCAAGGTATCGAGAATGCTCGAATCGGTTTGACATCGGAAAGGCAGTACCTAGTAATTTTTACAAAATGTACATTTTTTTAGATGCGACGCATATCTTGCTCTGAGGCGTGTCCCTCCTGCGTCGTCGCGGCGTTGTCCCCACGCTCACTGCACATGCGCAACTCTCCTCCGTTCTTCTCTCCGACAGCTGTGCGCAACACTCTCACTCCGTCTCATTATCATAACAACAGTTGCGCGTGTGCGCTTCGCTGCTCTGGGTGCGCGCATGTGTGCGCACTCTCACTCCGTCTCATTATCATAACAACAGCTGCGCGTGTGCGCTTCGCTGCTGTGGGTGCGCGCATGTGTGCGCATGCGCGCGACTCTCCCCTCCGGCTTCTCTCCTTTCAAAAGCGGGAATATAAGCGGGGGAGCGCACGGCGCCGGATCAGTCCAGCGCTCGCTCTCGCACTTGACTTGACTTTGCTTAACGATACCTCCGTGCAAGATCTTCCGATGAAGACGTGATGGAAGCGACAGTCCCTTCAGCGAGTGGACTGACGCAATCCAATACCAGCGTCAGTCCAAACGCTACCCCCTGATGCGTCGCATCACATCAGGGTTCCCTCGCGGGAAGATGGGCGTAATTTTTTTTTCTGTGTTCCTTTACTTTTGGCAATTTTTTCTGTAATAACCATCGGCCTTACAGCGGGTGCCAGATGATCTTCTATTATCTATTCTACATTCTATAGGTGGAATAGCCACTGCGGCATTGTTGGCAACGAAAGTGCGGACGCTGCCGCCCGGCTGGTGCATCAAACAGCGACAACTGTACTCATCCCATTGTCTAGGACGATCGCAGCTAGGGGCCTCCGCATTCTCGCCCGGGAAACAGCTATCTCCCAATGGCCTCCAAAAGATTTCACATGTGCACGCATTGGTGCCTTTGACCCGCACCTGCAACGTCCCCTTCCACTAGGCCTCCCACGGTCTGACGCAACTCTTCTTTGCCGTCTCTGGCTGGGGGTGGCATTCACAAATGCTTACTCGTACTTAATATGAATGGCAGCAAGTGCAGACTGCGAAACGTGCGGCCACGTTTTATGCGAGTGCCCACGCTACTCGCCTGCAAGGAAGGAGCTGTCATCAGCACTGAGAAACTTCGACTCTCGGCGGCCATTTTCGGAGGAGAAGATTCTGCGCCACTGGCCTTCTCAGTCATCCGCTCAGAACGCGACTACAGAACTATTACGTTTTCTACGGGCGACGAACTTGAACACTAGGCTATAGACTGAGAGCCTCCGATGTCAATCACTGTCAGTGCCTCAGTGCTAGGCATACGTGTCTGGTCCAACTTTTCCTCTTTTTTTCCTCTCTCTTTTTTGCTCATTTCCCCTTTCCCACGTGCAGGATAGCAAACTAGGCTCTAGCCAGGTTAACTTTCCTGCCTTTCTTCTACATTCTTCCTTCCTTCCTTCCTTAATGTAGAATCCATTATAGAATCCAGAGCCTATAATATAATACTGAATCACACCTATATTCTATCAATATTCTTCATTATTATCTAGTATTGATGTATTGTTCTCTGCATGCCTTGTACCTTTTGCCTGCCCCCTGGGCCCCCGTCAAGCTGTTCCTACAGCTTTTAGTGCAGACAACCAACCAGTACAATCTGGCGAATAAAGTGGATTGAATTGAATTGAATTCAATGAAATTTGATTCGTTTGGAAAAGAGTCCTGATTTCTTCAAAAAGCGGATGGACTCGTGTTCCGCATCAGATTAGCGTTAATCGAGATTGCTGTCCAACACTGTAATGAACAGGTGTCTGCTTTGAGTGCCCCTTCTGGGATTACGTGTGTGACCAGGCACGCGTTTCATTCCACGGGAAATTGAGAACTGCGTGCAAAAGAATGGTTTCTTAGATGTTCATCGGTGATGCTGTTGTTGTAAAGATATGGTTGCGAAGTGGAAGACTTACCTTGGTATTCTGAGTCCTCCCTCCACTTGAGCTTTCAGTGGAGGACAGCCTTGAAATCGATTTCCCCATGCATAAGCATTGCCGGAATCCTCTCCTGATCCGAGTGGAGGGAGCAACTGGAGTGGAGGAGGGACTCAGAATACGGCCCTATTCGTGCGAAATCTGCTGGGTAGTTTCCAGCTGTCTTTCTTTAATGGCGCTATCAGTAAATCATTATTCTTGTTTCAAATGCGCAACGTGTGGTCAGGATACCGTTTTCTGATCCCTATTTGGGTAAGTAAGCATTCCACCCGCCGCGGTGGCTTAGTGGCTAAGGCGTGGTGCTGCTGAGCACGAGGACGCGGGTTCGATTCCCGGCCGCGGCGGCCGCTTTTCTGATGGCGGCGAAAAGCGAAAACATCCGTGTGTACGAGATTTCGGTGCACATTAAAGATCTTCCAGTTGGTCGAAATTAATCCGGAGCCCTCCACTACGGCGCGCCTCATCGCCTGCATTGTGACGGCGCGTGAAACCTTACAATCAATCAATGAGAAAGCATTCCGTTGAGAGTTCCGACTTATTTTGTTGTCTCGGCTTCAGTCCTTGTTCTTGTGCGAAATTACACCTGATAATCACTAAATGGCCAGGAAAGAACGTGTAATGTATTGAAACCAGAAAGTTTGCAAAGTTCTCTGTCTTTCTGCCTGTTAGTACTAGCATTATTACGTCAACAGTAACGATGTGAAGAGCGGTATTTGAATTTTTTTTTCAAAATTTCTTATGTTTTTATAAGGCTGAGCAGACTTCCTTCGAGGTTGGTAATGAGTTGAGTCAGTAACCGACGGCTGGTTGGATGTTTCTTCTCAAATCAAAAAGGTTGATTTTTGTCTTCATTGCCCCTTTAAGTAACTAGTTAATTCACTAGGAGAGTAAATAAAAAAAAACTGTGGTTGATTCCTTTGCCATAGGAATCGGTAAACACGAAAGTGAAATGTGGAGCGAAATCTGCAGCTGAGCATGATTTGCGGGTCGGCGGCTGTCTTGTAGATGTGCTTGGCGAGCGACGTCCTGCTGGCGGGTCGCTTCGGCAAAGGTGTACTGGCGTCATTTCTGTGACGGATATGACGTCAGGGAAATCTTAGTGTGTACTGGCATAAAACACTTTCGTGTTAAAATATAAAACCCGGAAACGAACAACCCTAGGTATAACGCACTATTTAGTACTTAAGGTTGCTTCCCTGCAAGAAAACCGCGTGTGCAGGAGTGCACCCTTTACAAACCGCTTGCTTCATTATACTGGCTTCATTTCCGTGTCGGATATGACATCAGTGAAATGTTGGTGTATCCAGGAATAAAACACTCTCGTGTTAAAAAAAACGGGCTTTTTAAGAAGGCTTTAAGACGCACCATGCAAGCAACTTGTGCAAAATGTTTTGAGCAGGAAACCTTTTGTTTTGCTCAGAAGCTTCCTATATACGTATAAGAATACCCTCCGTTTCTCTCCGTCTCAGTGCCCTCAAAGCAAGGGGAGATGTGGCCGCCTCCGGTAAATAAAAAACAAGCACAAATTCAATACGCTCATGCAAGTCACGCTAAATGGCCTTTTTTGCCTCGATGGCGCGTTTGGATACGACCGTTGGATTGCAGCGGTGAATCGAAACGGGCCTAGATTGTCCTCTCCCTGGTAGAGTGCAACGTGTTCTTCGGTCGCAACTGCCCTACGAAAGACGCATAAATGACCGTAATACTCTTGTATTGGGGAGTGCGGGGGTGTGGAGGGGCAGGTGGCGAGAAAGAGGCTTTCCTGAAGAACCATCGGCCATGCACGACACGAACGACACGCGCGCAAGGACGTCCTTATCGGCATGCAAAGTGCATGATGGGCAGCTAGGCACGTGCCATTTGGAGCTATCCAAAAGCGTCTAATGGCTTGCACGCTCCGAACAACGCTGGGCGTGGCTGAAGATGCGAAGCCCGGGAGCGTAAGAAAAACGAAATTATGGCAAACAGTTCCGGCGTTGTGCTAAAAGTGCATATATATGTCGTACAGTTAACCTGGATGTAAAGAACCTCTATGGGCCTGGATTTAACGACGTTTTTAAATTGCCCACTGCCAGCCCCATTGATACCCACGTGTTTGCGACCTGTACGTAACGAAGGCATTGCGACGGTTAACCTTGATGCAACGAATTTGCTACGCTGATGATCCATTGTTTTTTTGCACTTTTTCTGAAACACCGGTGGTAGAAATTCACTAATTTAGCGAACTTCGCACGCACCGGAAACTACCGTGCATTTCCAGTCTCAAAGTGGTGTCCGGTAGGCGCTATAGGCCTGCCTGTTGGCGTGTAATCACGTCCCTTCACTGCTCGCTGTGGTGTCAGTTCATCGCGGATGAGTTCTGCTGCCAGAAAACGAAAAGTTTTGTCTTTTCAAGACAAGCTGTCAATTTTAAATGCCGTCGCCGCCGGCGAGAAAGAAGAACGTCGCCGCACGGTACAGCAGCTAGCACCCAGCTAGCACCCTCCCAGCTAGCAACCTCTCACAAATTTTGAGTGCGGCAAAGACCATCAAGTTCGCGACACGGCGCCCTTTAAGCATAAGTTTGTTCCTTGAAACAGGTTAAGGCACCGATAGGTGTCTAAATGCAAAAGTGAGAGAGAGAGAGAGAGAGAGAGAGAGAGAGAGAGAGAGAGAGAGAGAGAGAGAGAGAGAGAGAGAGAGAGAGAGAGAGAGAGAGAGGCTTTATTACGCCATAATGCGAGAGTGGTTCCTCAGTCCAGGAGCCCATGTGCTGTCCAGGATGCCGTAGCCCTGGTCACGTGCAGGAGCTGGTCCTCAGGTCGACAGCTGGACAGCAGTATCTCCCACTGCTCAGGGGAAGGGGACGGGTTCAGGAAGGTCCGAGTTTTTTGTGCAGCCGAATAATATGTGTGTCAAAGTTCCTGGTTCCTGGCAGGATTTACACTTCTCAGAGTACTGTGAAGGAAAGAGTAAATGCATGCGGATAGGGTGGGGAAAAGTGCCTCCTTGAATTTGCTTGAGTGTGATTTCTTGGCTTTTGGTCAAAGATGTGTAAGGACTGGGGGAGGTCTGTCTCGTGGTTGGATAGCATTGGGTGATTTCTTGGTAGGTGAGGAGAGGTGCGGAAACAGCCGCGGTCTCAGCGGCTCGGTGAGTGAGGTCTCGAGCCTGTCGATGAGCAAAATTGTTGCCCGTCGGTGCAGAGTGGGCGGGAGTCCACACAATGTCCACCCGATGGGCAGGCGGATGTTCTTTCAGAAGTCGGCATGTGGCGGGGGCCACTCGTCCCGACAAGAGCCTGCGGCAGGCGACTTGCGAATCGGTCAATATAATCTTGGAGGTGGTGCGAAGCCCGAAGCAAAGCCCACGAAAAAATTACTCCCACCTCCCCTCGCGGGAACCCCTGTGTAGATGCGACGCATAGGGGGTTCCGTTGTTGTATCCGTTAGGTTGATTCTCCCATCACGTGAAACGTGCTGTGAACCCCCTGCCGCGGCTATGAGGCAACGTGGCGCGGCTATGACGCAACACAATCCAACAAAATCCACTGTAATCCAATCCAATCCAAATCCAATCCAATCCAATCTAATCCAATGACCCTCGCGAGAGAGTGTTCGCTATCGGAGAGGAGAGGGGGGGAGCGGCGGAGAGCGCAGCTCGCGCGGCGAGGAGAATGGGGGAGGGGTGTGCACGGACAACAACAACGCCGTATAGAGGGACAAGGCGAGTGAATGAGATGCAGTCGCATCTAAAATTTACAGCAGCCGATCCGACGTAAATCTACACAGATAAGGCAAAAGTGAAACTTAAGTTACGTTTGTTGATACGGGGGTCAGTGACCTTGATTCTCTGGAATGCCGTGTAATTACTACCTTGGGAACGCAGCAGGCGCAAATCACACAGTTTTTCAGTGTGAAATCAATCCTTTAAATATGAGTTCACCATCACTGATATCTAGCATTTTGGTTTCGTTTCTATTTCGTTCACTCGAGCCGTAACTCGAAACCTGCAGTAACGAAAACCTGCATTTAACGAAAAATTGGGAATTTTTTGTCGATTTCGTTATATCCAGGTTCAACTATATAACGCATGAAATGCTTTCCGGGAACGTTGTCTTTAAGATTGCGCGTGCGTGCGTATTAGGCGTGGATGATTAGTAATTGTTCTTCTGTGAAAGAAAGTAGCTAAGGTTGCGTCCAAAACGGCCATTAACACCCAAGGGTACTGAAGGCAACCACCTCCTCCAATGTTTTGCAAGCGAAGCTTGTATTGGCTGTCTTGCACAGTCGGCGTCAACTTCTCGCTGACTCTAGTGAAGAACACGTCCGTAATGGACGTCGTCACCCGCAACAGCTTGTTCGGAGCGCCGCGCTTCTTCTCTTCTACTGACGTGGTGTCTCGTTCAGGTTACTCGAGGCACTTACTATTCTACAACTTTCATGTTTCGAGTCCATAGTTTTGTGAATTTTCGAAGCGGGCACATTAGCTCTCAAAACTCCCGATTCCTGCCCAATCCCCCAAGTGGGTATGTGCCACGAAGAAATAAGGAACAACAACAACAACAACAACAATTTTTGTTCTTCCGCTGGAAATGTGCAGAGATAGTAGAGTGCAATAGAGAGATAGTATAAGCATTTATTTGGCGCCATACAGAAAAAACTCGTAGAGAGTACAGTGGCAGGGCATTCGGCATGGTACTGTGGAAACCTGAATTCGAATCCCGTCGAATTACACGTTTTTTTTATTTGTTACTTTTCACGGGGCCGCCATTTTCTTTATTGGACAACAACAACAATGACGACTACCGTTTTAAGCATAATGGGGCACAAAAGTCGGCTTGTTTGTTTCCGAAATCGACAGAAAATAGTGCCGAATGACTGCTTCATTAAAGGGGTCCTGAAATACCTTCCGCCGATGCATGGATGTACATGTACCCAAATAAAGCAATGTATTTGCAATCTCCTCCCGCAAGAATTTTGTTAAAGCGATGAGTATTAGCTGAGAAATTGTAAATCAAGAAAATTGTTCCTGCGTGGCGTGCGAACTAAATTAAAGAAGGGCGATGACCCCGCGCCGGCGCCGGTGCCCGCGGAGGCCGCAGAATCGGCCGCGGAGATGCCAGCGCCATCTCTCGCCCCCGCCGCAGATCCTCCCGCGGCGAAGTGTGAGGAGGTGGCGCCGCTCGTCGGCACCCCAGCAAAGAAAGAACTGAAACTAAAGCGTGGCAAACTGTTCGCATGGCGACGCAGTGAAACATCCCCCTCGCGAGGGGCACGATCAAATGCAGAGCATTTCCGGGGGCGCACGACGTTAAGTAGTTTGCGTTACGTTAATGTTGTTGCATTTGCGGCAACTGCTGACGAGAGAGCGCTCGTCAGGAGTAATTTGAATGAGTCAAGGATATAAGGCGCGTTCGTAGCCTCCCAGTCTGTGTCGGCTTTGTGGCGCAGTGGGTAGAGCACCATGTACATTGCGTTCCGCCCGCAGGGTCGAGGGATCGAAACCAGGCGCCGGATAGTATTTTCTTTTATATAGTGTAGGGGGAGGGGTGCGGACAACTACGGTGCGGACTACGACGGGACAACGCGGGTGACATCGTGAGTTACTGAAATGCTCTGCATTTAAAACCGCGCATTATCGTCGCTCTGCGTTTCCTCCTCCTTTCGACTTACTCTCCGCTGTTGACGACGCGCGAGCCTTGCCTCCCATGATGCTGCGCTCCTCGGCGGTGACGTACTTCCGCTATTGCGCTGCTCAGACTGTCGTCTGCTACGGGCAAGCTTTGTTGACACCATGAATCCCGCACTCCGCTCAAGGCTGGAAAAGCGAACGAAAAATCTGGCCGCATATATGCGGCGGCCTGGCCTTGCCCTTTCGCGGTGTACGTTGCTGGCGGCACACGACTTTTTATCGGCGGCGAACTCGCAGCCGCACGGGGAGGGTCGTGTGCTTGTTGCCTTGATGCACCGCGCACTGCTTATCCAAAAAGCGCCGTATCAGATGTGGCCCCGCTGGTGCCGGGTCTTATTTTGCGGCGGTGGTAATTCCTGCCTGCGGCATGTGAAAAAGTCATATTAAACCGATACAGAACCCGTGCACAAAACGCTTCAATCATGTGACCAGTTCAGCTTGGGGCGACACGTGGTGGAGAGCGGCAACGTTGGCAAAACATGCTCCGCCGCGGCTCTGAGCTTTCTAGCACTGGAGCGAGCGCCATTTCTTTGACAATATCAAACATCGGTTGCCTTGGCAACAAGGCACAAACCGCTCCAGAAGTCAGTACGGTTGCGTGATCCCGGTTCAGCTTGGGGCCCCACTTCGCGACATGTGGGCACTGCAGGCGTACCACTCACTCCCATTGGGAAGTGCGAGATGCGTTTGGCATTACAGGAGGCGATGGTGTGTGTGTTGTGGACGCCTTTGTTTCGCAATGAAATGCGACGTTGTGCTTCTGCGGGTGGATAGGGCTTCCCATGGTCTGGATTATCTTTCTCAAGCGACGTACGACTCAACCTCGCATGGGGTATGTGCAGTGTGCGTGGCTAAAAGCCATCGGCTTGTGCGCCAGAGTTAAGTGACTTGCTGTTCGTCCCCGCAAAGCGCGCGCGAGGTGAGTACCGAATTTACGACGGGCAGGAGGCAACCCATCCTCTGTCAATCGTGGTTCAGAGTTTCAACGCATGTTGTGACGCTGTGTTCGTTAGAAACGCATCTCTGGATTGTTTTGAAGTTGAATAAAATGTATGCGTCAAACCCGGGCATTCGGCTCAGGGCGTTCTCTGCGATTGCACGAGTGCCACGGTGCTTCAACGCTTTCTTTATAGAACGTACTCAGGTAAGAGAATATGGAGGTCGTGTTATGGCCGTGTTGCATTCAATACAAACGGTTAAGCGTTTGTTTTACACTTGTTTCGTTTGTCGTAAAATGTCCAAGCTCTCCGGCACTACGCTGGCAGATCAGCCGGCGAGCCGACGCTGAGCAGACGACTCATCTCTTTGCCGGAAGTGCGTGAGAAAGTCGCCCAATAGCAGGATGTCTAGCTCATGACGAACATCTGGGAATCGATGATGTAGACATGTGAAGATGGCGGCGTCCAAAAACACGAAGGGAAGGGTGAGAAAAAAACGACAAACTTTGCAACAAAAGTGTGAGCTTTCCGCTGCGCGTAAAAGAGTAGTACTTGGCACAGAGGACGTTGACGACCCAATCTAACGGTTGCGCTAGTTCATTTAGTGTGCTCAAAACGCCTTTCAGGACCCCTTTAAGACACGCACATCAAATTGTGCCCGTATTTTGTGTGTCGAGTCTGTAAAATACCCTGGTGTATATTTTGATGGAGATCATTCGTGGAACACACACATGACTCAAATAAGTAACAAGCTTACAAGTACTGCCTGTATGTTGTGCAACTTAAAAGTGTTTCTGCCGTTCTCTGTTCGAAAAAATTCTTACTCAAACTTGGGTTATAGTGTTCTTCGTTATGGCATGTGCTGTTTTTTCAACTGCTACGCTACCTGGAAAAACAGAGTTAACAGTATTTTAAAAAAACATAGCCGAGAGTGTTCTTTATAAATCACACGTGCCGGATTCGGACAGTGTATTTAAGGCAAGCGGTTTAACGTCATTCGATATATTGTTTAAGCAAATCGTAGTGCTAAAATATTTCTGGTGTACGGATTACCGAACTCTCAATGTTAAACCGATACATCCGGGGGACATACCTCGCTATATGACGCCAAGGGTCCGTACCCATTACGGAATGGCTGCAAGGCTAAATTATGTACCGGCTACGTTCAACGAATTGCCTGACGAATTGTTCTCCCCTCAACTACGCTGAAACACTTGCGTGCTGCTAATCTAGCATTAGAGTTATGCTAAAGCGTGTATATGTGTGCGGTGACAGTTTGTTATTTCTTTGTTCTCTAACTGTTTCTTGGAAAATGCCACCCATGTAGCTAGAACCCATGTTTATTTATTGTATTGTTGTGTCTGTTTGTCCTTGTCTTTTCTGTTTGTCTGTTGTTGTTTTTTGCTTTGCTTTTTTATTTTTTTATTCTTCTCTTTTTTTCTGTTTGCTTGTTGTTGTTTTTTTTTTTACCTCCCTATCAAGTTACCGCTGTGAATGAGTGCTTTTTACAGAAGCGAAGGCCATTCCCGCCGGGAGACGCCACACAAGCCCACCTGTTGGCTTGGGCGGGCCCATTTTAACTCTGTACGTACCCCTTGACAATAAACTCTCTAATAATAACTGCTTATTAAAACAGCTGCTTGTTTGGCCAGTGTTAACATGACCCCACAAAGAGAGCACAATTGCACACAATACCGGTTCTACATTAAACATAGGGACACATGTGATTTGCCAGCTCGTTCCGGTTTACAAAGCTGACAATAAATCTGACGCTGACAATGACAATGACGCCTTTACAAATGTCAATGAGAGCTTGATCTCAAGCGAATAGCAGTTTGGTCGCCTCGGGATTGCCTGTGGTACTTGATCACATCTGGCCCAAACCACACCTAGCTTAAACCACGGTGCATTTAGGGCAGGTTTTAACATCAGCCGTGAGCGCGAAGCACCATGGGTAGGCGACATGGCAGCCTTGATCAGCGAACGACCGCTTCTCTTTTTTTTTTCAGGTTAATTTACGTTTGCCCGACGGATTATGTTTAGGGTTGTTCGTTTTAGGGTTTTATATTTTTTCCAAATCGGTGAGGGGGAGATCGGGTGCTATTTTACGAACTGATAATCGGGGAGGAATTGGGTTTTTTTAAACCATTCCTAAATTGGTTTCTTTCGGGTTAAATCTAGAGATGTATTATATTTATAGATGCATTATATTTATATTTATTTTATAGGGTATCACGAGCTTTTTAACTCTAATGCGTTAAATTGGTGTTAATTTCAAGCTGGTATTCGAGGGGCATTATGTTTTTCCAGAAAACGCTCTCAGAAATTCGGCGTTTGTTTGGAAATTAATCAATAATGATGACAGTAAAGGGCACTGATGACCTCTGAGAAATGAAACATTTTCAAAGCGAAAAGCTGGTCGTCAATTTTTCACTCATCCTTGTTTACATACATTGACATCTGCTTGCGCAGTATGACGGTCTTCATTCGAAACCTGTCTGATCGTTGAACGTATCTCAATTTGGAGTAAGTTCTCTCGACAACACAGCTTCAATTAGCTAGGCACAACAATGGCAGTGCAGCATTTGCCAACCTGGGATAGCCAGCAAACACAGCCATGCCAATACTCAATGAGTTTCGGATAGGAAGCTGTGTTTCTGGGGTTTGCTTCCAGCAAGTACTGGCTGAGAACGGCGGACCGTCAGCGCACTATTGTGCGGATCGCTGATTTGAAAAAATCCATTCTGTGAGAAATCAGGTTTAACCCGATTCTCCTGAGAGATTTTTGGGGGTGTAAGAATCGGGTAAAATCTCGTTTTACCCGAAAACTAACAACCCTAATTATGTTCAGGGTTGTGGTACAAACGTAAATGAAAAAACCGCGGCATTGCGGGTATTTTCACAGCGAGGGATACATGAGGGAAAATTAGCAGGTGACACGGCGATGTTAGTCACTAAAAAAGTCTCTGAACTGCAATTGAAACGACTGAAGTCTTGTATATATCCCACCCACTTTTTCCCGACAGCACAGCGCCATTTCGGCCGCGTGGTGGGCATGTGACTCAGCTCTCGCAGTCAGGTCCTTCGAAGTGCACAGGTCTGTGGACCTTCAGGGGCTGTTATAAAATTTCCTTTACGAAAAAAAAAAAAGCAAGTTGCTCCATAGACCTTCGGCGTTTATTTCCCGCTGAGTGGCTAAACCACTATACTATCAAAACGAATCTAAATGCACCGAAAGAATGTAGACCACATACATCTCATTTCGACGGCGCAAATACAACAGTCACCTCTCCGACGATTGGTTTGGGCTATGGGGTAGACGTTTTGCATACGGCCACGCACGTTACTCACGAGCACTCCCAGACTGCTACTGTGACAGTCGGTGGAAACATACTAATAAATTACGATTTGCTGGCCGCATCGGGAACGCGCCAACGGCTATCCGCTCTCGTATACGCGACGCCTGCTACGTCCTCCGCCGTTTATTCCTTTCGTTCTTCTTCTTCTAACAATCCGACTGTCTCCGTCCAGGCCAGGCCCTTAGAATAATGAGGTATCAGCATGTATTACTATTCCTACCATTTGGCCTTCATTAGGCGAGCTGCTTGAAATTTATAGCTCCAGCGTTCTCCAATCCGTATCGGCGCGTTCTCAGAGGAGTGGTGAAGAAACACCCGGCGATATAGCCGTCCGACGGTGGGGTCCCATTATTAAACGAGCGTTGCTCCATCTTGGCCCCAAGCCCATTTTATATGCTCGCTGATGGCTGGAGAATGGGTCGTCTATGGATAACAGCAAGAAAAAGAAAAGAAGAAAATGAGGCAAGGCAGCGCGAAGCTAAAAGAAAAAAATCCGCGGACGTATAGAAGCGTCTCCAGACGAGGAGGAGACCGTAAAACCACGAAAAACGTCTCCGGGCGTTTGTGCGATACGAAGTTCAGATTGCTGATAGCTCGCAGAAAAATAAAAAAAAAAATGGAGGGAGAGAGACGGACTTATCTTCTCTTCTTTTTTCGTCTCTGAAACTAGGGCTCTCTAGCGATCTCTCTATTCGTAAAACCTCCTACTATAGCCGCTATTTTTCTTTGTTGGCACCCGCCTCCCTTTCCTCAAAAAGCAAAGATAGAATGTTGATGGCGGCCTTAAATTAAGTCGGCCACTCAAAACAAGAAAAAGTGAATCGCCCTGTCGGCTCTGCTAAGTGGTTTCGGAGGCTTGCTTTACCACAATGCAGGAAAATTGCTTACAGCGACTGAACTACACTTCACTTGACGAGACACTGTTTCGTTCTGCGGAATTCACTCCGTTCGTCGCATCTATTGCTCATTCTGTTTGGGGTATGATGACGACGTAAACCACTCAAGTCTTGTAAAACATGCAATGCGTTTTTTTTTTGTTTATTCATAAACACTCGCGGACCTCGGCAATGGCAAATCTCGTCGAACATGGGTCGAAACATTCTCATATTGTCCAAACCGGTGTCGTCCGAACGGGAAGCCGTTCGAAGGTCTGCTTTCTGTGCTAATTTAGCTCCGGCTATAAAGAATAACCAGGGGTAGTCTTTGGAGCATGCAATGTTTTACTATGTGTACCACCTGAGGTCCCTCGGCGCTTGCGGATACCGTCGAGCATGGGGTGAAGCGCTCTCAAACAGTCGGCAACTGTGCCGCCCCGCTGGGGTGGCGGCGGGAGGGTTTTATGACGGAGCGCCGATAGGAGAAGATCTGCTTTAATTGGTCATTCGGCATGGGCTGTGGCGACGGGGCCATAACCACGGGGGAGTCTTTTAAAGCCTGTAATGTTGTTTTTTTCTGTGCAAACTCCCGCGGCGCCTCCACGGTGGCGCATCTCGTCAAAAATGGAGCGGGGCATTAACAGAGCGTCGGAAACGTTGTCCTCCTCCTGGGAAGTCTAAGCTCCTCCGAACAGCATCTGCGCAGATAAGACCGGTAGCAGCACCACCCGTGAAGCGAAATAAGCAGAACGCCGCTCTACAAGAGAAACCAGAGCGGAGTAGCGCCGAGTGTTTTAAGAAACGAAACAAGGACGAAGGCTACTGCGTAAAATAGTAGTATTCATAGAATTTTTTTGTTGAAATAGGAGGACCACTGGTCACGATGGGGAAAGGGTCCGAAAGAAATGTGATGGGGAAGAACAAAGAAAAAAATTTAAGACGTTCCTAAGGGTTCAGTTGGTTCAAGAGGCACATGGAATGGGCCAGTTCTTCATCTGGGGATGACAGGAGATCTTGAAAGTTGTGGGTGATGCCTGGAGATTCACTACGGGGATGTCCAGTCAAGGCCCCGCTCACATTACTCGCTCTACACCCCTTCGAAGTGAGTAAAGTGCAATTTCATTATAACTGTCGCCAATTTGTTTCAGATCGTGGTGTTAATTTTGGTGTGAGAGAGTAATTGGCGATGCTGGCAATACAGGTTTGGCACTACCAAGGCAGGTTAGCAAGGCCGTATGGAGTGGTGGTATGGCAAGGCGAACATTGTGGGGCATGCGTGCGCTTGATCGAGGGGCCGTGGGGGGGTGTACTACTTGCGGTATATTATCGGCGTACAGACTTTCGATGCTTCCGCCGCGTATATAGAATGAATGAATGAATGAATGAATGAATGAATGAATGAATTGTAATGAAATTAAGAAAGGAAAGGAAAGACCACCAGCAGGCGTAAATTATCACACCTAGGGGTGGACACCGGAACGCCTGCTGGTGTGGGAGTTGGGGCAGAGGATGACAGATTCATAGAGAGGAGAGACAGATGATAGAGGTGACATATTTACAGAACACAGGGGAGAGAGGGGCATATTTACAAGTTAACACACACTCACACACCCACACAAAGTCTGGTCCAGAGAAAAAAAAAATTCCGGAAAAGTCCACACAGTCACTGGGCCAGGGAGTCAAGTGCCAGGCGGAGCCCTGAGGCATCCAGGTAGCCGCCCAGCGCCTCGTGGACGCTGTCCCTCTCCCTGGTGTTGCCCGGCGGCCATAGTAGCTCGTCTAGCGGCCGAGCCCTTCCCCCAGGGCGGCCAGCAGTTCCGGCCTCCCTGCCGCATACTCGGGGCACTCGAAGAGCAGGTGCGGCAGGGACTGGACAGGTGCGCGGCAGTGCCGGCAGGCAGGGCTGTCGGCCAGCCCCAGGCGGTGCTTTCGTTCCGCCGTCCACACAGCCCCCACGCGGAGGCGCAGGATTGCCGAACGCTGCTGTCGGGGCAGCCGTGCGGCCCGCACAGGTGGTGGGGCCTCTCCAGCAGCCAGCCGTGGTCCGGGTGCTGTGCCCGCACGTGCCGCTGCATAAGCAGGCGGGAGTCGTCCGCCGCTGCCTGGGCATCCGTGGACGAGGGCGTCAGCTCGTGGGCCTCGGCGGCCAGCTCGTCCGCCCGCTCGTTGCCCTCGAGCCCGATGTGGCCGGGCACCCACTGCAGCCGCAGCCGGGGCACCCCTGCCTGTCAGCCGCTCCGCCTTCTCGCGCACGCCCTCGAACCAGAGGGGGAGTGCGGGTCGCCCTCCCGGATGCGCAGCAGAGCCACCCGGGAGTCGCACAGCAGGGGCCGCAGCGCTAGGGGTGCGGGCCTCCAGCTCCAGCAGCAGGTACAGGCCCAGCTGGACCCCCACAAGCTTTGGCCGTGGCCGAGGATGCGGCGTAGTGCAGCCGGGCCTGCCGGGTGGGCTCCCCCAGCATGGCTGGCCGCTGTAGCCGAGCCCTGCCGCTGCCGCACAGAGCCCATCCGAGTAGGCCAGGGGTGTGGCCCTCCAGGTCTTTCCAGACGACGGCCCGGGCCAGCTGCAGCAATCCGCCAGTGGGGCGTTCGCCGCTTGCTGCGCAGGCCCGGAATCTCCAGGTGCAGCTCGGCCGCCAGGTCTGGAGGGGGCTCTGGAGGTCCCCAAGTCTGTGGGGCCCACCACCTGCTCGTACGGGCCAGCATGCGCCCCATGCGTGAGTGCCGGGTGGTGCGCAGCCGCTGTAGCAGGGGGCCGTCTCCCTCGGCTCGGCGCAGCCGGTCAATGGTGGCCCAGGGCCCGCTGCTCGGCCGTCATTTCAGCGTCCACACCCCCTGCCTCAGCCAGCGTCCTGTCGCACTGCGATTGTCGGGGCAGGCCCAGGCAGGGTGCGGACGCCCTTTCGATGGTCGCCCTCCAGCTGCCGCCAGTTGGGTCTCCGCAGGGTGACCAGCGGCAGCACGTACATCAGTAGCCCCACGCCGAGGCACTGTACAGCCGCAGGCTGTATAAAATGGTTTTCGTAGATACCTGTTTTGGTTTTCACCTCTGTGGTTTTCACTAGAGTACCGTAGATAGCATATAAAATGGTTTTCGTAGATACCTGTTTAATGTGTAATTGAATATAAAAACACTCCTACACTATGTCGTGTACTTGTCTTTTTGCCCAAAACGGGCTCAAGGCTCTCTCTCTTCGCTCGGTAATGTTGACATGTACGACCAGTGCCACGAGCGCTAGATGCCGAGAAAGTTGTTTCAATATACACACGTCGAGGGTTTTTGCAGCGAAGCCCACACGAGCTGAAATCGGATTGAAAAAATGGACGCCGAAAATGTCAACCTTAAAAAAAAAGAATGCGCTAGAGTTACCAATGCAATCATTTATTTGCAAGAAACACGCATTTAACCATTAATAACACGTGCTCATTTCAGGCTGGGGAAAAGACCTCAATGATACTTACTTCAAGACGAGTAGGGCGGATCCGCGACAACCGACGCGTACTTCACACACACGCAGTCGCGAACAACCTCCAAAAAGTAGCACAAAAGCGATCCCACCGTGTCTAAGACCAGGTTTGATACTCTTAAATACACTGTCGAGAGTACTCGCGTGATCGCGGCGCGATATTGAGCATTATCCCGCGTATACTCTATGCCTACAGAACCGAACGAGGGCGGTGCGCGTAGGAAAACCGACTCGGCCTACACTATAGAGGCAAGCTTTCCCATGGTGGGCCTGGCGGTTTGGTTTTGTATTTTTTTTATTCTCGTCTACGTCCTCGGTCAGCTTAAACCCGTCTGGCATCGACGGGGACATTCAAGATTAACGCGCGGTCGTTATGGCACTGCGCCGTTTCCCACCGGCGGCCGGGAGATAGTGGTCGCCGGCCAAAGAAAATGCTGGGGCCTACAACGACGCCTTGCGGGACGCCACAACTGGGCGGTGGCGACTGTACGCCCCGCGGAAGATGTGATACCATATATTACTTAGTGTAGAATCGAGACGGGCTCCGCGGCGACCTCTTTCTTCTTTGGGTTGCCGATATCCGAAACGTCCTCTCTGTTTCTTCTTCATCGACCGTCTTCGACTTCCCGTCTAATCTCGCATTCGCCTTCCTCCAATCTCCCCTCTTCTCGTCTGAGCTGCCTTGACTTTGACCTGCGAAGTCATCGTCGTCGGCCGTTGCCCTTCGTCGAGCCGTTTCCGATTTGTCCCGCACCTGATTTCGTCGACTAGCCCCGTGGGGCGATCCCAGGCGACCGCCCAAAGAACGCATAACGATGACCGATAGTGAGTAAAAAAAGCGAGAGCCGCAGGACGTACCCCGTCACATCTGCCACCGAGCCTGACCGAGCTTTGAACGTACAACAACCATGGAAAAGTAGGAAGGAGGCGGAAAGAAAATTTATACAGAAAGGAAGCCAAGTCATTCCGGTCTGTTCCTTTGAAAATTTGTACTTTCCGCAGAGTTTCTGCGATAGGACGTTTCTGAGGAAAGTACGCATTTCTCTGTGTATATTTCGTCCTAGGCGGTTAAGCTGGTGTGACGAGCGACAAGAGCTTGACGGTTAGCGACCGCATTCGAGAGCGTAAACCGAGGGAGTCGTAAAAGATGATTTAAGAGACTTGGTACGGAAGGACAGGACGTCTGGAGAGATTCGAAAGTCCATACATTCGCAAACAAGCCTGTTCACTCTGCGGGCTTACGATAAGGCAAGAATGCGCATGTTTGCGCAGCCGTTTCACCCCTCAGCGTGGGCTTCTGTTGGCTTGGTTGGTGTTGCGAGCCGTCTACTCTAATGATGTTTTAGGTCATCGTCGGGCAGGAGGGAGTCAATGAAGAGAATTCAGTGCGGCCATCGAGAGTGCAAAAGTAGTTCTAAATGCGATAGTATTCAGGGCACGGGGAGGTGCGTGCTAGATATACGAGCTGTCCGATTCGAAGGCCCTACGTAAGAACAGAAGCGGGTTCGACGTAGAACGGCTCTCATTAACATCCGTGTTGTTGCACAGCCAACCTCACGAAAACCCGCTCAGGGTTCTGAAATAAATGTTAGCACACTTCCAACTAAGTACTCGTGATGAACGTGAGGACGAAAGAAAATGTGAATGGTCTACCTCTGCAGGCTGCTTTGGATTTAAAAAAAAAAAATGCGTCGGAAAAGATATTCGAAGGTACAAACTATGGGGATCATGCGACCACCCAAGAAAATACATATAAGGTGCTCATGTTGTCCTCTTCTTGTGTATCGTCTGTCTGCGCTTTAAATATGAATCAGATCCACCTAGCTCAACTTTCCGTTCTACATACATACATACATACATACATACATACATACATACATACATACATACATACATACATACATACATACATACATACATACATACATACATACATACATACATACATACATACATGCATACATACATACATACGCAAACAGCGTGTTATGCTTTTAGGACACGCTCAAGCTGTGACCAAAATACTCGCTTTTTCGAGCTTCACCTTCGATTCAAATGGGAAGTTTTACGAGAGGAATATGCCCCAGGGGTACAGGAACGCAGTACCGGAGGGCCACGCGTTAATTTGAACGCCCCGAGGATGTTTGATGTTGCCGAAACCTCGACACACGGGTGTTTGTTTTCTGCGCATCCGATGGGAAATTTGCCGCTCCAGGCCGGTAGTAGAAGCCCGACTGCGCACCCATTAGAGCAACGCCTTGGACGATAGCAGTTTCATTTTGCAGCATATCGTAGATCACCCACCAACCTTATCCGTTTTTCTTCGAGGTCAAATAAACCCCATTACCACTGATGGGCCGGCCCTCCACTGCCATTTTTGACACGTCGCGGAATAGCGGCGCCCTCCGTCGGCGGCAAGACGAAATACTTTCGCCTTCCTGTGAAGCAGTGCGAGCATTTTCGTTCACGGGCTGAAGCCAGAGCGCGCCACACGTCGCGGAGTAGGGAGTGGAAGAAAGTGCAGTCAGCGAGGCCGGTTCGACTTCGATGCAGATTACACTATTGAAATGAACCTGTGGGTTAAACGTCAGTCGTTATGGCTCACAGCTCAGGATGACTGAAAATTTTCCTATAACAGCCGCAAGACACCTGTTCTTTGCTCTAGCAAGAGTACAAGTGGAGTGGCTCAGTGGCTAAGGAGCTATGCTGCTGGCCGTCCAAGGACGTGGGTTCGATCCCGACCGCAGCGGCTGCCTTTCTAATGGAGGCGAAAAGCGAAAACGCCGGTGTGTTGAGATTTCAGCGCGCATTATGGGTCTCCAGGCGGTGTCCTCCACTACGGCGCGCCTCAAAGCCAAGGCGTAGCCTCGGCGCGTTAAACCCCACAGTAAGTAAGTAAGTAAGTAAGTAAGTAAGTAAATAAGTAAGTAAGTAAGTAAGTAAATAAAGAAATAAAGAAATAAATAAATAAATAAATAAAGGGTTCAAGTAAAGTAGCCGGATCGGTACTTGAACAATGCAGCAGACCTCGCAGAATTTTGCTATGTAGTAATTAAAACTATGATGCCGTGAAGTGCTGTAAGGCCTTAATAGAGCGGCTAGCGGCTAGCAGAGCATAGCGGCTAGCGTCCGCTAACGCTACGGCGGCGGGTACCGGGAGTCGACTGGGCACTTGCGGGTTCGTTCCGGTATGGATTAGTTCCGCGGGCCGGCCCTCGCTATGCCCGCGCATTCGTTCCGCTGAGGGTGACCTCCTCACCCTCCCCGCGTGTACATGCGCAGTCGGGTCCCGGTAACCCGCCGCCGTAGCGTGAGCCTCCCTTAGCCGCTATGCTAAAACTGTCTATTAATATACAGGTTCTCACTTCGTCAGGGTTTTAAAGAACGCTTGATTAGAGAAGCCTGAGTGAATTGAACTCTTTTTTTGCCCTCAATGCGGGAAAACACTATAGGGCTCAACATCACGTTCGCAAAAGCGGCCGAAGTGACGAGGTTTCCACTTAATCGTGGTTGGGGCCGACAGGTACGAAATGATAAATTACGGAAGTTTTTAAATAGAAGGTCTTCTTATTGGGACCGATGCCGTCCTGTCAAAAAACTGATGCATTTCCCGTAGACCGGTTGGTCGACCGGAAATATCTGATAAGATCTCTGTACACACGGCGCATGCGTGAAACCGGGATTCCATTGCGTCAATACGGTTACTTGGAAATCGCGAAAAACGAACGGTTCTAGATTAGACAATACACGTATCGATCACGAAGAAGGGGTTTACTCTAAGTTTACCTCTCCCTCCCTCCCTCCCTCCCTCCCTCCTCCTCCTCCCTCTCCTCTCCTCCTCTCTCTCTCTCTCTCCTCTCATCTCTATCTCTCTATCTTCTACTATCATCTATCATCTTATCTATCTATCTATCTTCTATCTATCTATCTATCTATCTATCTATCTATCTATCTATCTATCTATCTATCTATCTATCTATCTATCTATCATAAACCATGTACCATGTGCAGGTATACATCTAAATCGTTCGTAGATGCGTTTACTTGTACGGGAATAATCGTCTCAGACGAAAAATGAAACGTTTCATTTT
Organism: Haemaphysalis longicornis; assembly: GCA_013339765.2. Taxonomy (NCBI): domain Eukaryota; kingdom Metazoa; phylum Arthropoda; class Arachnida; order Ixodida; family Ixodidae; genus Haemaphysalis; species Haemaphysalis longicornis. The sequence continues at coordinate 192,001,770 of CM023452.1, forward strand.
TCGTCTGCGATTTGGGTCTTTGGAGGTTTGAGGATCGGTTGGACGCACTTTCAGCGAAGTTTGGACACACTTTTGATATCAGAAAGCTTTCTCACTGCTCTCAACTTTCTAAGTTTTTTTTTTCTTAAATAAGCTCGCTTATCACACGTACCGGTTTTATTTGCGTTCAACCGGACACATTTTTCCACCCACTGACTTTACAACGTTCTTTCGATGGCGTTTGTATACGCGGGGCTCCACATGGCGATGTGAACGACAAGGCCATGTCGCTTACATATATGTAAGCACAGGTTACATTGTGCGCTTCATCGGAGACTGCTAGCTAGCTTTGTAGTGCGCAACTGCGATGTCCCAAAAGGCACGAGGGGGAGACGGATGCACACTCGAGTCGGAAGTTAAATAACGATCAGAAGAGACCGTAAAAAGTCATGGAAGCTTGAACTCGCGCGCAAGACTTGAATGGAGAAGCTGTTGTGGGTGACTATCGCCGGACGCATAGTTAACGCTTTCAGACGCTATGTACACAATGGTGTACATTTCCATCCTGTTATTTTTAATAAAAAATAGCCAAAACTAAAAGTTCTCGCTAGTTTATCATAGTTTTATATCCTTCGTCTAACAATGAAGATTTTAGGGCGATCTGTGGGTAATAAGATTAATACAACCGTGAACAAACAAATAGGTGACGCACGCGACGGCTTCAGCGGGTGAGCTCTTTCAACTCTTTCTCCTCGTTTTCTCAAAAGAATTGCGGTCCTCAAAAATATAGAAACAACGCATATCACACAAATATATACGTACATGGAAATATTCAGCGCTACTTGACGCTCCTGACTCCTGCGATGCTATTTACACAAATCTACACAAATCTGTACGTGACTGTGAAAAAAAAAAAAAAACTAATATTGTCTTGGGGTCAGTAACCTGCCATTTCATCTTATTTGGTGAGATACAGAGCATAGAAACAACAACAAAAATTTGTAGGGGGAAATAGCTAGCGGCGTCTGAATAGGTTAAACTTCAGAATCATTGTTTTTTTTTTTTGTATAGCGGCGGTGTAAGTAATCGTCGTCCTATGCATCGAGGTGGTCATTGTCTTCTTCGCGGCGAGTGGTGAACGCAAAGTCATCCTCAGCCTTGTACACTTCCACCCGCTCAACAGGCGAAGGGTTGAACTATAGCGAAGCTGCAGGATTTCTTTCTACGTGAGCACTGAAGGACACATCACAACGCATTTGTACAAGTTCGAAATGGTTTATTTACATGTTTCGTCATCGCTTTGCAATATGCGTTCATATCGTCGTGTTACTCATCCCAAGCGTTACATACGCGGCAACACTTCACGACAGTCCCGGAGGTTTTTCCATGTTTTTTTTTTTTTTTTTTTGCTAAAGCCACTACGCGAGCTGGGGACTCAACGGTCGCCACGAGGCACGCGCTCACGACCGCTCCGCATTTTTGTTGGTATTTTTTTCTGCAACACCGAACTTACGACTTGTACAAGAGCTCCGCTGTTGAAACCTTACAGCACAAAGGCCGAAACAAAGCAAGTTCCCAAACGCCAAAGAGGGAAGCTTGTCCTGAGACAATGACGCGCCCGACTCAATAAGGAAGAAAGGGAGGAATAAAGGTAAAGGAAAGGCAGGAATGTCAACCAGGCTGTGGCCTAGTTTGCTATCCTACACGTGGGAAAGGGGAACAATGGGGAAAAAAGATGAAAACAGTAAAAGAAGGAGAAGGTAAGGACAGAGCGTAAAATTAAGTACAACACTGCATCGTCTAAGAGCCTTATACAAACACCAGAATAGTCATCTCCGCCTTCTCTGCTTTCCTCTTCCTTGGTGATGATGATAGCAATGAAGATAGCTCTTCCTTCTTCTTTCACCCTTTTCTTCCGCACAACTTCCTCCTCCAGGCGATTCACATTTCGTTTGTTACTTTCACAATATTGCCATATATTTTTGTCATCATTGCACCAGAGTCTACCGTTGCATCCTTTTGTGATTCGTAGTTTTCTTCCATCGCAAACTGGTGTGTTGCTGCCTTGAAACACATGACATCCCTGGCGTGTTTTTTTAACTAGACCAATCATTTTTTTTAATAATGATGCAGCAAACTGTGAGATGACACATTTCTGTACATCAAGAGTGTCTTACTCTAAAAAAATGTGGTCTGTCATCGGCTCTCATTGTGGAAACTAAGCCTGGCTGCTCCATTTTTATTTTATAAACGCCTTCTCACGTGCCAGGCCGAAGCGCTTATCGCTTCATTTTTCGGTGTCACTGATGCTTTCAAATTGTACTTTCGCCTGCCGTTGTCCTGGCATTACCCTGTATGGCTGTGGACATTTTAGTTTTTCTTTCTGTTGAAGTTTGCCTCTGCTTGAGCATCGAACGTGGATTGGATTGGATAGGATTTCCCACTTTGAAACGGTGTGTTCAATTTTGTCTGCCACCCCTTCTTCAAACGGTGTTTTGTCCACAGAACTCTTTTGTGGGAAGCTGTCATGCTCCAAAGTTGCAGTGTTGGGGTCACCGCAGTGGAGTAGATCTCCAGCGAGTGACGACTGTAGGGCGTAGAGCATCGATTTCGAGAAGGGATGGATGCCTGACTATGTCCTTTCCAATGATAGACAACACTCTTCAGCATTTGTCCAGACTGCTACCCAGAAACTTCATTGATATTGTGCAACACTGTACGACTATAAGGTATAACTTCAACCTTCCAATTCTTTGCGTTTTGCCAAGAGCATTGCGCATGATTTGGGGGTTGATTGTTCAAATGCCGTACCGTTTAAACAGCAAAGCCGTTTAGCAAATCGTAACTTTTCGTGTCCGCAGTTAAAAATACCAAGAAATCGGCGAACGCGTGCACTTGAGCGCGGGCTTCGCGTCGACCGCCCGGCAGTTAACAAAACCAAGAAAATGCTTAGCGCTCGTGTGTACGTGCCTCGCAACGACCGCCCAGCGTCCCCTGCGCACGTTTGTCAAGACAAGCATATCCAATTAGTGAGATTGGCCTAAAAACTCCAGCTTTCGTCGTAATCGTGGCAACACTTGCTCGGAACGAGAAATACACGTCATAGCGTACGCCCCTCCAAGGTGACGTCCAAAAGATTATCACCTCCAAAAAAATGCAAGAAGCTCACACTTATAGCAACAATGATGGAGTAAAGGTCGTTGCGGCAGCGAAGAAGAAGCAAATCAGCTTCGTTCACGGACTTAAACCTTCGTGATGGCCGTGAAGGTAGCGTACTGCTTCGCTAATTTGAAGCTTCGGTCATTTTTTCGATCATATGTAAGTTGCTACTTTTTTTGCGTGTCTTCTTTCGCCTTCGCCTATGTGTCTTATTTTTCGCCGTTTTTTTTTTTTTCGATATAGTAAGCAAAGGAAGGCAGCGGCGAGATCATTTAAATTCGCAAACCGCGTTGCTTTCCTTCCCACGCACAATGAATGCAAACGACCTTAATTAGCTTTCCCGCTTCCCCTAAGATGTTGGAAAAGACGAGTAATTAGTGGCGTGTATTTAAATCGCACTCATACAACAATGCTCGCTTCGCAGTAGCTGAAGGCGACGAGGTTGCATAACGAAGCAGCGGCAATCCGGAGGCGCTAACAAGCGCAAGGTCGCTGAGTGCTCTCCTACTTGTTCGCGGCGGGCTTGTCAAATGCGCAAGCAAACCGGCGCGGGCAATCCATAACGTCCGCGCAGTCAGAATGTTCGGTCAGTGCCCCACGGCGGCGGTTGCGCTCTTTCGCGGAGCATATCCCATCTCGCGGTCATCCGTGAGCAGCCAACCGCTCCCGCAAACGCGTCAGCAGCGAAAGCCAAGCGACCACGACACAGCGCAGCTGTCTACGGCGTCATCGCTTCAGCGGTGGCAGCGCCACCCGGTAGAGCCAAGCAAGACCCCCCATCAAGTCGCGAGCCACTCCATCATAAAGCTCGGGCTGCTTTCCTCGCGTTTTGCCGCCTTCGGCGCGTTCCCGCAACCTCGCAACAGGTGTTCGGTCACTTTCGAATGTCTGCCGCACGACACAACGACGGACAGAGGCGGCCAAATCTCGCCATTGGCCCGAACACGTCACGTGACCTCCGACAACGGCGAGTTTCGGTTCGGTTCCGGCCGGCCTGCTCCAGCCGCGACGGGAGAAATAATTTCGGTTCCGTCGGCCCACTCCATCAAGAGCCGAGGGCTTCCTGCGGACAGCGTGGTTGATTGTTTCTGTCCGCTCATCTGCCTCGTACCGAACCCTGCTCTTAAAGACTGACTCCGCGGCTGGTGCGACGATCGTCATTAAGTGAACTCTTGATGCTCCTTGGCGTACGCTGCCGTAACTGCTAACAAGGGCTCTTTTGAGAGCGCTAATTTTAGCTCGATTAGTATGCCGGAGTGTAGTCCGCATGGAACGCCGACGATGTTTAGTGCCTTCGAGTGAATCGTAAGACACTGGCGAGCAAGCGTTTGGGCAGGCTTCGGCCGCGCTAAAAGTGGGTACGTGACCTGGGGATTTGAACGTTGCCAAATAAGCTTGCGTGATTAGAGTTAGACTGGGAGGAGCACGAACGTGTGTACCGAGACAACGTTGCTAATAGAGACGTGGTGATCATCTAGTCCGGGCGTACGCCTTCACATTACGTTGTATGGCGTATGCGGCGATTGTGGATAAATATCACGAGGATTTCTAAAGGCCATAGCCGATCTTGGGCTACTTAAACGCGAAAGTTTTGGCCTGTCTGTCTGCCTGCCTGACCCTCGATTCAGGCATCAAGAGGACGGGAACACAGCCTTTTCAAACTACTGCCACTCGTGGCAAGGCCCATTCATGCCGACATTGCCTAGAGCACCAATAGCCTTCGGCATATTCTAGACAAAAGAAAAGCACCCAGCCTAGCTTGGCAGTGTTTTTTTTTTTCAATGAAAAGAGAAACACATTGAAGTGGCGATCACCCACGAGAATAGGCGGGGAAAAATTTCCGACGGCGGCAAGTGTGAAAAAACTGACAAATATTTAAACCGATCTGCTATACATGAGTTATAAAAAGCAGGGCGCTGTCTGTGTGCCCTCTCTGTAGTCCCGTTTTCCGCGGTTTTATAACTCAGTTATGTACCAACTGGCCCGCCTTCAATCCGTTCTCTGCTATACACCCAGCACCTCTAAAGGCGGCTTCACTTCTGTACACAAATTCATTGCAGGGAAAGTTTTTGACGCAATGCAAGTGCTCTGATAAGAAAGCAGGAAGTGCCGAGAGCCTTAAATAAATACGCCCACAGGACCCCATGAATCGCGCTATGAAACGCTATCCGTCAACCTCATTAAAGACTACCTCATCTATACGGGAAGACAATTTTAGGAGGAAGTATAAGTGGCCTGATATCAAAATATGAATACATTGGGAAATATTAATAAACGTCTTTGTAAGACCAAAAGCATCCCTATAAAACGCTAAGGAGTAGGCTATTTAAAGTTGGCTTCACAAGTATACACACATGCAATGCGAAAAGACATCTTCGGGGGTCCATAGGTAGTCTGACATCAAGGTATGAACGCCGAAAGAGATTCTTATTCGTAATCATTTTCGTACGCAGTGAAAGTGTGAGACCTAAAGAGTTGCCGACGTACGCACGGGTTTCCTGCGTACGTCCTCATGGAAATGATTTAAAACAGGCGCCTTACTAAAGAGACGAGATAATCTGGCTACCTGTTTCGAAGCCCACAAATTGTTCGTGTCTTCGTATAAGGCAGAAAAGCACCAGGTATGGCGGAGCTACAGAAGACGGTGCCTTGCAACGCATTCAGGTAAACACGTACGCGGGTGCATTATCGCAATAAGAAATCTTTATTGAAGTAAACGTATAAAGAATGATGCGCACTATTTGACAAACCCCCTTACACAGAGTTTCGCCGGCAATTTTTATATGCAAGCTTTATGGATTACTCTGAATGTTGCGAGGCTGAATAATAATCTTTTCTGTGAAGCTACTAACCCGGACAGTTTACCTACGTGGAAAGCGAAGTAATTCCTGGGGCGACATGAGTCTGCTTACGTGCTACAAAGGCGGAAGCCAGGTGGTACATATCAAAGACTTATTCACTGCTCCATTGGTTGGTTGGTTGGATCTTTAAATAATGGCGCATACCCACGCGGGGGATTGGCCAAGAAGCTGCCTGTAATGATGAGGCTGTGACCCGGTTTATTTTAGAGAAAAAAAGAATACAGTAGAGAAAAATATTGAGACAAGAAAAATGAAATCTTTGGATATAGCAGAATTGCCAGGAAAAAAATCACGAATGAGAAGACATAGCTGTCTAGCAGGCATCCGGCCTGTCGCCGCAACAAAGGAGTGTGCGTCTGTTTCCCCGCTTCCGTTTCTTCGCCTTTTAAGCGAATTACTTCGACAGGCTCCTTCACTGTTTTTTTTTTTCCTTCTCTTCCGTTTCCTTGTTTTTTTTTATGCCAATTAATTCAAAAAGCAGATTGGTAACGCGCCACAGCCTGCACAGTTCCCCTGTTCTAATCACGTGCCCTCACGGTCCCCTGTCACGCTGCCCGCACAATTATAACTTTCCTACATTCTACATGGGTTAGATTGTTGTAATTCCGAAAAGCGAAAACTGAGCAAAATTGCAAACCGTGGGTGGCTATAGACCGATATCACTGTGTATTGTTGGTTACAAAATATTCGCTAAAGTATTGCCACACAGGCTGCAGCTCATAATTACAAGTCTGATAGGCTCCCATGAATCCTGTGGGACTCGCAGGCAGAGAGAGAGAGAGAGAGAGAGAGAGAGAATAAATATTTTATTTGTCGAGGAGAGGCTGATGAATGGGCCTCGCCCCGTGTAAGGCATCCCTAGTCCGGGATGCCTTGACTTCGGCTGGCTGTCCTTGTTCGGGTCACCAGGCTGAGCTGGGTATCCGGGTCCAGGTCTGGCCAGGGAAGCCCTCCACTGCTCGTAGGTGGGGTTGGGAATTGCATTCAGACGAACATTCACATTGCTCGCTCAGTACTAGAATGCGTAACAGCAGGGCTGGGCAGGTTGCACTTCTTCATATGGACTTGGCTAAAGCGTTTGACAGTGTTGGTTTTCCTTTTTTATATTTGTAGTTCTAGAGGCCGCTGGTATTGGGGACTGTTTACACAAAGACATATCGTTACGCTATCAAAGCTGTACGACCAGGCCAATAGTAAACCGCGAGCCTTCAAGTCCTACTCCTATTAAATCCTTAGTACTCCAAGGTTACCCCTCATCACTCGTTTTATTTGACTTGCACCTATAGGGCCGCTGATGTAGAATTCTACAAAGCAGTGTCATTCGTGGCTATTCTTTGTCAAGTAATGAAGTCAAAGTTTTAGCCTATGCGGAGGAACTTGCATTTTTCCATTCGAACAAAAAACAGTTTTGGCGGTCATGATGCTAACACAGCGGTTTTTCAATGCATCTGGAGCTGGGGTAAACCGTGAAAAGTCGAGAGGTTTTTGGATAGACTGGTGGGTTTCACAGCCACGTCACACTGTAAAAAAAACTAGTTCAATTTACGAAAACAATTGAGCGGAACATGTCCTGTTCGGATGCAGTGCAGAGAAACATCTCGTTTTTCTGCCCAATGGAAAATCTTCCTTAAACTTTCGTCAATTTACGCAAAAAATGCATGAAACATGCCCCATCTGGCGGTGTTGCAGGGCATCCCCTCGCTTTTGTCCATAACAACTGTTTCGTATAACTCCATCAATTTACGAAAGAGAATGAATGGAACATGCTCCGTGTGGCGGTGTTGCAGGGCAGTCCCTCACTTTTGTTAATAACGGGAAATGCTCCGAAAAATTCCGTCAATTTACGGAAAAAAAAAATTGTCGCAGCTTGCAGTAGTGGTGCAAGGCTGGAGAAAAAGCAGAGTCGGCCCTTCCCCCTTCGTCGCAGACCCGGCTGTTGCATCCCAACTTGCCGCTGGAGGTTCTCCATGACTAGCAGGCCCGGATCGTTTAGACCGCAGCCTTTCACACCTGTCCCAAAGTGGACCGCGCTAGCACGTGATATAACCCGCGGCCACCGGCTTCGCGAACTCGGCGTCTGTTCACCCCACTTCAGGCGCGAACGAACGTGAACTGGTAAGAAGAACAGTACGAGAGAGATTACGCCACGAGCGCTAGGCAGAGTGTTCTCGAAGGTCGACCTGGCCGACGTCGGGCGTTCCTCCCGAGGCGAACGCTCACGTGTGCTAGGTATTTTTCTTGGTATTTTTTACCAGCTCCCCACGTGGCGCAAGTTCACGCGCAAGCCTGGACGACGCCGGACACTCCTCGCAAGGCGCACGCTCACGCGCACTCGGTATTCTTTCTTGTTTTTTTTTGTTTATGGAAACGCTGGAAGATGGAACGAAAAGCTTAAACAGATTTGCTGTTAAAAATCGGACAGAACACGCTCCGTTGGTCGAGACTACGGTCAATGTTCAGTTCCCACCCCGAAACAGTCACTGTTCCGTGAAATTCCGTCAACTTACGGAAAATAACAGAACGGCACAATTTCCGTCAGTTGTTCCTACGGATAATCGGAAGGTATGAATACTGAAACAAGAACTCAAGAGTTTTAACTGACCGGTTTAGACGGTCCGCTTTGCTTTGATAGCAAGCGGGAGCGCCACCGCGCATGCATGGTGCGCTCCGGCGCAAGCTGCGTTATCGGAGAAAGGCCCTCTCCGTTCAGCGGGCTCGCTGAGCGGACCGTGGCTCAAGACTCAAGTGAAGATAAATATTCGGCACTTAACCCAGAATGTAGCCCGTTAGCGATGTAGATCAACGTCATCTTTATCCCCCATGGCGAATTTTGGTTAACAAAAATGGTATGTGTAATCTTGAATAGTGTACTGCCGCAGCTTTCCTACATGGATCGTATTTTTCATGTTTTACGTTTCCCTTCTGCAAATAGATTATTGTAAACGCGAAGTGTGCTTTGAATTTCTTTCTGGTATGTGCTGTCATTGCTCTGTTTTAAATGCGAAGTGTGCTACCAAAGTTTAATTGACGTGTGCTATGTCGTTGTTCTGAATGTATCATCCAATTCCTGCAAAAGCATCCACTAAGAGGCTAGCAGTATGTTGTAAATAAAAATAAATAAATAAAATAAAGATCGACGTCGTCAAGAAGGTCCAGCGGCACCGGCAGCGAAGATAGTGAACAACGTAGTCCTAAAGACTTCACCCTCAAGTCCAACGCCTATAGCCTATACGCAGATCTACTGTCAAGCCAAGTCTCCTTTCCAGAAACGATTTCGAGACAATTACTCCCCCAGGGTGGCCTGAAAATTGCAAATCTAGACCTGGCGGAAAGTTTTCCGCGCCCTAGTCAACTGCGCCAATTTCACTTGGCGTGACGCCAATCTAAAGTCCGTTTTGATGCCACGCAAAAAACGGAAAAACGGTAACAATTGATACCCCGTCTCAAGACGCAGTGAAGGCTCTCAGCAGAGTAAAGCAAATCTAGTTGGACAACGTGAGCTCCCCGTAGAGCTCTACGGCCTCATCCCTGATGACTCGGTCAAGGTCTCATCCGGGGAGTACCGCTATGCTTCTCTGAAGCTGAACTGGTGGAAAATACGGACCCATCCGAGAACGAAATCTCCGTATACAGATTAGGCCTATCGAATGTGGTCGCTGTTACCTTCGTTGGCTTCAAAGTCCCATATATCGTCACTCTTTTTGAAGCCGAAAAGCCATGTTCCCTGTACAAGAAGATAGTTCCGGTCTACGCCCTCTGCCACTAAGTCGGGCACAGGGCGACGGCATGTCCCCAGCTTAATGTGAATGCTTGCCACGGTGCGGCCTACGGGTTCGTCAGGCCGGACACACCTGTCAGCCCCACTGCAACCTCAGTGGAGGGTCCCACCTGAAAGCTGCCAAGGGCTGCCCGCAACGCTTCAGGGAGTCGGCCACCACCTCCCCGTAACAGAGCTTGGCCCAAATGAAGTTTGTCTCTCTCTCTCTCTCGATCTTTCTGGGTGCGCAGGAGAAATGCCGGGATTGTACCAACTAAAACGCCGATGAAGGGGCTTCAGTGCCCACTACCACAAGCAACAGAATCGCGCTCCACGGACGGCCTCTTCCCTGAAGGGTGACCGCCAAGTACCTGGGGTTGCTCAGTGACTGCCGGCTCACGTGGTTGCTGGCCATCAAGGTTCTCCGGAAGCACAACTCACTGGTGCTGAAAGGGGTGCGGGAGGCAGCGGCTGCTCGCACCAGGTGGCGCAGCGAGTGTTTTACGGCAGAGCTTTTTCGGTTGCGCTGTACGCGCTGCCCCTCGCCTAGCTGGAGCCTCTACGCTAAGGAGCTGGAGGTGCACCAGCGCCTCGCCATCCGCCCCTGCCTGAGCCTCCCCCGCACGCTCCCGTTGACGGGCACCTGCCGACCTCAGCGCCTGCTGACCTCACGCGACGGCGCTGCCCTCCTGCAGAGGTTCTGCGGCCGGCCCACCCTAACACTTTGGGGTGCAGCTGACCATCGTCAACGACCCCGCCTGGGGCTGCGGATCACCACTGCTAAATGAGTTCCGCTGTTCTATGTCAGTAACCTAGGGGTAGACTCGTGGGTGTTCAGACGAACGCCCCGAGTTCGAGCTCCTGCAATGACAATATATTTTCCAAGAACCATGACTTGGCTGCTGGCGTAAAATGTAGCGTATAGCTTCCTTGATCGCGTGAAGCTCGGCGGTCATCGATGATGTCGCACGCTCGAGGCGATAGGAGAACGTCTGGCCAGTAGAGGGAATAAATATTCCGGAGGAACTTCTCAACGCAGCGCTTACGAAGGCATACCTTTTTCGACTTGGTGTCACCATAAACCCTTACTGCGACAACTGCGGGTCACCGGAAACCGTGAAGCATTTGCTGCTGGAATGCTCTGCATACATACACGCAAGATGCAGTCTTGCACAGAAACTACAGCGCCTCAGCCCAGGACCAATGACCTTGAAAGTACTTCTTGGTCCATGGCCATCTCCACCAGCTCAACGCAAAGTACTGGAGGCGTTGTTCGACTATCTGGACGAGATTGGCGTCGCTGCAGTGATTTAGAGTTTAGAAGACAGACTTTGTAATCTTACTACTCACAAACTGAGTGTCATTTCCTTGTTATTTTTCTGTCTTCTTTTATTTCTTCTCTTTCTTTCTCTTTCTTCTGCCCTGTAATCTATGGGGCCTTTTCTTTCCCCCTCCCCCTTCCCCCCGCCGAGTAGCATGTCGGTGTCGCAATTCCGGCAAACATCTCGGCCTTCTTTTCTAATAAAGAGCCTTCTCTCTCTCTCTCCCAAGAACCATGAGCTATATACAGAAACTCTACAGATAGGGCAGACCCATAGAGTTTCTCACTAGCTTACCATTGAGAAACTCTATGGGGCAGACCAACCCGGAGCGCTCCCTGGTGGTCAAAATTCGCACGGGGACCTCCCGAGGTTGGTATCTGCGGCCCACTGGCTGCCGGGCCCCTGCGGCCATAATTTCGCTCAATAATGATTGTACGAAACTCTATGCCTGCGGCCTCCGCGGCGATAAGGACGCCGACCCCCTGTTCATAGAGACCCACCTGGAAAGTGTGCCAGTTTCCCGGGATGTCACCGCCTTCGACGAGGCGCGCACCGTCCTGGCCCCCATGGTCAGGCGATGCGCCCGTATACCCCCGGGTTTTGAGTGGCCTGGCGTTGCGGCCGCTGCATGAGCGCATCTGCGGCTCGCCTGCTGAAATGTGGCGGAGTGCCTGCGCCGACTAGTAGAGCGCATGGACAACCCCCCCCCCCCCCCCCCCCCCCCCGCTTCTACTTGCTCCCTGTGCGGGCTGTCCCCAACCAGAGACGCTAGAGCACCTACTCTGCCTCGGCCCCAACCACGCGGTGCTGAGGGAAGACCTTTCCAGCGCGCTCCAGGGTCCAGGCCTTCCATGCGCCGGGATGGAGAACCTATTTATCAAGAAAGGCCTGCCGCCACCCACTGAGAGGTCTTCAGCCAGCTGCTACACTACCTGGAGACTGTGTTGCGTCGGTGATGACAACGGCAAGGACATCAGACGACACGCGCCAGTGCAATGTCCTATCACTGCGGCGCATGCGCGCTGAACATGCTAGCCTTTGCTGTCTACCAAACCCCCTCCATATGCGGACTACAAAACCGGCAGCAAATAAATCCCGTCTTTTTTTCTCGTCACAAGCTTGGCTTCACTATTTGCATTTCCCAAGCCAACACTAAAAAGGGAGGATCGGCCTCACGCCGAGGCTGTAGCCAGGACTGACGCGCTACTGACTGACGTACCCGGACTAGCTGATGTGTTAGCCTAACATAGCCCCATTTTAAAGACGATAGTCTTTCTTGGGCTACTTAAACCCAGCAATTTTGGTTTGTCTGTATGTCTGTCTGTCTGTCTGTGACTCGATTCAGCCACCCGGCCAAAGTACAATTTTTATTGCTGAGTAGTCTTATATACTCACAGCCACATGCAAACGTCTAAGTCCAGTTTATATGATCATACTTGTCAACTTTGTTGGACAAGAACAACACATTACGCAAATATAAGACAGAAAATTAGTACACAAGGGATATTTACGGTGTTCCTTCATTCAACAGCAACGAAAGGTTCCACTAGCTGGGTTCCACGTTCTGCTTGGAACGCACGGCGAGCACGGCCACGCGGCTCTATAAACCTTGTAGTCGGCCGCCTCCCATTCACGCACGCCTCCGCCGTACTGCAGCGCTGGCATCGAGGAACCCGGCCTGTAGCAGTGGAACGGGGTAAATTCAAATCACCTTGCGCAAACCTTTAGTGTGTTTACCTTGGAATGATCGCGACGGTACAAGAACAGCATGATAGGTGAGCGGGAAAGCAAAGGGGGCATTTCCTTGGCAAATGTCTACAAAGAATATCGTCTTTTGGCGACATTTGCAACGAAAGGATCAGGTACGCGGCCAATTTTTTCTTTTCTCCACTCTATCTCTATCTCTTTCATGCACTCCTCCATCCTTTATATTTCCCCGATACTCACCCTCCCACGATCTGCGTGGTGTGCAGGTACTGTACCGTCTATAGGGGACACGGCATTTCTCCGGATCGATGCGCTACACCCTGGAACACTAACGCAGGGACTCTTGGGCAGTTGGTGTTTTCATAATAAAGTTTATTCTCTCTCCCTCCCCGCTACTCCCGCACTCCTCTTTTCCTCACCAATCACTTGCCCACCAATTCCCAATGAGTCGGTAACCCATCACTAAGAAGGCTAATATCTCTGGCTAATTTGAGTGACAGACAGACAGACAGACAGACAGACAGACAGACAGACAGACAGACAGACAGACAGACAGACAGACAGACAGACAGACAGACCAACATTTTCGCATTTTGGCAACCCGAGAAAGACTTGCCTTAAAAAGCGTAAAGACCGTTGCTTTCTGCTGCTTGTATTTGAACCTGGAGAAACCACTTTGGGCGCCTGTTCCGCCTGCAAGCAAGGGGCCACCGATCGTGTCGAATACAGAGCGCCCACTTTACGGGAGCTAGCAACCACACAACGCCACCGATACGCGAGCAATCGAGCATATGCATGCACGCTGCCTGCTCGCAGCTATTGCCATCACCGGAATGGCTCAACGGTTTCGGAATGGCGTCGAAGAATTTGCATGGCCGTGCTGCGTGTACGTTATTCCTTCAAGGAAGCCGTCCTTACACGTTGCCCTACGCTTCCTGGTGGGGGAAGTCTTCTACATCTATGCACCTCCAGGAGTATAGATATTCGCAATGCGACATTCTCATACGCTACTTTTAGGAAACGTCAGCAATGGACACGTACGTCTGCCAACTGCATGTCGGCAAGAAAAAAAAGGACGTGAAGGGGTCTCGCAAAGCTTTCATCGATGGCACAGGACGCCGTAGGTCGGCAGCTTTCGAGTCGATTCAGTTGCGTCTTCTTTCAAAACAGCGAAAAAAAACGAAGGAAGCTCACACTAGCGCGTAATACTTGAAGATAGCGAAGCTGTACACAACCTTCACTATGACATCACGAAGGATTAAGCCTATGATTCCGGCCGATTTGCTTCTTCTTCGCTGCCGCAACGACCTTTATAGTCCATCGTTGTTGCTATAAGTGCGAGCTTCTTTAATTTTTTTAGAAGTGATAATCATTGGACATCACCTTGGAGGGGCGTACGCCATGACGTGTCTTTCTCGTTCCGAGCAAGTGTTGCCACGATTACGGCGAACTCTGGAGTTTTTTTTTTTTTCCAATCTTTCCCAATCTCCCGAAGTGGGTATGCTTGGATTGACAAACATGGGGATGCTGAGCGGTCGCCGCGAGGCACGCACACACGAGCACCAGGCATTTCTTTTTTTGTTTTGTTAACAGCCGGGTGGTCGCCGCGTGCTCCGCGCTAACGTGCGTGCACACGTGCACGCGCTCGGCAATTTCTTGGTATTTTTAATTGCGGACACGAAAAATTGCGATTTGCTAAGCCTCGCTGTTAAAGAAATACGGCTTTATTAGTGCAGATATTACAACATAGTCGGATGCCCCGCCCTTGAAGTGAGCGATACTTGCGCAACGAAACTGTAGATGAGGACTCTGCTGTCGCAAGGAGAGGCCGTTGAAATTCACGATGGATTCTTGTCGCGCTGTCCGATTTCTTCTATTGAACAATAAACAGAATCGCCCGCAGTGTACGAATTGGACAAAAAATCACGCCATATCCACGGAATGAATGATGATAAGTGGGGCGAAGCTCGAGAGGGGGAGATCATCGGTAACCGTAACTCTCCCGTGGAAGTTCGCCCATTACATCATTAAGAAAGACGTAAGACTGTGTGCGTACATTGTACAAATCAACTTTTATTTTCGGAGTCAATGCTCCCAGGCCCAGACCTGGTGAAAGACCCCGCGCCATCGAGGACTACCCCGCACCTCCACCACAATTTGTCACGTAGGATGGGACACAACGGTAAAGAAAGAACTTTTATTTAGGGCGAACTTGTGCCCGAACAAGACGAGAGGAAACGAGCAAAGGTCCTTGCGTCTCGTTCGATCTCCGAGAACGACTGCCTGCGTTCGTGGCGTGATCTCTTGCGTGATCTCCCCCTCGCAGTGCACGTGCGCTCGCGCCTCCGTTGGCGAACACAGACAAGCTCGCGCTCCCGGTGCCGAGTTTGCGCTGCCGGTTGCAATGCTGCCGGTTCTTGCGCGTGCAACGCGGCCCACTTTGCGACATCTCCGAAAACATGCGGCGGTCACGTACCACGATACACAAGGGATGGACAGACCCATGGCTTTAGGAGCTTCGCCCCTAAAAGTACAGTAACGACGTTTAAAACCATGACAAGACTACTTCTATTCGGGTGCAGCGCGGGCTTAGAGAAATAGCTCTGTGCTAACCCATGCACGTCTTCCGTCGCCTCGCGTAAATCAGATATACCCGTAACGAATCTTTTTATTATTTTACTGCTCCTGGAGGAAATTACTTGGAAACAAGCATGGCACTCACCGTATTTTAATTCTCATAAGTACCAACGCGGAGCCTCATATTAAGGAATATACACTCCTGGTGCCTGCTGCGTAGAAGTTATTTGCGAAAGCAAAACTAGCTCGAATTGCAGGACTTTCATCAACATGAGTAGGGTACATGCACCCGTACGTGCATACATACATACATACATACATACATACATACATACATACATACATACATACATACATACATACATACATACATACATGCATACATGCATACACGCATGCATACATACATACATACATACATACACGCATGCATACACGCATGCATACATACATACATACACGCATGCATACACACATGCATACATACATACATACATACATGCATACATACATACATACATGCACAAACGCATGCATACATACCTACATACATACACGCATGCATACACGCATGCATACAAACATTCATACATACATACATACATACATACATACATACATACATACATACATACATACATACATACATACATACATACATACATACATACATGCATACATGCATACACGCATGCATGCATACATACATACATACATGTACACACGCATGCATACATACCTACATACATACATAAATGCACACACGCATGCATACATACATACCTACATACACGCATGCATACACGCATGCATACATACATTCATTCATACATACATACATACAAACATACATACATGCGTACATACATACATACATACATACATACATACACGCATGCATACATACATACATGCATGCATACACGCATGCATACATACATACATACATGCATACACGCATGCATACATACATGCATGCATACACGCATGCATACATACATACATACATGCATGCATGCATGCATACATACATACATACATACATACATTCATATGCATACACACATGCATACACGCATGCATGCATACATACATACATACATACATACATACATGCATGCATACACGCATGCATACATACATACATACATACATACATACATACATACATACATGCATACACGCATGCATACATACATACTACATACATGCATACATGCATGCATACACGCATGCATACATACATACATACATACATGCATACACGCATGCATACATGCATACATACATACATACATACATACATTCATACATGCATACATACATGCATGCATATATGCATGCATACATACATACATACATACATGCATGCATGCATGCATACCTCGTCGTCATCATCATCATTCTGTTTACGAACACTGCAGGGCAAAGGCCTCTCCCACAGATCACCAATTATTCTTGTCCTGTGTTAACTGCGACCAATTTATCCCTGCAAACTTCTTGATCTCATCTGTCCATCTGCTGCCCCCTGCCTGGCTTGCCTTCTCCAGGGATCCACTCTGTTATCCTTAATGGGCAACGGTTATCTCTCCTTCGAATTACGTTTCCCGCCTACACCCATTTTTTCTTCATTTCTACTAATAATTCCTTCACGCGCGTTTGTTCCCTGACCCACTCCGCTCTCTTCTTGTCCCTTAATGTTACACCTATCATCTTCCGTTCCATTTCCCGCTGAGTCGTCCTCAATTTAAGTTGAACCCTTTTAGTGAGCCTCCAAGTTTCTGCTCCGTAAATGAGTGCCAGTAAGTTGCAGCTGTTATACACTTTCCTCTTAAGGGACAATGGTAGGCTGCCATTCATTATCTGAGAATGCTTGCCGAATGCACTTCACTCCATTCTTATCCTTCTAATCGGGGTCACTTGTTGGCCTAAATAGATATATTCGCTTACCACTTCCACTACCTCACCGCCTATCTCAAACCACCGTGCTCTCCCGAGGCTATTGGGGATGACTTAAGTTTTCCTCATATTATTTTTCAGGCCCACGATTCTACCCTGCTAGTCCAGTGCGGTAATCATGCTTTGCAATTCGTCCCCATAGTTAGTTAGCAAGGCAACGTCATCAGCAAATCGGAGATTACTGACCCTTACTAACCCGTACGCCCACCTGTTCGCCATCGAGAGTTCTGAATATCTCTTGTAAACATTCTGTGAATAACATTGGAGAGATGGTGTCTACTTGCCTGACGTCCTTCCTTATAGTTATTTTCCTGCTATCCTTATATGACTGTGGCGGCTGTGGACCCATTGTAGATATCCCCAGGTATTCTTACGTAATGCTCGTCTACTCCCTGATTCCGCAATGCCTGCCTGACTGCTGATGTTTGACTGAGTCAAAAGCTTTCTATGGAGGCTATATATAGGGGTTGAGTATACTACACGCATTTCTCTATCACCTGATTGATCGTGTGAGTATGGTCCATTGTTGAATCGCCTTTACGAAACCCAGCTTCTTCTTTAGGTTGACTAAAATCTAAGGTGGCAGAAATTCTGTTAGCGATTACATTGATAAGTACCTTGCAGACGACTGACAGTAAGCTAATCGGCCTGTAATTTTTCAAGTCCTTCATGTCACCTTCCTTATAGATTAGGATGATGTTCGCGTTCTTCCAAGATTCCGAGACACTCGCCGTCATTAGGCATTGCGTATACAGGTTTGCCAGTTTTTCTTTACAATTCGCCCGCCATCCTTCAAGAGGTCTGCTGTTATCTGATCTTCACCAGGTGCTTTGCCCCCTTTCACTTCTGTCAAAGCCTTCCTTACTTCTTCTGTCGTTTCTGGTGGGATGTCTATCTCCTCTGAACTACTTTCTCATTCGGCATTATCCTGGATGTCGCGGCTACTGCACTCTTCGGCTACTATGACTATTCTATCCCTAATTGTGATGACATTGCCTCGCTTGTCTTTAAGTGCATACATCTTATTTTTCCCCACACCAAGACGCCTCTTCACTGCTTTTAGGCTGCCTCCGTTCTTTACAGCGTGCTCAGTCCTCTCCATATTTTACTTTCTTATGTCAGTTGTCTTACGCTTATTGATTAACTTCGAAAGCTCCGATAGTTCTTTTTCTGTCAGCTGGGGTGGATATTGTCATGCTTTGCCGTATCCTAATTAAAACTTTCGTCTCCATGGGTAGCGTACCAGTAACCTATCTAGCCATTGTACCTCCGACTTCTACTGCGTACTCCGTGATAATGCATGCGTGTAAGATTGTCGCTGGCTTGCTGGGTCATAAACTCTGCTTCCTCGGTTAGAGCTGAATATCAGTTCTGCAGCGCGATCCTGAATTCTTCAATTTTCCGTCTTACTGCTAGCTCATTGATCGGCTTCTTTCGTGCTAGTTTGTTACGGTTTCTCCTCAAATATCCCTGCTTGTTACGTACATACATACATACATACACACACATACACACACACACATACATACATACATACATACATACATACATGCATACATGCGTACATACATACATACATACATACATACATACATACATACATACATACATACATACATACATACATACATACATACATACATACATACATACATACATACATGCATACATACATTCCTCGCCCCTTCATTATCTTAGTTCATCCGTGCACTAAACTTTCGTCTCCCGCTGCTCCTCACCCCGTCCCTCAGCAGCCATTTTGTAACTCGAGTGGTCTGTTCTGTCACCCTCCCACTCACATGGCTGCCCCACCCCACGAATTTCTCTATGTGAACTACAAGTGTTCAAGACTACTTTGCTTCCCATGACACACGTGATCCCTCTTGTTGTAGTGACCTGACATTGTAAACTTGGAAACATTGTTCTGGTGACGTCAGCACGTCACCTGGCTTGCCTGTTCCCATGCCGCCGATGTTAAAGGGCCAGGCTATCAAAATGAAGTGCTCAGTAGCACGGCGACTGGCGCGCTGTCATTTCCGTCCAGCCACCCTTGGCCATCATCCTGCGTAGGATAGCACTTTACTAGGCGAAGGCTTGGTACGTTTCATGAGCCAGAAAATGCGATGTTGCAGATGGTCCACGTACGGCGTGTGGGGCCAAAAGCCTCGCGAAGCCCAGCGCGTGGGGGGGAACGCGAGACGACGGCACGTGTGGAAAACGGGGACATTTCATTCACAGTAAACGGTGACACTGGGAAAGAAAGTATAAGCGCCTACTGGATTGCAGTCGTCCCTTGCGGGAGGTTTCCTTAATCCAGGAAGCATTGGTCCCTTGCTGCCCGGCGGCCCCTGGCCAACGTCGTTGCTGGCCTTGAGGGCATGAGCTGGTCCTCCCACAGTTCCAGGGTGTAGTTTGGTATAGGTGTTTTAGTGATGATGACTGTGTATTGGGTATTCAACGCCCATGGGAGCTTAAGCAACTCCCAGGCACTCTGAGGGCAAGTGCCTTCCAAGAACACCGATGCGTGATGCGGACGCAGGCCCGGACAGCCTGGGTGGCTACCGAGGTTGGTGCTTGGAATGGTAATTCGAACAAAATTTGCGGTCGCAAATTTCTGTGGATCAACTATGATTCTTTTTGGCCGGGGGCGGTAACGCGCCCCCGTAATCCAGTGTGGTGGAGGCCGGGGGGTCAATGTTGTGAAGTGCAACTGCACCAAGCGGTACAGTTTGTGTTATAGTGGCGCACGGTTGCTGAAGCAATGTGAGCGCTACTATGAGGCCGGGGGAGTGGCGAGCCCCTGTAACCGCAGCTAGGAAGGGGCCTATAAACACGAACCGATCTGCTGGCCGAGGGAGGTGACGAGCCCTTGTAA
This sequence comes from Haemaphysalis longicornis, assembly GCA_013339765.2. Lineage (NCBI taxonomy): Eukaryota > Metazoa > Arthropoda > Arachnida > Ixodida > Ixodidae > Haemaphysalis > Haemaphysalis longicornis. The sequence continues at coordinate 192,021,966 of CM023452.1, forward strand.
CCCAAGTCATAGGGGTACATGCGGTACAGTTCGTTTTATCGTGCCATGCTGAAGCATGGGTACACAGAATGAGGCCGGGGGTGTAGAGAACCTCTGTAACCGGAGCATGGAAGGGGCATTTAATGCGAACTGGTCCGCTGACCGAGGGAACTTGATGAGCCCTTGTAACCTTCAGTCTCGGGGGCGAGAGTGCAGAGCCACCGGGAGTTCCTCAGAGGATCCCTTTTATCCCGAAAGATGGTATTTGTGGAGCAACTATGACTCTCTTGGCTAGGGGAAGTAGCGAGCCCCTGTAATCCAGTGTGGGAGGAGGCCAAAGGCTGGGGGTGGTAACGCGCCCCTGTAATCCAGCGTGAGAGGAAGCCAGCGGGTCAATGTTGCGACCTAATTACTGCGCTCAAGCGGTACAGTTCGCACGTAGTGTTGGCGTACCATTGCTGAAGCAATGAGTAGACCACTACCGAGCCGGGGTCGTGCACACCCCTGTAACCATAGCTTGGGGCTCGTTCTGTTGAACTTGCGAACTGGTCTGCAGGCCGGGGGTTGTGACAAACCCTTGTAACCTAATGTCATAGGGGCCAGAGCGTGGAAGTACGGTAATTCCACGAGACCTCCTCGAGGAATCGGGGAGGCCGCACAATCCCCTGCCTAGGGATTGTGCGGCCTCTCCTTTAACCTCTCCTTTAACCTTCCCATACCACCTCGACTCTCTGACGATAAGAAGAGTAAGCGAAACACGTGATTTGGGCGTTCTGATGGATTCGAAACTACGATTCACACCGCATGTAAACTACCTCGCACGCTCATCTCTTCGGACTTTGGGCGCTATCTCTCGTGCAACAAGGGACTTCTCAGGAGGTTCGTGTTTCCTTGCTCTGTACAAAGCCCTTGTACTCCCAAAGCTGGAGTTTGCATCGGCAGTCTGGAACTGCATGAGTGCGTCGTCGTCTTTGCGCTTGGAAAGGGTTCAGAAAAGGTTCACGCGCATCTTCTCTCGCCGCTACACCCTACACGAGAAATACGCTTACAAGGATGTCATCAAGCGGCTGAAACTCGAAGAACTGCAATCTAGACGGACAAACCGCGATTTAGTGTTTTTGTTCAAGTGTATCCACTCCAGATTCGACAGCCCGAAATTAGTGAGCTCTGTTCGGCTAAGGGCACCAATTCGAGCCTCTCCGCCCCCCACCTTTGCTTTGATGTGACCACCTCAGAGATGCTGTCTCCAGTGTGCCGTGTGCAACGTGTGTACAATGATGACTTTCGTGCATCTTTGGACGTCTTTTTCCGGGCAATGTTAACTCTTTTAAACGCGCCCTGAAAAATACATGCATTTGAAGCCGCTGTTGCCCATTCAGTATGGTATAGAAGTTATCTCGTGTTCGTGTTTTCCGTTCCCTTCCATTTTCTACACTTGCACCGTTTGCCGTACACATACTCCCGTGCCCCTATTGTATGTGTGTCGCAGGTTGTGTGTGCATGCATGCACGTGCGCATTTGCCTGCACTTGTTCACCTTCACATGCACCCGCGTGGGCATGCGTGTACGTATGTTTTGTTTGCACTCACGAGCGTATGTGCCGTGCATACATATAAATTTGCTTTATATGTACTTATTACCAGTATCATGTTCCCCAGTAAGTTACGACGGTGGATTGTACTGAACTTGCGTGTATGCCAATGTACTTTGTAGTATACCTTGTCACAAGCCCTGTCTCAGCGCGTGCTAATGCACCTGACTGTAATCTTAATTCCTTAAATGTATAAATTGAGTGTGTGTGTGTGTGTGTGTGTGTGTGTGTGTGTGTGTGTGTGTGTGTGTGTGTGTGTGTGTGTGTGTGTGTGTGTGTGTGTGTGTGTGTGTGTGCGTGCGCGCATGCGTGCGTGCTTACGTGTGTGTGAGTGCGTGTGCGTGCCTGCGAGCACGCGCGTGTGCGGTGGTACTATGTACTTTGTGATCCCTGCACTTCAAAAACAGTCTCCATGTTTTACCGTTTGTTTATCTGTGTGTCGCCCTATCCTTTTTGTGTGCACCACCCAAGAAGGCCTAGTGCTGTTGGTGGGCACCACCCAATAAACAACAATAAACAATAGGGAGCGTGCAAAACGGCCGCCACTGCGGAGGTTCCTGGTACAACTGGAATCAGGTCCTACGCGGAGGTCGGGCGGTCGGGTGTCAACCCGGGACTTGGCAATGCGATTGAAGCAGGAAAGCGTGTCGAGATCGATCAACTATGACTTTCTTTGGCTGGGGGAAGTAACGCACCCCTGTAATCCAGCGAGGGAGGAGGCCGGCGAGTCAAGTTGCGAAAGTAGCAAGTGCCGCAAGCGTACAGTCGTTGTATTGGGAATACCGATTAAATTCGGGAAACCATTACGGGCCGGGGGACTGGCGACCCTTGTAACCGCAAGCTTTGGCGGGGCCAGCGACCTGATCGCTATAAGTCGGGGGAATGCCATACCCCTGTAACCAAATGTCATGGGGGCTAGATGTTGTACAGTCCGTATGAGGCCGGGGGGGGGGGGGGGGGTCGCGCCCCCCTGTAACCTTGCTGCGAGGGGCCTATAGACTGATCTTCTCTGGCTGCCACGGGACGTGCTACCACGAGCCACTTGGTGTTCCGCACAGGGGAAAACGAGGAAAGGTGAGGTTAGTACACCGACCGGGGAAACTCTCCTGGCTTAGTAACGGCTAGTAGGCCCGGACCGATCTCCTCCTCCGAGCCGCCCAGCCCAGCGGCAATGCCACAAGACTCTTGTTCCATTGAGCGAAAGAGTAGGCACAGAGGAGGACATAAGAAAAGGGCTCGCAGAACAGCCCTGTGGGACCCTTGCGAACGTGGTTGGCTTGCCAACATGGATTTCAGTTCACGTTCGCATACAAACTTCCGGTGTCCGGAGACCGTGAAAAGCAGGTGTTGCAAGTACCCGTGTATAGTGGAAAGCTTCACTGGTGATTCATGAGTACCTTGTGCGGGACAGTTGATCGAGGACGTTAGTACGCATCGGCCGCAGAGCTGGGGGTCGGGGGGGGGGGGGGGGGGCCCGACCGTCGCCACTAATAGGGTACTTCCTGTCTCCGACAGTTGGGGCCCCAGTTATCGGACCCTATGGGTGAGCGGTAACCCGTGGCAGGGGCCGCATATTGGCAATTGGCACTGTCTGATGCCCTCGCTGAGCAATCAGTCTTGGAAGAGAGTCAGACAAAAGGATTGGAGCAAAATTGCTTCCCTCATTCCCAACCTTTTTCCCATAACCCATCCCGATGTCCAAGTTCCCGTCCCCAGCAACCCACCCTATCCGGCTTTTTCCTAGGGGGGACAAGAGGGGTCCCCCCGAGCTCGTCCCCCTGGCGGTGGGTCGCAAGAAAGTCTTTCCCGTTAATTTCTCTCCACCTTCGTGTGGACAAAATTCTCTTTGCCGGTTGGCCTGTTTTTGTACCGTTGCAATTGGGTATAACCGGTTGTACTTCGTGGAGCTATTGAAAGCTCCATTTACTCGATGTCGGTACTCCCACACCACATGGTAGGGAGTGTTAGGTCAATGTGCACGTAGGGGGATACATGGCATGGAGTATAGTGTTCCGTGGGGGTGGGTGTTTGGAGCTTTCTTTGGGTAATTACGTCTTCTCCGGTCATCTAGTGCGGGGTAGGTGCAGCGTTCCAGTCGGTAGTGGGAGAGGATATGGGTGTATCTTCCTGGAGTGTCCCCGCTGGTGGTCATCGATGGGTATGCCAACGGGGGGAAGGCCGGGAAGGTACGCTCGCGGGCAGCCGTGTGGGCCGCCTCATTCCTCTGGAAAAGTGCTGGCGTGAAGTGAAGATGATTGGCATATATGTTTCTAAACAAAATAATAAATAATTTCGGGGCACTTAAATCTGCTTGTGTATCGCCAGTGAAAGCCGTAATAATGCTTCCGCATTCAAATCACGCAAGCAGCGGTGGCGTCCTGGGCCCCGTAACATCTCTTGTTGCGCTAGAGATCTTATTAGACTGCCTCTTAAGTCGCCTACCATGCTGTCAGTGATGTGGAACGCACCCACAATAATGAAGCGAAGAAAGAGATGCAAGGAAAAACCGATGATGATAATGAGAGGGCGCGTTAAGCAATTAGACACTAATGCACCTCATCCGGTATACATCGTAAAGAGCGCTTGTATGTCTTCGCAATCTTTTGCACTGTAAGGGTCGGGTGAGAATGAAGGGGAGGGGCACTCAGAAAAAAAAGAAGGTTACATGAACAGAACTTCATCGAAATTCGCCGCCGCTGCGCCACCCGGACGCTTTTTATTCGCGTTCGCATTTTTTTATGCTTGGTTCACCTTCGTAGCCATGTACAGCCAATATCTACCTTCCCTATGCAAGGCAACGCCTCGGATTGGTTGGTCGGTTGGCTGGTAGATGGAACCAAAAATAGCTGCGTGACAGTTCGTCATCCTCCTCTTCGCCTCCTTGGCGCGTGATACACAAAATCCGACGCCATTTGCAAGCCCGTGTGCACCAGCCGCCGATAATACAAACCGGAGCTTGCCCTGGCCTCGTAGCTCACGGACTGCCGATGTTCGGCGCTGGCACCTGCCTCTAGCCGGCTCGGCGAAACTGCGGTGCCATGTTGGACAACGAGAACTCGGGTAAGGGGACCGGCGGAGCTTGCCTAACAGCCGTTCTTTCCAGCCCTGTACAACACGCGGGTGGTTGAAATTGGTTATTGTCTATTCTCACTGCAGCCGTGAGAAACACCGTAGTAAACTCCTCTCCGCATTCGGCTCTGATTGGTTAAGCCCTCCACACGGATCTTTGTTGGGACAAATATTCTGCAAGAAGATGCTCCTACAGCTGCTTCTGTCGCGCCGTGGTACACTACCTGGGGCGGTATTCTCAAGTTTTGTCCCTTTTGCGTCTCTTTCGAAAGCGTCCCTTTTGGCGAGCCCTGATTGGCTAAAAGCAAACAACCGGAAGTGACGTAACGCAAGCGCAACAAACCTACTGCCAACACTCACTGCTTAACCGGAAGTACGTCACAATAAAAGAGACTCAAAAGGGACGTTTTCAAAAGGGACAGTTACGAGAATACCGCCCCTGTTTTGAAACGGGAAGACTTGGGTTGGAATGCGGTATAGTACAACGGTTTTTTTGTTTTTTTAGCGAAAGCTTTCTTAGTGGGAGCTATGGCGTCCTGTCAGAAAACTAGGCATCTCACCATGCATACACTTGTTGGTCGACCGAAGAGCTCTGATAGTTAAGACATCTGGACACACGCGTGCGTACGTGAAACCAGGCTTCCATTGTTTCAATTTTAACTTTCAAAACGGTTACACGAAAATCGCGAGAAAGGTCTTTATCCCATAAACCACGCATCGGTACACATTTAGATCGTTCGTAGAAGCGTAGCCGACCGTTTTTTCGGACTCCGAAAATTCGGACTTGCTGGATATTCCGGACTTTCCCAAGAAAACGCCAGTTGCCCCATAGGAGTAATGTATATGAACAACGGATATTTCGGACAAAATAAAGCCAGAAGTTAAATTTTTCGAACAAAATTTTTCGCTACGGGGAGTGTGCGACTCCAGGACGACGCCATTTTGAAACCTAAGCAACTTGGCTATAGCTTCAGATTGGATGGGATTGGCTTGACTTCCGGCGGGTAACAAACTTTGATCTTGGAGGCCATAATTTGCATGTGTATCGTCTGCGGCAGAAGCAATCTCAAAAGCCGGATACGGGTCCGAAAGAAGTTGCAAACACTTTCGCGTTGTTAACCAATGTTTACGACGCTTGCAGAGATGCAAGCAGTCGTTCTTACACGAAGGAGGAATTTCAGGCAAGCAACCATTCGCGACTTCTTCAGTCCTATTTACATGAAATAAAGTTCTTTTTTGCGACTCGCGAATTCTTCGGACTACTCCTTTATTCCGACTATTTTTCGGTCCCCTCCAGGTCCAAAAATTAGGTCGGCTGCCGTACTTAGTATACGCAAAAAATCGTCGCATGGGTTCTTGCTTCGTTTGCGATTAGGGTCTTTGAAGGTTTGACGATCGAAGGGACGCGCTTTCAACAAAGGTTTTGACGCACTTTTGACGCAATTTTGATTTTAGAAAGCTTTCGCGCTTATTTTAACTTTCTTTAAAAAGGGAAGGTAATTTTTGCTGTTTTTTTTAATTTGATAAGTTTTCGCTCAACCGGAATTCGTAAAGAATTTTGTAACGCTGGTTGTTCCTACAATTATCACGCGATCGACGCACAAGACTTCTGAGTTATGTTGGGTTTAAGATAGGTTGGGCGCGGTGTAGTTGAGCTGGGTTAAGTTAGGTGACGTTGGGTTGGGTTGCGTTAGTATATCGTAGGTTTCGTTAGGTTAGGTTCAATGAGGTTAGGTTACGTTAGCTTGCGTTAGGCTCCATTAGGTTAAATCTGGCCTTCACTTTTGTCGCTTCAATTGCAAGTTTGTCGCAGGACGGCCTATCGCTGGTTACCCGGGCAAGATAGAGGTAAATCCAGGTCTGCTTAGTCTACACCAGAAAATACTAATAGGCCTGCCAGGCTATTTTGAAAACTGTCGTGAAAATTTTCCGACGGTAATACTCACGGCTGGCGTGAGAATAGACGCAGTTATTGAATTAATGTTTACATGACCGAGTTTTTCTAGCCACCTTGTGGAGCGTGCTGCAAACTGCAGTGAATCGACTGGGAGGGTGGCCGGAAAGTGGTGGACTCGGGCCTTAAGATTTCGATAGTTGGGGTGAGTGTGACTCGGGCGTGTAAGCACACGAAGCGATGTGGAACAGTGCCCATATTAACGTTATTTCAGTCAACATTGTCATCATCATCATCAGACTACTCAGGTCCACTGCAGGGTGAAGGCCTCTCCCGTTGAACGCCAACTGCTCCTGCCTGCGCTGCTCGAGTCAACAGTTTACCACCGAATCTCTCTATTTCATACCTCCATCGGAATATTGGCCACCCATCTCTTTGTATCCACTCTGTTATGCCAATTGTTCACCCGTTGTCATCCGCTTAACTACATGGCCAGCCCAAGTCCAATTCTTTTTCTTCACTTGAACTGCGATATCATCTACTCAAGTTTGTTCCCTGATCTAGGCATCTTTTTTCCTGTCCTTGAGTGTTATACTCCTAACATTATTCGTTCCATGGCCCGTTGAGCTGATCTAAGTTTGCCTTCTATTTTTCAGTAAGGCGCCAAGTTTTAGCTCCATATGTCAGAATAAACCAGAATGAAACCAATACTGAAATAAACTTCGTTATTTCAGTATTTGTTCAAAAACAAATGACCTGAAAACCTTGGAGCGGGTCTCCATCGTCCAGCTGAATAGCGTTTTCTCTTGTCTATTCTGACAACCATGTCGACCTTCCTGGAAATATCCATGGCAGGTCGAGTCCTTTCCGTCACTACAAATCCTCGCGTTATGACGTCCTTAGGTCAACCTGCCCTCACCGGAACGAAATGCTCTTAGGATATATCTAAGGGAGCCCCGAAGAATAGAGGGGGGAGACTAGTTTCGGGCACTTGAATCCGCGTAATTCTTTATTTGACTATTTAGTAGAAGCCCAGACCCTTACATGTACGGAAAAACAGAAAACACATCGGGACGTTTACTGACGCCGCACGCAATACGTCGACGACGTCAATTCCGCTCGCAATGTGTTGGGGCGCTATCTCGTCCAGCAAAATGTTTAGCGGAATCATGGTTAATATCAACGTTTTATTTGTTCTTGTGGAGGATTCATAACTGTTTCACGTGCTCCCGACACCTCTGCGTACAACTGGCTCCACAAATCGCCACGGAGGATATTGCGAGGGATGCGTGGCCACGCAATCGGCGCTTTAATTTGGTCAAGTTATTAGGCAATGTTTGCAGCTCACGGCAGTATCCTTTAAGCAGCTCGTTCACACGAAGCTCTTTTCGACGTGCACTGATGAGGGGAGCAAAATGGTCGCCAAGACGCTGCATGGACCAAGGATCACAACGCAATTTTCGAATGCAGCTGGACTCCCGGAGCCAGACTGCGGGCGCACCGAGGTGAGCGTGCAGCACCATCTGTCGGTGCGCATTGGTGAACAGGATGGCTGCTCGTCACTGGCGGCAGATGGCGCACAACTGACGCATCACGACGCTCTGCTGCTCGTCCAGGTCTCCAGCCCAGAACCCCCGGCACCAGGTGAGGGCCAGGACACCACTCGGACAGTGGATCGCGGTACCACCCTACCGGTCAACTAGTGTCATGCAGGACAAGGGCATGTGATCGTTCATGCCCTTAGCGGAATTAAGCAACTTGTAGCGAAGGACACCTTAATGCACCCGTTTTGTCTAGGGCCTGTGTTTATAGTCGGGAACAGTATGGATGCGTGGATAGTATTGCACTGTCTCTAGGGCAGTGTATCCTCCCCATGGTGACAGCTAGGGGAGGATACACTAATCAAATAATAGCATTGAAAATTTTGAGTGTGCTCAGAAGACGCTGTTACACTACAGCGGCTTAGCCTGACGCCGCCATATAAAAGCGAGCGTAGTGTTTGCGTACAGTAGGCATACGATGGTGGGCCAAGCTGTAAAAAAGTTTCACTGGGACATAATTTTTGGAACTCCACGGGTGGACCCTCTAAACATTCGCTATTCGAATCTCTCGATAAGACCTTTGAACTGCGCATAGCCGCGTTTTATGCAATGGCTGCTTGGAGCACAGTTTATAATGCTAGAGTTGTTGTCGGAAGTACATGCTCTCTGAGGGAGGATATAACGCGCACAATGCACACCGTCGTGTAAATTAAGGGTTGGCTACCGGCTCACTTCTGAACGTTCCGCAGGTGACGCCACTTGAGGTCCTCGGCGTCCTCACATTTGCACCTGAGCTTGCAAGGGACCGACGAGGCCAAGCAGGGCAGCAGGCACGCAGGCCAACCGCCTCCGCACGTTGTCGTGACCAACGAACCGGCGACCCGTCTTGCCGAGGATTTGCATACGGCACGATTACCCATGCCCGCACATCGCGGGTAAGAACCTAGGAGATCGTCGAGAGCTACTTTTAATTCTTATAATTCCAGATACCCAAGTTCAAGTTAAAAGGTATACATGAAAATATGGGAAAAGTGTGAGCACTCTTTAAACCATGAGTCAGGAACCTGCGGTCCGCGGGGCAGTATTATGCGGCCCACCGCACGACGCCAGAATCCCCCCCCCTCCCTTTGTCACTTTCTATCTGATGGCCGACATGGGAGTTTGGACCTCAAATGGCGATAGAGACAGCAAAAAGGAAAGAGCGGTTCCAGTTGGCATTGCCTTTTTCTTCACAATTAACCATACAACGTCTTCCCTTCATTTCTTTGCACAAGTCCAAAAAAAAAAAAAAACAAGCCCAAGTCCAAAAGTCGTTTCCACAAGTCGAAGTCCAAAAGTCCAACCAAACTTTAAAAAAAAACTTAAAAATAAGCATGATTTCTATTCCAGCTTTGTACATTATTGTGAATTCGCAATTTTTTTTCTCTTCCCGCAAAGTCCCTCTCACCCCCACCCCATTTGCCGTTCGGTTCCCGCCGTGTTCGCTTCATGTAACTCGGCCCTCCGCCTCAAAAGGTTGCCAACCGCTGGTTTAGACTAGCTGGCTATCTTTATCTAGCGTCAGTTCCGCTTTCTTTGCGCAGGCTGATTGCAGAAAATTAGAAAGCGGTTCGAGCGTCGTCGAGATAAAAGAGGCGCGGGATTTCGCCCAGAAATTGTCTCACAAGCACGAAACCGTTCGTCCCGGGATGCCCGGCGAGTGGTCGTTCGAGGCTCGTCAGGTTCCCGCCCCAGGAGTCGCCGCTGCTGCAGTAACCATCGACTGGACATACGAGAATGGTGAAGTCGCGGAACCACAGCTCGACCAGGCAGCCACGGCCCAGAGACGAGACTCACACAATGTTGCAGCCGAGGACGAATACAACCGAGGGAATAACACTAGTGAGCAGGATGCCAGGGAAGGCGAAACAGCCAGAGACATGCCCGCCATACCGGCCAAGGCTGTTATGTCTAAAAATTAGCATGCCCGCCTTTAATGCTACTGTTCCGGCAGCAGACGCCCAGGCTGACGTCACCACGAGGCAGCTGCCGGTTCATTCGAAGGTGCCTCCGTCGCCAGTGAACAGCCTGCGCGCGTGACAGCGTCAGGTGGAAAGACGGAAGACGGCAGGGAAGAGTTCAAGGTCCACGTCAGCTCGTCCAGAAGCGGCGGCAGCATACACCTGGAAGGCCTCATTCTAAACAACCAATCGGCCAAGGATGATGCTGTGCAGCTCCTTCAACATTGCCGCCGTTCGGAACGTACACGGCGTGCACAATAATGCGCAATCGCAAGAAGGGGACACCGAATATCTGCTGCAACAGGTGACGTCTATCGGCTCGCCTGGTAAGGCGTCTGGAGGGGCTAAGACAAAGTATATAGAAGATACCCAGGTTGAGGAGTTGGTGATTGCTCAGACGAAACTTGATGCTAAGGCCACGCGTGAAAGTAACTCTCTCGCAGTAGAGATTGAAACCACCCAGACAAAACATCCGGTCCAGAACGAGATTGGTGACTCGAAAGACGGTGCGCAGTTACCGTTGCAAAACTTTGGTGAGCAAGTCCCTCGCACTGACAGCAAAGGCTTTCGCGCCATGGCAGTGCCTACAACAAATGTTCCCAGCATTGGAAGTGTGAAAGAGGTGGCGATCGCAGTGCCGAGTGACGTATGCAAACTTGAACCGAGCCATGTGGGTGGCCCTTTTGTACCGTCGCTTGAGTACGAAGCCAGCACGACGCTGTCTCTTCGAAGCAGCGACGGTGCCGACGAACTGAATCTAGAACTCGTGGCGGCCGAGAGGAGCTCGAAAACAGCAAGTCGCGTGTCTTCGTTGGGGCAACCCAGCCGCACTTCGTGGACAGGCACCAGGCCCGGTCTTGTGGAGGAATTGTTCTCGTCGACCACAGTAGGCCTCACCCATACGGAGAGGCTCGCGCTGCCGCCCGTGCGGGGCGATGAAATGTCTCGGTCGCGATTACACCTTCCCTTTTCTGGTCAAATTTCTGAGTTCGAAATTGCTGCGACGACCTTCGGCATGGCAGAGGAGGATCGCCGTGAGATTGCGCCCAACCAGATCTTCTTGGAACGACCAGGTCTTTCCAGAAGTGAAATATCCAGCACTAGCGGGTCCTCAAGAAGCGGCTGTTCCACCTCCCGTTTGGAAATTGTCGACTCCTCTGCGTGGGACATTTCAGGAAAAAATGTGCAGTACCCGCCTGACACTAAAAATAATTTCAGTAGAACTGAGTCTCAAAGAGGTCAAGAGCGGGCAGAAGAACATGTTGAATTCGGGTTTTCAGCAACGACGCTGGGCTTGGGTAATACTGGTCAGCAAGCGATTTCCCAACGCAGCCGCGAAGTTGGACAAACTACTTCCCGTAGTTTGGACAGACAAATTCCGACCCCCCTTTCGAACAGTTCTTCTCGCGCAAAAATAAATGCTGGAAGGACTGGGGACGTCGGCATCCTAGTACGTGGCTCATCGAGGAATATTGCCGAGAAGTTCAAAACTGACTCTTCAAGAGAGGCCATGCATAGCCAGGAATCATTTCAATGCTCTAAAATGGGAAGCGTAGTTCCCAGGCACGTACGCTTTGTAAACGTAGAGTCCACTATCACGGAAGAAAGCAGCCTTGACCTCCCTTCTGAGCAACCAATGTCACAGCGATACTCTTCACAAGAGTTTAGCGTAACATCTTCGAAGGCAACTTTAAGACCAGACGCCTCGTTCGGAAGGTTTACCGCCAGGACAGTCGACAAGGTTAATCACAACATGTACAGGACCCCCTGCCGAGAGCAGCTCAATGGTGACCTCCTTATTGTACCTCCCCTTCCAACTGAGCACGATTCAATCGAAGATTCATTTCAGGGCCCAGAAAGCATGCTACACTCGTTACAGTTTGTGGACGCTGGTACTGGCTTCCCTAGACCGAGAAACGGACTCTGCTCAGATGACACCATCAGTCGGCAGCATCCACATGAACTTTGAACATGTCGAATCAACTTTTTCGTCCCTAGAGTCGTCTACAGATTTCGCAACTGCTCAAGAGACGGCCCACAGTTCCTTTGGGGTTGGATTGGAGGCCTTTAGTATGTCTTCTTGTAGCTCTGTGGAGGCAGGGGGTGTTGGCGCCAACCAGGCGCTGCAGTTCTTCACTCATCAAGAGGCACCGATGGTGTTTCCGAATGCAGCGAATTCATATGACCCTTTAAAGGGAGTCACTACGGCAGAACTTAGCGATCCGCTTTCTCCAGCGTACTGTGGTACACCAATGCAGTGGCCGGTCGCCGCGGAGTCTAATGTTGAAGCACCGCTAGCCATTAATGGGCAGCATCGGCATGAGCGGTATCTCAGCAGCAGCTTTTTGCCGAATCATCCAGTGGGCTTGACTCCGAGCTGGCCCGCTATAGTCTCGCCTCGTGAGAGCATCGGGAAGGTATTCAACCTTCCTTCGATCAGACTCCCTGGAGCAAGGTGGTTGACCAGGAATCCTGTACCTTACAGCCGATACTGGGTGCCTTCACAATACACAGGAAACAACTTTCCCTCCACACATAAGGGTGATTTTCAAACATTTTCTTCCCCTACACCACCAATCCATGTGCGTGGCGCCCTTCAGTCGCAAATGAATGCTGTGGTTGCAACGCCAACCGGCGAGTTTCCCGAGCCACGAGCAATGCTGCCGCAACACGGATCCCCTCGGACAGGCAGAGCGTCGCTAAGTAGCCAACCGAGGCTGGTCACATCTGGCCGGATCCGAAGGGGTGACAGGAAGCAGAGCTCACAGGGTCAGGACGAGTGGGCGGCACCAAGGGCATCGGTGTCTTCGCAGCTAAGCGCGCGAATGGGTGCCAATTTTGGCCTGAATCCAAGGCGAAGCCAGTCACCGAACAGGAGACTGATGCAGCCGTTGCAACAGGGAGCCATGCATCCAACGTACGCACGCGCACAATACTGGGACAACTCGCCGTATGGCAGAAGCTCGTGGCACGGCGGACGTCACGAGGATGAAAACCTTGTAATGCGGCCTCCCGTATTCGCTCGCCCCACGCGATCTCCCTATTCAGAAGCTTCAGCCGAGCAAGCGATACAAGGAGATTCTTGGATTTCTAAGCGGAAGATCGTGTTTCGTGCTGAAAGCCTTCAGTACTTTTGAGAGCCACGAAAACGGTGACGAACCACTGGCAACCACAGGAAAAGTATCAGCGGCTTTTCTAAAGCGGACGCCGTGGCCAGAGAGAAAAGCGAAGTCAGCGAAGACAGTGGTTCAAACAGAGAGTCGAATAACGTCCACGAGTTGTTCATCAGTGAACGATGACGAAGGAGTTAAAATCATAACGCCAAGAGTCAAAACACGCGTGGACATAGGTGTCAGTAAAACTGCCTTAACGAGCTCCCAGTACACTCCAGCCGCCACCCAAACAGAGCCGTACCAGCTAGAGTGGGTCACAACGAAGTCACTAGATCAGCCGACTCTGAAAGACCCTCTCCAGTTTCCGCCTTACACGCCTTACAGTGGAGCTACCCCGTGCCCTGGCTACATTAACCAAAACTTCGTCGTTTCACCATATCCTCTTTACCTTGACTCAGGCCCTTACATGCCAGCAGCAATTCCAACAGTTCCAACTGCGGAAGCCCAGCTTCTTTCTCCGGTGGCTCCTGTGGGGTACATAGCACCACCCCAGATCCAGAACCCTCCTCATGTGAAGCAACCCGGAGCCGTTCCAGCCCCATCTGCAAGTTCTTCAGAGCACGCTGGAGCCTGCCCTCTGTCTGCTTGTCTAAGGGCAGTCTGCGGCGGTGATGAATATCATTCAGAGGAGCGGCCAAGAAAGCACAGTAGCTGCGACCACCGCACTGGCAAGCGCGGCCGATCCCCACTACCACCGCCAGCATTGGGGAGCACTTTTACGGTAGGCTACGTCATGAACTCGGAGAACGAGCTCAATCCCGTTCTGATGCCACTTGACGCCGACACAGCCCCCAAGGCACCCAGTGAAGCCAGAAGCGTCCGGGCCCCTACAGTGGACACTGTGTAGCCGAGGTGCGGCAAGCGTCTCAGAGACGGAAGAAGACCGTATTGCGAAGTTTGAAAGGCGAGTACAGCGACAGATGACGGAGATTGAGAAATCTATCAAAGAATATGACGCAAGACGAAGAGAGCAGGAGCTAGAAATAAAAAAATCAAAGGACAAAGAATCGAAGGAAAAAGAGCGAGATGGTCACAAGAGGAGGCATCGCAAGCGTAAGAACAAGTACGGAAAGAAACTGCGCAAAATTCAAATCGCGAAGGCGTACGAAAGCTTAAGTTCGAGCGATTCTAACTCCGAAAATGCGGGTTGGTTCTCCTGGTCCAGCAGGACCAAAAGCCCGAAGGGCGATAAATTGAGGATTCCAAGCGAGCAAGTTGAAACTCAGACAGGAGACCACTCGAGGAGTTACTGCAGGTCGAAAGAAAACTTCCCAGAGCACAACGATAAGGTGGCTATCTCCGGAGTCTCCAAACGTGAGGGATCGACAGACGCTGCAACTTTTGCCTGGGCCACGCGTAGAAAAACAAACAAGAAAAGGAGCCTCCGGTGGAGTCCGCGTGGCAGCATTGCCAATAAAGGGGATTGCAAGCGGGAAAGAGAAGGACCACCTTTGCAGCTGACCCTCAGGAAATACGGTGCTACTCCGGAGGAGTCATCCTAAACACAGTACGACGCTTGGCCCGCAACGCAGCCCAAGGCGCAGGAGAGTTGCAGGAGCAGCACGCAGCGAACAGCACAAAACCGGTTCCTCGCCGGGTCGCTTTTCACCGTCACCAGTTCCTCCACAGAGTTACCAGTCAGATGCAGCTTCTGATACTGAGCTTTTGGCCAAGGTGCAGGTAGCGTTTCCAAGAGATAGAAAAACGCAGAGGCGCTGGTCACGAACAGAAATGCACAGGTCGACCTCGTACGGCACTGCTCCGTCGTCCGCGGCTCCTTCGTCAACCAAAGAAAGACGCATTCGCTCTGAGCAACAGCTTCTCGTGCGGGGATTTCCCGAGGACGAGAACAGGTTGTCCGAGAGCGAAGGCAACGCCACACCTTCGTCTTGGTGGTCATCCATGTGCAGCCTTTTCAAAGGTGCGGATGAACGTCAATCCCCCTCACCAAAGAGAGCTAAGAGTAGGCGGAAGTCTGGCAAGAATTCGGTGTGCGAGTCCTGCAGGTGTCGTGAAAGTAAGAAGCCGAAACTGGCGTCATCTCGTAGGCCGCCGTCACGCCGCAGGAGATCAGTCGAGCCGGGGGTAGCACCACTACACCCTTCCCTAGAAGACCCACCTCCATTCATGCCGTACAAACCTTTTTCCTCTGCGCGCTTTGCAAGGCGAGAGTCTAGAGAAGACGTAACGGAGCAGGACGATGCTGTTGAAAAGAAGCCTGCCCCTAAAGGCAGCATGCTGTCGAGCATCCTAAGCTGGTTCTCCTCTCGGAGTTCGGAGAAGCAAGACAAGGCTCGGCGAGGGTCAAAAGGAGGAAGGGATGAGAGCAGCAGCAGCTTCCAAAGCTGGATTACGGAGAAGAGACGCGCTTTGAAGGAGGCACAGGCGAAACTCAATGCCGACAAGAAAGCGGGCAGGACCAGGCCTCCCGCGGGAGCTATATTTCCAAGAAGGGGGACGGCGATGGGTCATCCGGTGCTCGCCATCTCCCTCGGCCACGGAGTGGCACTCGCCTAGACATGAGCCAGCTACAACGAGGTGTACTCGTACCACCAATGCCTTCTGGCCCTTCGCCTTATGGTGCTCCCCTGGGTATCGTCCGCTGTACCTTCGGAGGCTCGCGGGAAAAGGCCGTGTTTTCACGACAGCCCCCTGGACACGCTCCTAGTGCAGAAAAGAACAGCTCTGTTCAGTGGCATCTATGGAGGCCCGGGAATGGAAGCACACCGGTCCGCGAGTCATCGGGTAAAAAAACCAATGACTTCCGTTGGCGACTCTTACAAAGACTCTGGCGCACACCATGGTTTGGCATGGCTGCAACTCAGGCATCGCTCCAGCAACGTCCCACGGGCCCTGTTGTTAACACCCTTAGGTGCTTTCCGAGGACGAACCTGACTGGATTCTGCGCATCTCTAGAGGTCGCAAGCAGCCGTTCTTCATCGCGTTCTGCGGAGCGCCCCGCGAAAAAGAACGAGCTCTCTTTTAAGGAAAACGAGAAATTCTCCGGTTCAACAAAGCCGGAACCCGAGGTGGCACCACCGAAGCCTGTGCGTGACCAAGAGCCAGAACCGCCGCCACAAGCGGCAGTCGCCTTGCCAACGCAGCCGTCTCTAGCTCCTCCGCCCATACAACCACGTGTGCTCAAAACAGAAGAGTCCTTCATGCACGAGTTCTACGAGGAGGTGGACGAGCGCGGCATGGCGGCACTGACTGCTCGTTCGGATAAGCGGAGGAGAGTTCGCTGGACGAGGCCACGGCTCTTGCAGCTACGAACAGGGCCCATGCTGATTCGCTCTCTGAATGCACGTGGCAACGAAGAGCGGAAGACGTCCGCCATCATCGGCGAGTTGGACGGCCCCAGCGCTACTCTTCAGAGCAGGAATTTGGGAGGCGTGTTTCAGCCGGATAAAAGAAGCGGCTGTATTGCAGAAAGTCCGCAGCTCTCACTAAGTACGGCCAGACAGCCCAGGGACACTAGAATCAAAACACCTGGAACCACCCGACTGCAAGGCGAAGTCGCCCTACGGCAGAGAATAAGGCTGGGGAGAAAGCAGAATGCGAGGAAGTAGATAAGTTCTCCGGAAAAGGGTCACCCAAGGCTGCCAGTGAGGCCAAGACTGGTAAGAAGGACTGGAAGGCTAGCGGTCAGCAGGACAAGGCAGCAATCAGCGGTCAGGACAAGACAGCAATCAGCGGCCCGCTGGCGACCGGCGACCCGGCGCACACGAACTACGTGTTGCAGCAGAAAACGGCCCGCAAGGTGGACGGGAGGGACCCGCTGTCGTACAAGTGCCCCACAATGCAGGAGGTGGTCGGCTACGCACCATCGTCACCCACGGTGGTCCTTGCTAGGCCTCGTGCTGCTCGTTTCGGTGCCCAGGATGCGCTCACACGGTAGGCATACGACGCCCATCGTCGCCACGTTTCGCTTGGAAAGGTGGCGACAAGCCTTTCACAAAATGTTTCATCGTACCGCTGAGTGCGTTGAATAGCTTCCTAAAGTGTAAAACCAAGTTCACCTACACTGTAGACCGATATATCACTCATGGCAGCGGCAGTTGCTTATTACCGCAGAACATGTCAAAGCGTACAAACATTCATCGCCATCTCGATTCGCTTTCCGGCACCACGATTTGTGAGATCACGAGCCTGGGATGGTGAAGCGCGGGATTGGTGGAGCCTGGCTGTGCAATTTTTATTTTTTCAGAAACGAACACTGAGGCAGGGACATGTTAGTGCAAAATAAAAGTGTGCAGAAAATTGTGCTGATCCCCTGATTTTTAAAGACACAAACGTCGGCTGTCCTAGCCAACATTACAAAATCGGATGTGGTTTTCCAGCTTTAATTTCGTTGAGAGGTTTCGCTTCGTATAACAAGCACAATCAAAAGATGCATACGTTGATCGGGAGAGCTTACGGAACCTACTTACCCCTAGCACATATATACGGAAGATGAAGGCAAAATTAGATTATTAGTTCAACCTGCTTCGAACAAGACAGCAGGAAACTCTGTTCGTCAATTCCGCATCTATTTTGTGCACCCGGTGCTCCCTGGCGGCAGTAGCTTGCAGGAATTCTCGGTCATGACCGGCATACAGGGACGGTGCTTGATGGCCGTCTATCCAAACCGCAGCCATGACGTTTGCGTAGAAAAACTTGTTATAATTGGATTTCATTTTCTGTGGCGAATGTGAAAGCCAATCAGAACATGTTCCAAAGATCATGCGACGAGTGAGGAGAGTCGATAGTAGATCGCGGGTCATTCTGAGTGGTTTGGGACGGGCTCTTTGCAGTTATGAAAAAAAAGCATTGAGACAAAACTGGAGGGAGAAATGCCATGCCTAAACTCCTCAGCAAACACGAATTGTTGGGCACGGACCGAATAGCCAAAGAGACGATCTTTCAATTACAACTTAACTGTTCAACCTTTAGTGCTACTTTAAGATGGGTATTATCCAGAAATGGCTATACTATCAATGCTTTACGCGCACTCGGTGGTATAAAATCCTGCCTTTTTACGCATCCACTTCAACTACGCGTCCTCGGTTGCTATTATAATGCAGGACAGAATTTTTCTGATGTCGGCTTGATTATAAATCTCTACTTCTGTTTTTTTTTTTTTTCATTTCAGCCCTGAACCTCCAAGAATGATCAGCAGTCATCCGGAAATCCATGTCGGTTTAGGCTATCGTTATTTGCTTTACATATATTCGTCCACATTTTCAATAAATCACCATAGCGCTGATTGTGCGCACGGTATCGAAAATTGTAAAAACAATTTGATCATTCCCGTAATTTTTTACCGCGTGCATGAGGGACAAGAAACCTGCGACCTGTATCACCAGACATGTACGTAATGCGTTATAAGGAAGGAGTTGCATCTACCTAGTTACTATTTTCGGCAACGAGTAACTTATCTAGTTACTTTTAAAGAAATGGAGTGGGCAACGTATTTAATTCGTTTAAAGGCCGAGTAACGAGTAAAGGTAATCTCGTTGCTTCTGAGGGGTAACGTGTACAACAACGTCTAAACGGCATTGTTTTTGTATTTCACTGATGTTTGCCTCGAAAGCAGCAGCGCCGTCTTCTACATTCTGATGGTTCGGGGAGTCATTTATATTAAATGATGCCGGACGGATCGCAGATAGCTCACGACGCTCCGAGACTAGAAGCAGTTGAAGGACGAACTCTCGAAGTTTCAAGGAAGCAAGGATGGAACCACGCGCCCAGAGAAACCTGATCTAGCTTACGACTTTTTTAGTTTTCATTGCACTCTCAAGGAACTTTCTCGGTTTCTCCTTGTGCCGGATGGGTACCCGCTGACCTCAATGAAGGCGCAGTTCCCGAATATTCACCAGTTCTTTTTGAAGCACAACAATGCCGTTCCTTCGAGCGCTCGGTAGAACGGCTCTTCAGCGTCGCCGGAAATGTATTTTCGAGGAAGCGCGAAACAGAACCGATAAAAACTTCGAGGGGCCGCTTCTGCTTAAGTCCAGCGATTAGTAAAAAGAAAACAGTGAACTATGAAGCAAACAGTTGCGCGTTTGCTCATCAAGTAACGGGAAATGTGTACTCGCTACTTTTCGGAAAATTCGCGTTCCTTTGAGAATCGGTAACGAGTAAAGTATTATAGTTACTTTTTGAGCGAGCAATGAGCAACGATATTTAGTTACTTTTGTGGGTAACGTCTACATGTTAGTATCAAGCTCTCCTCCTCGCCTTCGCCGACCAGCAGGAATTTGCTCACAATGCTGCCGTAGATCATGGTTTGCACTATCCGGACGGACCCTGCTGTGAAGGATGACACCTTTGCCAGCCTGTATCCGTTGATGTGTTCTTTAGTCCACAGCACACCTGGAACTCGCCTCTGGAACGCTCCGTCGTCACGCTGGGCATCGGCCGAAAATATCCACTGTTCTCCGAACGAGTCGTGTCGCGGCCTGGTTTTATCATCTTGATGCTGGCCTAAATTTGTGAACAATTTCTGTGGAATTTTTCTAACCTGCGAGTGATAACCACGAAACGACGCTTTTCGTTTATGATGGCGTCGTGACCTTGATGACATCGTATTTTCCCAATATAATGTCGGTGTGAACCTTTCTTTTAGCACTACATAGGGCGTTTAATAGAACGCAATTCAAATTCTGCTGTAATCCTTGTAAATGGCTAAAGCGTTCTTAAACGAGCCGAAAGCTGCTGAATAACTTAGCAATGAAAACTACAGCAATCCTTGCTGGCTGGCTGTTCGTGGGTGAGGGATTGTGTATGAGGGATGGGGATTTTTGGCATTCCCGTACCAGGTGGTACAGTGTGCCGGGCTAGGGGCAAAAGTTGCAGGTACAGCAAAATTCGCGGGGCATATATGGTGGAGGAGGACTGAGGGGGATAGGAGTTGACCTAGAGCCGGCGGAGTACTTGAACGTAGCTTTGGCTCGGGAAAGCTGATGGGAATGGGGTGGTGGTAACCGTTGACGCTCATGCCTGCAGTCGGAGAGGGCGTCCGTGTAGCCACTGAGTGTGCGGGGCATGTTAATTACAGAAGTGAAACACGTTTACGCTAATGGCGCACACTTAGGGCTGACAAGGGTGAAGAAGAATAGAGAATTATCCCCTATTTTGGGGTACCCAATACCATAAACGAGAGAAAGAAGAACAACTAAGAGAAAATGACGCTGACGCAAAGGGAGAAGGACCATGATGATGATATTACGAGAACAATCCCATCACTGGAGATGGGCAGTTTGAGCATGCTAATTGCGAATATCTCGAAGCACGTGTACCCTAGTTGCGTATATGTGCCTAAAAAACGGTGATTGGCCAAGCCTCACCCAACGATAATGACCAAGTGGGAAAAACGACGCAGTCGGGACAAGATAAAGACGCTGGTAATTAAAGGACGATCGCCCTGCAGGACACGTTGCTGTATGTCTGTGCGGCCTCTACTACAGTGGACCGATCTTCAGTGGTCCGACCTTCGCCCGATAGACTGGTCTCGCCTCGCCTGCGCATTGCCCAAGTGCGGGGCCCTGAATCCTGTGAGGTACCCGTTTAAGCGCATTCCTGGCTCACCAGAACCCCATATTCGGCAGCCCGCGGACATGGGTCGCTTCAAATAATTCTATCTTTCTCTCTTCCTGAACCGTCTACCTCAACGGCAGCTGTGGGATGGGATGTGCACGTCAGGTGAAGGCGCAAGGGAACACAAAGCCTCACGGCGTGCAAAGGGGAAGGCGCTGGCTGCAGTTGAAACCTCACCAGCCGACACCACCGCAACCGTTACGACCCGTTGATCACAAACGAGACATACGTTCCCCTCGGGACGAAGACGTCGTCGCGACAAAAAATGACATAATCACAACTCTCATAACATTAGACATAGACGATTGCGGAGCTTGAAATAAAATGCATCGCTTACGCAATTTTTTGCGTTAACAGTCACATTTTTCTTCACACCATTACATCATTTTCCCCAGATTACACCATGCCATCATTCCCCAACAAGTAAACCACCTGCATATCTCACAAAGGTGAAATTACTCCCTTATTTTAGGCTAAACAAATTAGGCTAAACACCAGAAAGTTGGCTTTGCCGCAACACACATCGTCGACGCACGCAGTTCTTCTCAGAACCCGACCTAAAACAGTTCCGGTGTAATTAATTTTACGTTCGACAGGCACATCATTTCGTATATAGCATATATTCAGACAAAGTTGATATTCGTGCGAAAGGTGGCCGTGAGCTACGTATTTCATTCCACAATGAGAGCAGACCCGCGGCGACGGTCACGCGGCGCCACAGCGGCTGCCGCGAACATCGAAAGCACGTCCGGATAAGTGTCACTGGATAACCAGAGATGCCTGATAGCGAAGTAAGGACAGGCATGCACAAAGCGCGCCTGGCGCCCAAGTTTCTTAAGCCTCAACCCGGATGGTTTGTGGCGGCAGACGGCGCAGCAATGCAGATTCGCGCTAGGGTGCCTCGATGTGAGCGGTGGACGGGCGTGAATCGAGGAACCCCTATTGATTTGCGCCAATACACCACGCACAGCATATTCCGCAAACTTTTGCTGCCAACAGTATGTCTCCATTGCTGACGTTTCCTAAAACCAGCCAATGATAACGTCGCATTGCGAAAATCTGTACTCCTGGAGGGACGTAGTTGGAAAAGATTGCCCCCACCAGGAAGCGTAGTGCAACGTGTAGGCACGGCTTCCTTCAAAGAATAACGTACACGCGACACGGCCATGCAAATTTTACGATGCCATTCCGGAAACACGGAGCAATTTCCCGAGATGGCAATAGCTGCGAGCGGGCGGCGTGCATGCATATGCCTCGATAGCTCGCGGATCGGTGGCGTGTGCGGTCGTTGCTTCGTGTAAAATGAGCGCTCTGTATTCGACACGTTCCGAGGCCCTTTACTTGCAGGCGGAACAGGCGCCCAAAGCGGTTTTTTCCAGCTACAAATACAAGCAGTGGAAAGCAACGGTCCTCGGCGTTTTTAAGACGAGTCTTTGGCTTCTTAAAAGCGAAAATTTGGTCTGTCTGTCTGTCACCCAAATCAGCCAGAGATATTAGCCTCCTCACTGATGGGTAACCGTCGCACTGAGAATTGGTGGGCAGTGGGTGGTGAGGGAAGCAGGAGTTCAGAGCAGGTAGGGAGAGAGAAGAAACAGGTAGAAGAAACTTTATGCCAACTGCCCAAGGGTCCTGTTTCCCTGGGGGGCAGCGCATCGATCCGGAGAAATGCGGTGTCCCCTATAGACGGTTATATACCATGCATGCAACCCAGATTGGGGTAGGCGGAGTGAAGGGGGAATTAAAGGATAGCGGAGAGTGTACAAGAGATGGAGAAAGAGCGAATAAAATTTAAGCAAAATTGGCTAACTTGCTAGCACGTCAGTCAGTGCCCTTGCTGCAGCGTGAGGCCGATCGTCTCTGTTTCGTATTGGTGTCACGGGTGCAGATAATCAAACCAGGCTTGCGACGAGGAGAACCACAGGATTTTTTTCGCTGCTGGTTTTACAGTCTACATAAGGCGAGGGTGTAGTAGACAGCAAAGAACATGCTCAGCGGGCATGCGCCGCAATGATAGACGTTGCACACGTGCCGCCTGACGCGCTTGCCGTTGTCATCACAAGCACGATACAGTCTCCAGGTGGTGGAGTAGCTGGCCGACGACCTCCCGTGGATGGTGGCAGGCACCTTCGTGCCGGCACAGGAAAGCCTTGGCGCTGGAACGTGCCCTTGGAGCCGCGTTGTGGGAGCACGAGCGGAGTAGGTGCGGACAGTCCGCTCAATTAGGGGAATCCTGGCACCCTTGGCGGTGCAGGCGCTCCGCCAGGTTGCAGAAGTCGAGCCGCATGTGGAGCAGAAGGCGGCGGGCGTCCCTGCTGATCCACGCAGGCTGCACCGGCCGCGACGCCAGGCCAATGGCAACTCGAGGGTCACGGCGCATCGTCTGCACCTTTCAGGCCATAGACGGTGCGTGCCTCGTCGAAGGCGGTGACCTCTCTGACCAGGGCGTCGGCGTCCTTATTTCCCCGGATGCCGCAGTGGCCCGGCAGCCAGTGAAGCCGCAGGTCGCAATCTCTGGAGGCCACCGTGAGTAGCTTGGCCGCCAGGGAGCGGTCCGGCTAGCCTTTGGTGGTCTGGCCGGCCATGTGCAGCCTCAGCAGGACAAAGTCAGTGAGGATGGCCGCCCCAAGGTGGCCCTGGGTCCCCCTCTCGGGGAGGAGGTCGGCGGCCAGGTTCAGCCCGGCCGGCTTGGCCCGGATGGAGGAGACGAGGAAAGGCAGGCGCCAGCTCAGGCACCACGCACGCAGTCGCTGTTTCGCCCGTGCTGTGCCTGACAGAGCCGTCCGTGAAAACGTGCAGGTAGCCGCCTAGCTCGCCCTGAAGCGGGGCGGCCGCCTCATGTCGGATGGCCTGTTGGCGGTGTGGCCCCTTGTTGCGGACCCCGGGGAAGTGGCACCTCAATGCCCTGATCGAAGATGGCCAGCAGCGGTCCCATGTACGAGTTGGACCTGCTGAGGAACCTCTGCAACAGGGCAGCACCGTCCCGTGAGGTCAGCAGGCGCTGGATATGCCGCAGCCCTTCTGCAGGGCCCGCATCTCGATGGGCCAGGCACCTGCTCCGTCACCGGCGACGTGCGGGAAAGGCCCAAGCAGAGGTGTATGGCGTGGCACATGGCTAACTTCACCTCTAGCTACTTTGAGCGTCGAAGCTGCTGGTAGGCGAGGGGCAGCGCGTAGAGCACAGCCGAAGAAGCCGTGCCGTGAAACAAGTGCTGCGCTACCTGGTGTGAGTAGCCGCTGCCCGGAGCAAGAAGCTACCGCACTCATTTCAGCACCTGTGCTCTAGTGCTGTCGAAGAGCCTCGACGGCCGGAAGCCTTGTGAGCCGGCAATGGTCAGTCCACCAGGGAAGCGAGATTCCGTTTTCCGTGTGGATACAAGCCTGGCATTTCATGTGCGCGCCTAGCGCCATCTACAGCCTCGCTTGGAACAGTCCCTATATCTTCCTTTACGCAACTGCTAAAATGGCTCCGCTGTTCTGCCTCAGTTGTCCAGGGTTAGAAACATGGGTTATGGAACGAACTTTCCGGGTTGGCGCTTCAGCACTGCCAATACTTTGTTTCAAGATCCGTGATTATTTTTACATTAAAATGTTCCCTTAGCTCAAGTCGTGTAGCCCTGCGGGTGCAGCATCAGCCCCGAGTTTTGGCCTCGGAGAACTGGAGCTCGCACGGCTTGGCGAAGGGCCGCAACCACTCCCAGCGTCGCCTGGAGGGAGGCCTTTTTTATTTTTTATGTGACAGTCTGGGGTGGGGCGTGGGTCCACAGTGCCACGCACGTCGTCGCCATACAGCGCATGCAACCTCCACAGGCTGTCGCAGCCTGGCACGATGCGGTCGGAAGCGGCTTCTAGTTCACCCGCAGGGTCTTGCCAAGCAAGAACGCCCGTACGGCCTACCAGGCGTCCTTCGCCAACACCCCACCCATGTCCCTCGTCGAAGGCGATGTGTACTCAGCTAGGGTTTGAACATTTCTGCAGAAATACAACGCGGGACGCAGACGACGCAAACATAACGCTAAACGTTGGCGAAAACCATCGAGTTGGCGAACCCTGTCAACGCCCTGATGTCGAGAGTTTGTTGGGTTCTATGCCATTTCAGTCCGACAGTACGCAAATTTAAAGCAATTGGATGTGTGAAACTTCTCCAAATATAATGGCATTACGAGGAACGGCATTAGATTTTTATACGCAAGCTTAGGTTCCCGTCAGTGAAATTGGCGAAATAAATCGCAGGCCCACAAGCTGGGGGAGGGAAGAGAGCACCGGCAGGAGGAGGAGGGCACCTGGAGTGGAGATGGTGGAGTGCACTCTGGGGAAGGTACGGGGATGCGCGTGGTGCAGCCGAGATGCAAAAAGAAAAAATGTTTTCTTAAAAACAGGGGGGAAGGTGGGCTGGGCATTTATGTAGCGTAAAGGAGGGTATACACACGCAGCTCAAGGTCAAAGCGGACTCGCCAGTGAAAGTGAGAAGCCGCGTAGCAGCTTGCTTTTTTGCAATGGTCGTAAAAATACAAGTCCTCCGCCACCGCTGCCTCGTAACAGGCGTTCCTCTCTACACTCTCTCATGCTGTTCTCCTCCCCTTTCCCTCCTCCCATAATTGAAAGAGAGAATAAACTTCTTTATTAGCAAAATTCGTGGTGCCAGCTGCGACGGCCATTTAAACCAACTGAAACTGGTCTTCCGGACTGCAACTGGACAGCAAAGCTCTCCCACTGCTTATAAGACGGACGAGGAATTCTGTCTATCTTGGGGTGTTTCTGACCCCCCCCCCCCCTATGGTAGACCGTGCCAGGTTTGCTACAATACTGACACATAGTGGCGAGCTGGGTCGGTTACATCAGGCGCAATTTCGTCAAGTGGGGAAACGTATTCGTTTGAAGCAGCCTAAGTAATTTCTCTTTGCTCGAACCAATTTTCCTGCATTCACATTGCTCGGGCGCCATCTTTCAGAACCTTGTCCTTCTATTGTTCTTGGAACACCTCGGGAAGCGTCACGATGGTCGTTCTTGGGCTAGTTGAACTCCCCAAATTTTGGTCTTTTCTTGTCTGTCTGCCGCTCGACTCAGCACGCGGCCCAAATGATAAAGTTCCAAAACTGAGAACTTTATACTAGGAAAAACCTTTCCAAACCACTAAATCTGGGTACCATACCTCATACTTATCCACATTGTTGACCAAGAAGAGAACAATATAGCCATATTTCAGGCAACGCATCAATACAGAAATGGTACTGTGAAGGAAAGTTTGACATCCACCTAAATGCAGCCATACGGCTTCTGTTCGATTAACACCTGTCCTTCACTTCGAGTTGTTGATCTAATTCGCTCTCGCGCTTACAAACGACTAGCCTCCTGGTTAGCTCAGTTGGTAGAGCGACTGCCTCCGGTTAAGCGGTGGTTCCCGGGTTTCAAATTCCTGGACCAGGACGAATTTTTCTTCAATGCGAAGTTTCTGAGAAAGCTGTATGGCTTTCCTTTGTAGCCGTATGGCTGCATTTAGGTGGATGTCAAACTTGGGGCTTTCGCCTAGATCTTTTCGAGAAATGGTACTAGGTAGTGTTTTTTATTTGAAAATTAAATAAAAAAGTACTTATTTGAAGCAACATCAATGCCATTCAAAGCAAAAAATATAAAAAGAGCTCGCGCCCGCGCTTATTTCTCGAGGCGGCACTCGGAGTCTGCAGTAACGAAAGGTTTCAATAGATGGCATATGAGCAGTTGAACGCAGAAAAATTGAATGTAGTTGAGCAAAGTCCACCACGTTTATCATGCGAGGACCGAGACTGGAGGGGAGGAGCGTAAGAGGTAGTAGGCAGAAAGGGAAGATAGGTATTAACGTGGCAGGCGCAACAAAAGAATGTCGTCTTTCGACGACATTTGTAGCGAAGTGAGCAGATATGCGGCATTTTTTATTTATTTTTGACGTTTGCCTCGCCAGTTTTTATCATTTTTTTTCGTTTCTTTCGCAAAAACTAGTCTTATGTGTATAAAAATGAATGGTGCTACTGTGTCCAGTATGTTGAAAGCCTTTTGATATCCTGTTCTTCTACGTTTGAACTCTATGCTCCTCGGCTAACCAGACAAGAAGCCACAACTCTTCGCGATGATTGCAGATAAATTTCTATCTCCACGTACAGCACCCTCCTCCATTCTATCTACCCCACTCAGGATCCCTCCTTTTGCCATTTCTGCAGTCCCATGCCCGGCACTTTGTACCACCAGGTGGGGAAGTGCCAACAAACTCCAAACCCACCTCTTTCCCATCTTTTGAGCAGTGGATGGCTCGCCTGGCCAATCCGGACCTTGGACACCAGCAAGACTTGGTGAAGAGGGCAGCTGGACGGCAAGTCGCAGCCTGGGTATGCCCGAATAGGGGTGCCCTCCACCGTGCGAGTACCCTGCCATCAGCACTTACTCTCAGCAATAAATGTTTGTTCTCTCTCTCTTGTAAGGCCACTGACGCACCTTCTCCCATTCCGCCTCCTCCTACGGCTGTTACAAGAGCGGCATTTTTGAGCTGCTCTAACCTCTTCCGCCATGTGGCGTACTTCTCTGGCTTCACCGCAAGTACGAAGGGCTGGCCTGTCGCCATTTCTGAGAAGTTTCTTCCACGCAAAGCTGTTTCCCTTTTCCCCGCGAGCGCTGCAATTTTCTGTGCGATTCTGTGCAGCTCACAATGATTATCTGTACTTGCCAGTTCAATGAAGCATAGAGATTTAAAAGCTTTCGCCTTAAAATCTAGTAAGAATGGTGCAGAAGGAGCCCACAATAAATGCAAACACCTTAAATAACGAAGCCCATTTTGCGCTGTTCTGTACAGCTTAGAAAGAACAAAAGAAGAGAAAAATTCGTGCCCGGCCCGGCGAGAAGTGCAAAAGGCGGAAAAATTTGAATTGCATTGAACAAACGTCAATTGAATACGTCGTGAAGGGAACGAAAAGGGAGAGAAGAGCGTGAGGGGTGGTAACGTGGAGCGGAAGAGTTACGTGGCAGGGGCGTTAGAAGGCTATTCCCATTCGACAACATTTGCACTGAAGCAAGCAGATACGTGGAAATTTTTTTCTCCTCAAATGGTGGTCTACGGTGATAGAAATTCAGCAAAAAATCCCTTCGTTTTGTGCTTATGGCCTATAGAGAAATGTAAATTTGTCAGAGTTTGTACTTTTGTGAAGCCATAAGGAAGCTTGATACGGAGGCGCCGAAGTGGCGGGAATGGTGAGAGACCTTATTACACAGCGACCTTAACGCATGAGGCATAAAATGTTCATGGGTCATTAATGCCATAAGTCCCGAGAAAGCCATTTGCTTTGGCACAACATGTATAGGTTGCACCGGAAGATTTGGCTTCTGGCTAGAATTTTTCAACTCAAAATAACTTTTGTGTGGACCAGGAACATTTAACAAAGACTATGCATACTATGATGTTAGTGGAATTTTTTAGCCAAGTTGAATGCGAGAGAAGGAGATGAACATTTTATTGTATTGCGAACAGGAGGATGTTGTCAGGGCCTCCACCCCGCGGGGTGATCGCTGGTCTGAGGGTTCGGAGCTGCTCAGCTGCTCCACCCACTGCTGATGAGTAGGTTTTCCGCATCAAGCGGGGTTCTCTCTTTTCTCGAAAACACCCAGCACCTTGACTTTCTTTAGCAAACTACGCCTCAAAAAGAGGCAAAACACAGGAGAGTGAAGAGGAGAACATCACGGCGCCATTTATTGGCCGCTCGTAGACCAACGACAGCCGATCAAGCTCAATGCACATGAATAGGCATTTGACTGGATTAAATTCGCTGGCACCTGGATTAAATTAGATGACACTTAGATTAAATTACATGGCACTTGGACTAAATTGGCTGGCGCCTGGATTAAATTGGATGGCATTGAGCGGGAAAACCTGTAGTTAGGCCTATATACATCACGCCTGTGTCCCCGCCTACCTAACGGGGGGCCTAACAGAGCTGCTGCCAGCTTCACAAAGAAGCACTTTAATTTTTCTTCACTCAATCCACGATGATCATTATCGTCAGAGAAAGTTGGTTTCCCTGCAGTGCGTTTTGGGTGGCCTACAGATGACAATGAGAGGCTGAAAGCTTAGTTGAATAATCCAAGTACTTCGCTACCTCTTCAGTCAACACCGACATTATTAACACCGCCATAATTTATCCTGGACGCCAATGTCTGCTACTATCTACCGGAAATGCAATCTCCCTACTTGGCCCCTCACTGAGTAAGTAGACACACAAAATGTAACACATCACGGAGGTGTTCTTTGATTCTCCGTTTTTATTGGTCAACAAATTATGCGGCGCACGTTTGCGTTAGAAGAAAAGTAAATAACAATGACACACAAGGACTCTCCAGAAGCTTGCATGTTACAGTCGCAACAACAAAAGTATAACAACACGTAACGAATGGGAGGACCTATTGAAAGACGCAGGAGCAAGGACACGTAGCGCGCAACACAGGGGATGTGCACTCGCCATAAAAGCAACACGGAAACTTCACTGCCGGGAAATTGAGTCCTTGCACTTTTCATTTCGGACAATAAAGCAACGCCCAAATGTGAAACAGAATTACAGATGAATTAGTACCAGTGCAGTGTCATCTCCTAAAAGAAGCATTCCAAAAGTCTAGTGCACTCGCATTTGCCACAATTTCTACCTCCTTTTTTTTCCTCTCACCAATTTCCACTGGATTCACTCCAACTTTTGGATATCTTCCAGGATTTCATGCCAGCTCTTGGCTACTGTGCAAAAACAACTTCTTGATTGTTGTTAGAGTCAGTCAGCTGACTATCCCAACAGCAGGCAGAAAAACTAGCCTCACTTACAAATGCTATTTTAATGCTTCTTTACTTGCAAAAAATATCACAACGATAAAAAAGCATCAGTTCTTTGCCGTCCATTCGTAGGAATCTGTAAAAGCACGTACATATTTGCAAAAATGCAGGCATAGAAAATACTACAGATGGAAACCTGTGTACTATACAAGCCTATGCACAAGGGAATTGGTTCCCACGAAATTTACGAAAAAAAGTGGTGCAATTACGCATTTGTACCGCCGGGAAGTCCAACAATCTCCCACCCGAGTGCTGCCGCCACGAAAAAGACATTGGTAAGGTAAGCAATCGTGTCCGCCATGATACCTAGAGAAAAAGAGTGTGAACGCGCCCACCATAGACATCTTGCACACTGTTGAAAGCACTGTTATTTGGCATAAGATTTCTCACAATTCGAAGCACGTATGCCCTGTATGGATTGCCGTCATCACAACAACTACGCCTCGTAATGTGCACCGAATTCCGTCAGAACAAGCACTCCATGTAAGGTGGATTTCACCCTAGCCCATCTAGCGAACGTGACTAGTGGCACAATGCAGCACTTAGCGACACCTACATTACTGGAAAAAAAGCGAGGCAGCCGTACGTCTGTTGCTGTACGGGCACGGGCGATGCAAGTTATACATCACAAAAGCGATAGAGACTGTGCGGGGACATGCAGTTTTCCGAAGCGTAGCGTTATTCGAAAGTCGTTTGAATTGAGGGAAAGACCCGAAAGAAGTCTTGGAAACGGCAGGTGATTGGCAGTCTGGTGATTAGGAGCTCCCCTCTCGCCCACTTCAAGATGACGCGCTGAGGATAACCACACGTTGGCTGCATTTGGCCTCTTAGCAGTACATCGTGTTCTCCAGCCACTGCAGAAAGAAATAGACAGTCGTGAAAAGCAGAGGCAAGGCGATGTAACATTATCCGAGCCACTTCAGAACTTTTTTACTTGGTAAAAAGCTCGCTCTAATGTAACAAAATTTGTGGAGCAATTTGGTTTACAGAAAGGTTGGTGACTGCCACCCTTACACAGTTATTTTTTAATAATTTTCCCTAAAGCTAGAGCCATCTTCAGTGACCAGCAAACCCACCACAGAATGGTGGTACCATCTATCATTGCCAAAATGAAATGCTCTGCCCTCCACAAAGCAGCGTTAGCATTCTTTTTTAGTAAAAAAAGATGAGTTCGATTTTTATACAAGCATCAAAAAGACACTGGTATGTTCCCGCAATGATAGTATCTGGAGCCGATACACGGCCTTTGATAGATGAGCAAATGAGATTATGTTGACAGCACAGCACTATGTGTGATAACTGCAACTGTAACACCTTTAACTTCGGCACAAACCAACTCAACTGAAGCATACGAGACGAGAATAAACAACAAAACAAATGAGGAAAGGAGCAACAATACTGAAACATACCTCGTCAATCGTAAAAACTGCGCTTCCAATTTGCCTTGTGTCTTTCTCCTTGAAAATCTCTGCAAATGCAAGGTTTGTGTTGAAAAACAAAGCCACAACGTGTTGAACACGTTACCGGTACAAGTAAGTAAAAACAGCACAACAAGGGGATATAAATCGAAAGACAAACATTGCCCGAAAAAGTCAGGGTGACAACTTACTGCTATGAAAAATTTCTGAAAAAAAAAAAAAAGACCACAAAAGAAAGTAGGACGATCAGGGGACATTGCCTGGAGATACATATTTGAGATTTACACTGCTCGCACCACTAATTAATACTGGAAACTTGTTAAACATACCTGAGTTAAGATACGTAGCTATTTCCCCACACACGTACCATGTTGTTGGAGCAAGATAACGCAGTGAAAACTAGCAAAAATCTATCAGACAAAAGCACTGGATGACATTGTGTCTTGCAGTAACAGGTGGAAAGCAAAGTTAATACGTAGTTAATTCTAAAACAGCATTTCTTCATCATATCACTAACAAAAAAATTCAGTGCCCTTGCTATCTGTGAAGAAGGATGATCAACAAAGCTGCAATATGCTTTGAACCGGTCATAGTCCAAGCAGTGCACAAAGCAAAACACGTTTGTTTGTAATTTTCCATTGAGCATACGTTCCTGGTTAATTAACTGAATGAACTTTGACGAACTAGAGCTTTTGTTCCAGTGGACAAACATGGGGCTGTCCGTTTCCCTCCCGTAGAATCCCACGTATTGACAGCATACGGGAATATCACAATATTTACAACTTACCGTGAATTATGTAATTTTGAAAAGTAAACAAAACTCGGTGTAGATGTTAGAGTTAGCATAACGGCAAATTGTCATATAATTTGCTTCGGGTAGTTTCAATAAAGCAAGAGTTGAGCCACTTTCTGTAACGATACTTCCTGCGAAGAAGGACGTGCTTCACTGCGCAACACTCAATGTGGGAAAGCCATCTTGCGAAAACAAAGTTTACGACAAATCCCTAAAGTCGGCTTCACCTCTCAACACAAATGCATTGCTTTGAAGGCATTTTGTCAAGGGAAAGATCAGCAGTCTTATATTAACCTATCAAGGTATAATCGTGGTATAACAACTGTAGAAGGTAGTGACAATGGCTAGAATGAACAAGTACGACACAACCCTTTGTATATTAAATATTTGCGCTCCGTTGTCAGGCCCTGTTAGAAAACGCAATATGGCCGTAGCGATCCACTGTCAGGGTACGCCCAACTTGGATGTTCGAGGTCAAATTTTACGTTTTTTTTTCACTGCAATGTGCCCGAATTCTTTGTAATCATGATCCGCCATCTCTTGAGGGATAAGTGAACCTAGTTCGTTTGAAGTTTTCTCATTTTTGCAATAGGGTGCAGCACAATGTTCAGCACGTGCTTTCTGATTCCAGAGTGTTTTCACGTGCGCGCTGTTCGCTGAAAAGCATGGCCGCTTTCTCATCGCGTGCGTTCTACGGTGGTGCACTTAGCGAAAGCGATGATGACTTCAGTGAGGAAGACAATTGCGTGCCTCCATCAGTTAGTGTTGACAGTGATTCAACAGAAGTGAGTGACAAAGACCACGACGGCAGTGGAGACAGCACCGTACGGATCATTGCTCTGTGAGTTACGCATTTTGTCGAAAGACAATGAAATGGTGGTGAAAGCTTTTTTTTCCTGGAATCTGGAGGTTTCCATTGCGAATAGTTTTATTTGGAGGCGTGCACAGCTGTGGAATTGTGGCGAGAAAGAGCAGCGAAATCTGCAGTACCACTGCAACCTCATCCAACAGCTGGTGGGTGACCTGAGGGCTCGAGCCAAAAAGCGGGCCCATCTGCACGTATGGAGTGCGAGGAAAGGCTAGATGGGACGAGCCATTTCATCTACAAGCTCCCAGGCCAAAGCAGCTAGCAATAGGCAAAGAAAAGGAGGGAGGAGGGAGACTGTTTTCTGCAAAACCTGTAGTAACAACCCTGGCCTGCACCCAGGAGAATGCTTTGAGTGGTTCACACGCACTGCTCAAATATCGGTAAAGGGGTTGCAAGCAGGATGTCGGAATGAAATGTTTTTCGCTTCAGTTTCTGTTTCATTCCATAAATAAAAGTTCCGTTATGGTTCAGCTCCAGAACAAAAAAAATAATGGTTCATAACAATACATAACGGTTCGTGGTTGCCTGCAAGAAAAATTGAGAATTGAGTTTCCGATGCACTCTGGCTGCAATAAGTGCGTGCTGCTGTAATCACGACATACATTGCATTTTCTTTTTCTTTATTATGTATTATGTCATTTTTCTGTATTTTTGTGCTTATTCATGTATAGCACACCCTTAAAACAATCATTTAGGAGCATGTAGGTTATATCGATAATTAAAAGAATGATAAAATAAACAAACAAATGAGTGGATGAATAAATAAACAAATAAATGCTCAGGTAATTTAACAATAAATAAACAAGGCCACAACGTCTGCTTTTGCAAGTCAACTGCGAGCGGTGATCATGCGGAGAGCTAAGCACTGACAATCGAGACAGACGTATAGTATTCCTAGAGAGTTCTAGAAAATGGTGACAGACGGAGTGAATAGGGAAGCACGCAGGTCATGCACAAAAAAGGCGGCTTCGAACTCCACGTTTCAGTTGTCGCCTATTATCCACATAGAGTACGTTTACAGCAACACCAAGAACGCTACCCCAAGCACTTCCGAGCAGATAGCTGAAAATGCTCATGGAAATTGGGCTGTCGGCGATACACAGTCAATAGCCGGCATAGGCTATGAAAACGTCTCACCAATCATTGTCCGCAGCTTGACGGCGCAACCAATGAAGTCTTCGAAGGCAATGTTGCCATCGTCGTTGCCGTACCTAAGGACCAGAGCTTTGAGAATATGCTGGTTCACCTGGTATCCTGGGGAACGAGAGATCGGACAAAAAGCAAATTTGTTGAGAACTGCGCCACGCCAGAGACACTTAGACACTGAGTTCTTCTTGCCAGATGTTGTATACACATCCCATGAAAATGGCGCGATAGGCCTCCTAATTGCGTTTCTGAACTGTTGCAGGTGAAAGCAAAGTCAACGAAAAACAAAAATTATTTCTGCACTCATTCATTACATTAAGTAGTGTCGTGCGTGGGTCTGTGTGTACATGAATGAGTGTGTTCATGTGTATGTGTGTGTGCATGTATGTGAACGTGTGTGCACGTGTGCATGCAGGCAATTTCTTATAAACTGTGCTAATCCTTTTTTAGAATAGTTATACTACGATTCCTGATACCAAAACACTTGTGTTTGATGGGGTTGCCACATGAGATTAAAGTTGTCTCCACACAAAATTTAATATGGTCAATAAAGCTACAAGCAGCCAAACAGATTTTTCGTGTTCGTTTTTATCAGTAGAAATGTTTCACCAGAACTTCCTAGCCAGGATTCTTTCTTACACGAGGCAGTTACTGAGGCATAAGTGAGAAACGGCAAACTACCGATCGGCAAAGTAGATTCAAAACTGAGGCATAAGTGAGAAATGGCAAAGTTCCGCTATCGCATCGAAAATCGCAAAGTATCTGCTTCAATTCAAAACCATTTGAACAGAAGCACTGTTTGCTTCAAATTTGCTTTGAAAGCAAATATCACTATTCGCACAGGCCTAATTATTTCCGGTCATCTAGGCGTAACTGAAGTTCATGTGCTTCCATTTCTATGAGTGACATTCGCAGCAACAAAAGGACCAGTAAGACTGAGACCGGGAGACTGTGGAGGGGACGTGATGAGAAGTCAGGACTGACCGGCGGAACCCAAGGCAGCCCGCAGCTCGAACGTGTTCAAATAGCCAGACCCGTCTTTGTCAAATGCAGGTGAAGACATTCTGAAAGGAGACAAGAACGCATAAACATGACTCTTGCGCACCACACACGCCTCCTTGAAAAAGCATAACTGGATCGCTGAGGAAGAATCGATGACTACAATCACTCTAAGTGCATCTGTGGCACCGATATAAAATTACGTTGCCACACGCTACAAGGAAATAATTCTGCATTCAGCAACCATGTTCATGCTCCTTATCAAAGAGGTTAACTTAAACATCCAATTGCTCCTGTGCCATCCTGAACTACTAGGTAGTTGCTTTCGTGAAGCTTTCTTTCTCCCCCCCCCAAACAGTTTCAGAGAATATTAACGCAAAATATTATCCTCATAACTGTTGTTTTTTAGACGAACAGAAAGTTACAATATAAAACTCGAGTGAGTCTGACGCTAGGTCAAAGGACTTCTTTTTTTAAACTCCAGAAAATACACTGAAGAGCCTTCCAGGGTTTATAGCTGTAACAGGCACTTTAACAGGACCTCAGAATTAGCACCTTCAGAGGAGCCTGCCAAACTTGCAGTAAGCAATCTAATATCCTTACTCCTATTTTTAAACGCTGCAAAAAATGGCTCAAATGTAGGCACAGAATAGCTTAATTTTTCTTAGACGTTATGATAACGGCTATGAGCTATGACTAAGAGCTAGAAAAGTAAATTCGGAGTGTGCCATTATGTCAGAAGAGTTTGTGACTACACCCTTGCTGAATATGACGGCATATCTCTTCTACTAGTACTAGAATTTGTTTACTAGTTCTATGAGTACTACAGTGGGCTCGAACACAAATTTTTCACACAAACAAAAACATGTGAGCGTCGGTTGAATGAGAAGAAATAAGTTTAGGAAGAGGGAAAAAACGCAAGCTGTCAGAGAGGGGGAAGGAAAAGGGTGCCAGATACAAGAGAGGCACGGGTGGCATCTACACACCTTCCAGGTCCTGATCAGGATCCAGAGAGCTCTGAACTCATCCAAGCCCAGTTTTCCTGAATGGTCATCCTAGGTGGTGGGGGGAGAAGTTCAGGAAAAACGAGAGCCGCAAGGCCCAGGAAACAATTCTCCTATCCTTTTGCAATACAATTAAAAAGGAAATCACAAAATGCCTTCATATTTCGTAGCTAGCTACTACAGCACCCCAAAATGCCTGAAATGAACTAGCGTATTTACTCCAAGAACCCGCATAAAGTTTTCCTGATTATGGAAATTTCATCAGTAAAGTTGCTGAGAAGCTGTCAGAGCCTTACCATTTTCGTAAAAACACGCAGGTAATTATGCAATGAAATTTCTTTTTTATTCCGAACATGCTAGTCACGGAGCTGTCCTCCGCACTGAAGTCTCATGCGGCTTCACATTCATTGTCAGCCCACAGCGCACCGTCTTCCAAGGTCAAGGCACTCCAAAATATCTTTTCCGACCCCGGGAAACTTCCCCTCTATGGGCCCAAGAAACACACGGCGATCCCTGTTCTCCCAAAAACCTCTCGTTTTCACCCGTAGCGTACACGCACTGGGTCAACGCTGAAGCGCTGCGCAGTTTCCATGTGCATCAACGCATGCCCCACCACCTTCAGTTTAAAACCGTCTGTGCCGCCCACGCACTGGCCTATCGTACGGCGCGCACCAGGAGCACAAAAAAAGGTCGCAACACAGCTGAACAACAAAACCATGGAGCGTAATGGCGACGTTGAGGAACAGCAAGAACAGAGGAGTGCGGAGTACGTTTAGTGCTTTGTTTGCGCACCGCCGAAACCAGCTAGAACAGCAAAAAGAAGGGAAAGAGTGCGGAAGACGTTTTGTGCTTTGTTCGCACTCTGCGACGTTTCTATGTTTGTTTTGCGTTCAGCAGGTGGCACTCCGCAAGCACGCAATTTTTAAATTGTGAGCCATGGCAGCTCAGCACGCTCCGGCCACTGAGCCACAGTTTTCAACATTTCTGCGTGTTCTGTAGCGTGCTATCAAGTTACTGCGATCAAGTCTACGGCATCAAGTCTTATGGCATCAGCAACCATGCTGAGACAGAAACACATTCCCACTGCGTTTTTTATTCAATGCGACAAAAAAGTAAATTCTCAAGAAGAAAAGTGGGGGGAGGGTTCATTACGCGAGTGGGTTCATTACGCGAGTAAATACGGTAGTATCAGCCATACAACTGGAAATACTGCAGTCTTCCTAGATTATGCTCAAGTCCCCTGAGTACCCACGACTTTCCCCTGAACGTAATTGATTGATTGTAGGCTTTAATGTGCCGATGCAACGCAGACGATGAGGAACGCCATAGTGCAGGGGTCCGGATTAATTTTGACTACTGAGGGATCTTTAATGTGCACCGAAATCTCGCACACACGGACGTCTTTGCTTTTCGCCTCCATCAGAAGAGTGGCCGCTGCAGCTGGGAATCAAACCTTAGCAGCTTAGCTTAGCAGCAAAGCATAGCAGCACAATGGCTTAGCTGCTAAGCCACCGCGGCGGGTCCCTTGAACGTTATTGCGATTTTTCACATGCATTCCTACCGCCCCTCCGGTGAGAGAGGTTTTTTTTGTGCTGCCCGAATAACACAGGCAACTTGCAATCATCTGGTGTTGGGGAAAAAATAACGAAATCAAAGAGCTGTCAAACACTCTCCCTGATAATTTCAAAGTGCCGTCGGCAAAGGATACATCCATGAGAGCAACCATACTCCGGCAAACATCCAGAGAAAACTCCTGGGATCGGATTTCTGGAAGCACAGACGGTACGGGAAAAAATTAGAACAAAACAAACACTCCTCGGCATAGCCAAGAAAGTGGCGAGACTTCAGAATAATACAGAGATGTTTTGACAATGGCCACATACAAAAAAGCACTAGCACTTACCAAACTTTTCATTATTGCATGCAGGAAACAAACTATTTACGGTTTTTTCAAACATACCGCGCAGATTGTTACCAAGATATTGCACACTCAGGCGTATATGCAGGACAAACAGTTCCGTTAGGGTTAAAACTAGGGTAAACGTGTGACGTAATGGGTTACGTTAACGAAAACATCAATGTGGCATCTACAGAAGTCACCCATAGAGTAAGTGGACACAGTGCACACAGCACTCCTCGTTGGCTGTCAAACAAACAAATTGCAGTGCCCTGTAGTTATACACATTCCCCAAATAGAGATGCATGTATGTACAATCAAACTAGATGAAGAAAAATGTGACAATGTTTGTTACACAAGAGCAGATGAAGTTACAAGAGTAACCAGAGCAACCTTCAGTGCTAAACCATAAGAACTACTACAAGAAAACAAAATTATGCTGAACATATTGGCTAAATAAGTAAATTAATAATATCCAATAAGTAGCTGCTGAAGAGCAGATGAAGCTATAAAAGTAACAAGACTAACCTTCAGTGCTAAGCCATAAAATGACTACTACAAGAAAACAAAATTACGCTGAACCAATAGTCTAAATAAGTAAATTAATAATATCCAAGTAGTTGCTGTAATTTTATGCCGACAAAACAACCCAGCACCCCCACATTGTAGCCTCGAGTATTTCAGGCCAATAACAACCACCTGCGTTCTTTAACATTAAAATGTTGATACTTCATGCCTTGACCCAGTGAAATACCACTGCTAGTAGTAAAAGGTGAACCGCCTAGCTTGTGCGGTGAAAAAGAATACGTCATCAATGACCACTACTAACTACTTCACCGTTTACATTTACCCACACCCCACCTCAAACTAAAGGACACTAACGGAACTTGAAACATTATAGCAGTAGCAGACAGATTACTAATAACAAATTCCTCAAGTTTTGAGTGTGGTTTCAAAACCGAAAGACCTTCTCAGGTAAATAAGCAAATAAAATTCGTATAGAAATGTTATTACACATTTGCAGCAAGGTAAACAGTATACTAGAAAAGTAAAATAAATTCAGTTTCTAGTGGGTGGAAACCTGATAGGATACACCAAACAACTGGCTGACACTCATTTCAACAGTTTTGATAAAGCCCAAAAAATCAACGCAATCCATCGTGACATTTAGAGCAGAGTCGTCATGCTAAGCCTATCACCCCCCCTCCAAATTAGCTTGCACACCGAATCGCTCCAGCCACTTAAAAACCCATTAGCAAGCCTTTCAGCCACACAAAAACAAAAAGAGTGAAAAAACTAAAGGAAACTCTGGAATGCAACTGCCTTCTGCGCTATTCAAGGAGGCTGAAGAGGCAACGTCTAAGACAAAGACAGTTGAAAAGTCATCTACATGTAAACTTCCCCCAGATTGTCGTGTTAATAGGGGTACAAAACAAGCCTACTGCAGCTCTTGGAGGCGGCCCTCGGCAAACAAAAGAAGCGACAGAAACGGGAAGCTCGAGTGGGTCGGGAGAGTGTGAGGTTGAGATGGAGCGGACGTAGTCATGCACACGACAACAGCGACACACCGTAGACTCGCTTACCGTCTTCTTCATCGTCTTCCTGGGGAGCTGAGTGGGCGTTGCGAGCGCCCAAAGGGAGGAGCGTGAAGGGACGATGGAGGAGAGAGGATTTTCGGGAACAGAAAAACAACAACAAGAGCGCATTTCACTTAGCGTCTCGCAAATACGGCACCCCACCTCTGTGTGTGTGTGTGTGTGATGCAACAAATAAACTGAACGAAGCCTACGATTTAAGGAAGTGAGGAGAACAGAGTTTGAAACGATGTAGTCATTTTCATAATGTAAAACAAATGGAGTGCTAAGCAGGGCTTTTGTGAGACTTCAGGTTAAAGGAACTGACAAATGCATGCTATTTGTGAACCTTGTTGTTTGCTGATTGCCGAAAAAAAAAAAAAAGGGGTTAACCTAACACACAAAAAATTGGTGTCCTTGGTCACTTTGTGGCATGGTGCATTATTTACCGGTATCCCACAAATTGAAGCAGGAAGCATCAGGACACCACATTGAGAAATTTCAGCAATGCAACAATCAACATTGTCAATAGTGTACACACTTGCATTGAATTTTAATAGCCAAGATGCCCAAGTGCCATATTTTATTATGTCACCCTTTGCATCGTTCATTTCTCAAGCTCAGTGAATATCAAATAAAGATGTAGAAGGGCAACAATATAAAAGCTGGGTAGAGAACCCCCCTGATCCCAATTCCCTTTCTTACTTCTGACAAACCCTGGCGGCTGTGCAATGAGTAAGTTCTGCTGCTAACCACGCCTCACAGTCAATGTAAAATTATCTTACCTTTCTGATTCCCTTTAAAGGAACTTGCACATTTCTTCCGGCTTCCCTGCTCACAACTTCAATTTTAATTGGCTTTTTAACCTTATAGTGGAACTATGAGAAAGGTCTAAATGTGCAAAGAATGCCATAAAACTGTTTTATCAGCGACTGTGTAACAAGAGTGAATAATTTTATCAATGTACACCACAGACTACCACCTTCAGCTGCTTCAATAAACCAATAAGCCTATAGAGCCCCTGCTTTTTCAACACATGGCTGAAAACCACTGTCTTAGCTAACTTGCAAAACAGTCAAAGTGGCCTTGGGATAAAACTAATGAACCTCGCAATGATGGAAAATATCTGTTAAATTTATCCATCAGTGACCATGCCTAGGCATAAAATCAGCCCTTACATACAGTGCATCAACATAAATAACCACACGATAACAACACAGCAAACACTTACACTTGGCAGTTCCTTTAACCATCTGTATGCAGATCAAACAAATTCCATCCGAACTGGTCTCGTATGAAATAAGCCAAGCCTAGAGCCGTTACGCAAAGCCAGAAAAGAGAGAGAATGAAGAACAGGGTTGTGCTGCGAAGCATAGGAGCGAGTGGATGTACCGCACCGAAGCGACAACAATACCAGTGCTCTCGGGCAAAGCTCCCATCTAAGCCGGGCAGACAACAACCAAGCCACGGACCACGGGTGTGCGAGCCTCATCTCTGACGTGCGTGTGTGCGAGGGGTGAATGTGCGTGTGCAGAGAGGAAAACCGCTTCGGGGACTTACATGGTGGCACACTAAAGCAGTCAAGACACTTAAGCAAGCGGCGCCAATCACCGTCCTGCTCTGACGAAGGTGCTGCCTTCAACTTTGTGCGCTCCAACTCTGCCACAACGAAAATGCAAGGGACGGGCACACACAAGGAAATGCGTGCACTATGCTGTAGTGAGCGCGTACTTGACTCGTGTAATGAACAGCAGAGGGAAGAGTACAGCTCCTTGGGGTACACCCAGACTCGGTTGCGAGACAAAACCGTGCTCATGCTAAGAGCATGCCATCGGGGAGCATGCGTGACGAAGGAATGAGACCTATATATGCTTACCCCTTGAGGTGTGGAGTGAATACTCTAAAATAGCTCGCAAGTTCTTACCATTACACCTCAGCATATCTTTTTTGTCTTTTTGTCTTTAATCAGTGCTTTGAAGTACTGAAAATTTTTATTATGCGATGTGGTTCTTAACTCCCTGTAGAAAGCCACTAAAAGAAGCCACAGTTTGGTAGACAAACTAGCCAGCCTTTCTGTAAGCTAAAAATCTCATAGCAGGCAATTTTGATAGATCAATATCATATTGTTTCTTGTCATACATAAGCAGCAATTTTTGAATTCAAAACTCGTAGTAAGTGAGGCACATAAAATCAGACTGAATTACAATTCAGAAAAGGTGCCCAAAGACTTTTTGCCAATCACTCCCATCATCAAATGGGTCTGTATTTGACGTTCCCCATAACGGCGGTCTACGATGGAATGGAAAATTTACTTTTCAAGTAGGAAGTTGTCAGGAAAAGCAGGCAGGTTACTGGGGAGGGTGAGTTGCTACGAGTGCATTTCGGTGCCACAGTGACATTCGGTGCCGAACTGAGTGTGCAATCCTTGGCAAGCAAGGGTTAAGGCAAGAACTAACCTAGTGTAACTCTCGATCACGTCAAAGTGCAGTACAACAACTGACCAGTCGAAAAAACAGACAAAACAGCATTTGCGGAGGTGACGTTACGGGTAATGCACCCCTCTGGTACGAAGTCTACGTGATGCACTACTTCAAGAGAAATTCGTCCTGCACTTGTCTCTGTTCGAGTAATCGGTAAACAATCACACTAAATGTGTGTGCATGCCCGTGCACACACAATCGATCACACTTGCCCGGTTTGCGGTGTTCGTCTTCAGGAGCCTCATCTGAAGAAACGACAAGACGCAATACCCGGTAAACTCATGTTTGCCGATAGAGATGGCTGTGCTTACTGTTCATTTAAGATGGCCACCAAAAATAATTTATGTGCATCCTGATATGCACAGCTGGCCGTGAATTTTTTGCGATTTAATTTATAAACACAAATCATCCTAGATATGACAAATTTGCATTTGCAAGTAAAAATTTAAAATCTCTATGAATCAAAAAGATGAAGACTGGGAAACAAATTTCAGTGAAAAGTGTGACGGAAAGGAATAAGAATTTCTTACATTATGAATTTCGTGAATCAAAGCTTGTTATGCCGATGTCCAGGTGTGAAAAATGTTTGCACTATAGTTAAAAACACCTCACACGCCTGTTTTGCTAAAACAGGTTTAAATGAACTGCAGTACTATACCAGAGGCTCCTTCAAATGTGCTGTGTTGGTAAGAACACCTTTTAACAGAAGTAATTTTTTCATCTCCAATGCTAGAATGCATGTTCCAGGGTAGTGCTATCATCACCACTTCATGAAAAAAAAAAAAAATTCTACCTTCAAGTTGCGCATGGCTGGTAATGAGCATTCACGAGCTTTGCATGTGAGTGCTGAAGGAGGGAAAAACTCGGGGTTAATGCAAAATGATGCGAAGCATGCCTTAGACGAGCGTCAACATT
The DNA here is from genome assembly GCA_013339765.2 of Haemaphysalis longicornis. Lineage (NCBI taxonomy): Eukaryota > Metazoa > Arthropoda > Arachnida > Ixodida > Ixodidae > Haemaphysalis > Haemaphysalis longicornis. The sequence continues at coordinate 192,064,718 of CM023452.1, forward strand.
TTGCGGCAGAGACCTTTTGCTGCACCCTGGTAGTTTTCACTCGGCTGTTAAGTTGTGAAACAATTGAAAACGCAGGCTTCGATTACGGTTAAAAACGCATGTACCATGATCAAAATGTTCAAACAACACTGTCACAGTCAAGGTGGAATAGGCTTTAACACTTTTGGCATTGAAACCAGAGTTGCATAATTGTACAAAATACAGATGACTCGACGGTCACTGTTTTCGAAGAGAGGGAAAATGTGTCATTCGCTTTATTCCGAAACACAAAGTGCCCACAGTTACACAGCATTTGGCACGAGACTTATCTGAAGCAGATTTATCAATTTCGTCAGAACAGAATGAACAAGTGTTCCAACTACGCAACTCTGGTTTCAACAGCATTCATAATGGCACAGGTGCTTGCAAACAGTCATATAAACACAAAACACTAAGGAGACTTATCTGACAGAGCACAAAAGCTGTAACGCTCTTTAAAAGGATGAGTGCAGAAAAGTGCCTTGCGGCATCATCACTGTTTCTTATTGTTCCCTAATCGACAAGTTTAATTAGGCGCAGTTTAGGACAAACATTTGATTAACAGCACAGAAGACAAGGGTTGAGACATATGAGCACCAACGCTCAACTTTTCCTTAGCTTTATCTTCATCTTTTCGCAGTTAATTTCAAGAGTATGGAATAAAAACTTGCCCTACCATCAACATTCACAATCATTACACTTGAAATACTACTTGTCATTCCACAAAGACGACCTTTTGACTAAAACAAATGTCTACATTGCCTTCATGGTATGTTATGTTTAAACAGTTATTAAAACTACTGTTTCTAAAAGATATACCAGTAAGTTTGTAAGGCACATTTTAATCCCAAATAAAGAATTTGTAGTCATAAAAACAATAATTTTGAAAGAGAAAAAAATATTAAAGATCGTCTTTAGCTGGGCAGTTTGAAAATAAAAATAAAAATAACCGGAAATAGAATGGACTCGCACAAATCAGCAAAAATGAAATCTATTTGAGGTAAATGGTAGCAAATATCGTTAAAGTAAAATCGACTATGCTGGATGGCAGCAAATGCTTGGTATTTCATGCTGTCTGAAGTTTCACGTCACTTAGAAAAAAGGGAAATCCAATAAAATTGCAATCTTAATAATAAACCCACAAATGGTCAAGCAAGTGTGCCAAAATAGTAATAAGAACAGGCCTGTCCGAACATCTACTGTTGTACAGCTATATCTACCTCACTGCATTACAGCCTCATCCGCCACTAACCATTTACAAAAACTACGAACAAGATGGTGAAAGTACGGCGAATAAAATTCGTCACTGGTAAGAAGCATCAAAGAGTGCAATAAAATGACCGACGAATGGTCAAGCAAGTGTGCCAAAATAGTAATAAGAACAGGCCTTTTTCTGAACATCTTACCGTTTACAGTTATATCTACTCACTGCATTACAGCATCTATCCGGGGCCACTAACATTTCTAAACTACGAACAAGATGGTGAAGTACGCGATAATTTGCATTCATGTGGTAAGAAGCATGAATCCCGTGCGCTTGTAACTCAAAAGTGACGCCAAACAAAACGGTAGAAAAATGTTGCAGCTGCGACAGAGAAAGGCAAAACAAAAGAGGGTAAGCTATTTGGAAGACCATTGAGGATCTTCGTGGACGTCGTCAAGCTGTTGACTTCATGTACAATCAACGCGACTTGAAACAGGGCCCTAATTGCTGAGCACGATAGAACTGGGGTCCTCAGTTTTCGACGGACCTGGAACAACCCCGCCCCGTCGCCCATGCCATGTCACTCCAGACAGAGCTTGAACGCTTCAAGCAGAATGACTCAGCTAAAAGTCAAATTGTGCTGCTATAAGTGTTGGTCATTGCTACGTCCAACCAACTTATAACAATACCGGTTATAGCAATATAGTAGATATAACAATTAACAGTTGTGGCACTGCCAACTTTGCTATATGTTCTATGGTAAAATAACCGCTTAGAACATGACCCTTCTCCTCATTATTGGTTATAACAATTGAGCCTTGACGGTATGTGCCTACATGAGGTATAGTATTTGGAGATCTGTGAGAGATCTTGGGTGCATGGTTGACCCAGTATGACTTTTTAAGCATGAAATAAGTTGCGACATTTAAAGACACTCAAAAGTTGATGCCTTTTATGTAGCCATGCTACCCCTGAAGGAGGAAGCTTCTGACTGCACCTCTTCAACACCGTCTGTATTAAAATAAATGTACAGTCAGGGGCGGACCCAGGTTTTTCCGAGAGGGGGGTCAGCTTCTATCAGTAATGATGATGATGAGGAGGAGGAGGAGAAGTAACCCCGTTTATTCACCGATACTTCGGAAAAGCAAAAATTGAAGAAATAAAAAAAAAATCGTCAACTAGACCTTTCTGCCTGAAGGTTACATTTCTGTATACAATTACTAAAATTACAGACGAGCGCAAGAAGTAATCATACCACTCTTACACCAGAAAGAAACAGTTGTGGAATTCTAGTGATAATCGTGTAGTTCTTACTCAGTCCCTGTGGAGTAGTTGGCACACGCATGATAAGCCTGGGTGTTCAGCCGTGCAATTACATTTCCATCTTGTAAATACTGGGTGAAAACCCCTAAACGCTTACAAAAGTAACTTTTTCTGCCCAACCCTGTCATAACGATTACTGGTCTTTTTGTGGCATATCAATATTGTTATAAGTGGGTTAGACTGTATTCAGTTGAAATTCGGTTTAAAGACCCGGAACTTGCTCACGGCTTAAGTGGCTTCAAGATGCAAACTCATTTTGGTGTGGTGCTCCGAAAGCACACCATTGGGAAAACGAGCATTCACGAATATAAATCTGTATCTTAAATTGTACCAACTCTTAAACACAGATTCCGCACAATTCAGATCTCTTCACCTTAAAACATGTCCTTAGCGTGTCTTGCTACCGCAAGTCACATTAGCTTTATCTCAAAAAAGCGTGGCAGCCGGATTGCTTCCACTTTTTGGGCATGCTTGTGGCTGTTTCATTGCACTTTTAGTGGTGGGTGCGTATTCATAAATCACTGGCTTCAATATTTGTCACAAGCTAATTTTGTGTCCTGATCAGTGCCACTCAAACATGGCAAGATGCCATTTGAAGCTAGCTCTTTCAAATGCTAGCGAAACTGTCGTGCCGACCGTCATCTGGCTCAAATGTCATTTTCATTGTTGCAATACACAACACAATCAAAGCCTTTAGCTCCCGTTGATACACTTCTTACTGCTTTCATCCTGTCCTATTCCAAACCACCATTTTTTTGCCTCCGAATTTTTTTACCTCATCCCTTCTTCACTGTCACTTTAGCTGGTAAAAAAAAATGTGGCTATCAGATAAGCTTAGCTAAGTAGATTGAGGCTGAACAGCAACGAATATCAGTTAAAAAAAGAGAAAATCCTGTGCTTCGACTTAAAACCTCTTCACAACCTTCATGACGCTAACAGTTCAACAATGCAGGCGTCAATGTCAGTAAGCCTGAAATAAGCAGAAAATGCATTTGGAAGGTACTAAAATGCTGCCGAAATCGACTGAGAAAGGCCGGAAATTTCGTCTTGCTCCAAAAAGTAATGAGAAAATGTAGAGACACATCCTCAATGCTCTTGATGAGCGACACATGCTGAAGCTCAGTTGTACTATTTAGACAACAGAGAGGCAGTCAATCCTTACGCTGTGTTGCTGTGAGAATAATCAAAGACACCATTGTAATGATAGGTAAAGTCATTTAAAGCAGGTTAATTTCTCTAACATGTTCCTGATGCAACTACGACGGAAGGAAAACCAAGAAGCTGAGAAGAGACTACTACCCTAACCTGCCATGTTAACATGAATATAAAAAAGCCATTTCTCTTTCTTTTTTCAAAATTTCGTGCTTGAACTTAAACTTATGCCTTGCACTATGTTTAAAACGATGCTGCACATTCTACAATGTGAATTTTTTTTATTGCTTCAATGTTTGAAAGTACTCCGAATCTAAGCATGGAATGTTAAAAAAATTATTAACTGTTTTTGACATCCGACTAATCTGATCATGAAAAACGCAACAACAGGTGTGGCATAGTGTTTGCAATGCAGGCGTTGTCACCACAGCAAGCACCCAGAATAGCCGGAAATCTGTGTGAGTAACCGAAACTGAGAAAGTGCCTCCTTCAAAGAAGGATTTAGGCACACAAAAGCATGATTAATCACCATTTTTTCTGCACAGACTTCAAAAAACAGTATTTGAAATGGAGAAGAGAACGCAGTACATTCTGCATGGTACCAAAAAGAAGAAGAAAGCTGTTTTTTTGGCTGAACAATGCAGCAACTCAAGCGAACAAGTCAGCAACCTCATATAAATTGCGAAGTCGACCGCTGACGCATAGGAGGCATTGCCTTGCAGGTTTGTAACCCACACTTTACATAAGTGCTGCCTATCAAGTGCCCTCAATCGTGCAAACACCAAGAAAGAGCTCAGCAGTAACTGATATTCTGCATCCTATTTTCACTTCTTTAGTATATGGCACCTTGAACAGCAAAGTCTACAGCCGAAAACCAAAGTAACTGAAATTATGGGGGTATCTGGCAGAAAAAAATGTTAATAAGAAATGTATAAAGGGGTTCCACCGAAAAAAAAAAAAGGCAATCAATCCTTACTTCTTGGACGTGCGAGAATTCAAATTTACACTGCAACGAAAAGACAAACTTTCAATACAGCAGAAACCGAAGACGTCATTTCTCATCACTTTCCTGCACGCATTACGGCTGCAAATGCCCCGATCAATATTTCTTTTCAAAGGGCTCCATTGTGGACTTACGTTATCGGCAGGGGGAACGATGGCAGGAGGCACATCATGTTCGCTGAAAAAGAACAAAACAGCAACGACGAAAAAAAATAATTACCACACACAGTGATACTTCTGCACCTCGCTGAAGTCAAAACAGCTGCTCTGAAATTTCCCCTACTTAGCGTGGCTGATTCACCCCAATAACCACTTTTATTTGGTGTTGCACAAAAAACCTAATCAAACTGCCCGCTTGAAACCCCTGGACGACATTCTTGAATGCACTTCAAGGGTAACAATGCACAGTGAACAAGGGCAGCCACCAAAGTTCTCTATGTCAACCCTCTGGCAGCAATAAAAGGTGTTGCCTCAGTGTTCAAAATACACAACTGAACCCAACAAATCGCATCTGAACTCAATTCACTGTGACCAGTCCTAACCTGGCACAACAAAACAAAAAGACAAGTGCTGATCAAGCCTTTTTTTTTTTTTTTTAACAAGAAGTCATTTAGAATGATTGTATGGTGACCAGATGCTCACTGGACAATGCTTTTCGGCATCACAGTCAAGGCTGGGCAGCTTAGATGTCACCGCCATTGTCACCGTCTCCATTGTCACCTCCTTTGCTTACAAATACGACATTTCTGATCTGATTGTAGGGTTTAACGCGACGACGCAACACAGGCGATGAGGCGCGCCGTAGTGGAGGGCTCCGGATTAATTTCGACCACCTGGGGATCTTTAACGACAAATACGACATTTGGTTGATTGGTTGATGGATTTGATTGAAGCTACACATGAGCAACAAGGCTCACTCCGTCGTGGAGGGTTCACCCAGATTAGTTAACCATTCGGGGACCTTTAAAGGGACAGACAACTGGTTTTTGCAGAGTATATTTTCTTTATCCCAAATAAAAGGACACCACTTAAAGCACCTTAACCCGAAACAGTTTTGCTGATAGCGCCTTCGAGCTTTTTTGAAATCAGAATTTTTAGATCCGCCAGCCTGGCAACCATCATGCTGAGCCATGCGAGATTTAGCTGCACGCAAGATTAAAAGAGGGATTCAAAATCTTGCCACCGGCTAAAACAACAATAACATGCAACCTTTCCTATTCGTTCATGCGTGTTTTAAATCACGCGTTGAAATCGACGGAGTTATTTGGCGCAGTTTCAGGTGGGGGGCGCGCGAGCTCTGCAAAGGCGGGAAATTTGAATTGCATTGGGTGGTAGCAGTAAGCGGATAACGGAGCTACAGCCCATTATGGTGAATCATTGCTTTGCATTTCCGACAGCTTTCACGTTGAGTGGAATGGCTTTAGTTTTTGCTTTTTGCCTCCCCCTGAAAAGCACCCAATGCGGCCGGGACCGATCCCGCGTCCACCTACGATGTGTCGTCGTAGGCAATGCTGTTGTACGTACTGGGAGACGTTCTTCTTCTCAGTGAATATCCGCAAGAGGAACTCTCCCGTCTGGTTGGGCTCGAAGGTGGACGGCACCACGCAGTAGGTGCCCGGTGGCAGGCTGAACCGGGTTGTCACCTCTCGGGAGTTGATGAACGTGTGCGACCCGCGCCGCCGAAGGCGTGAACTTGAAAAAGCCCATGTCCAGGGGCGTCGGGCAGTTGTCGGGGTCGTCGATCTGCAGGACGTCGTTCGAGGTCAGGGTTCGAAAAAGGGATTGCTCATCAAAGCATGATAATTATTGGAGTGACATCATTGGAATACTGGTCGGGCATGCGTTTAAGTGAGACGCCTTGTGGCTGTAAGGCTGGTAAAAGCTAACTGAGAACACCTGCCGAAGAGTGCACCCACCAAACTTTTTTTTATTGCCGGACAATACGCCTTCACGCACAATTCAACCGCTTCTTCGTGAATGGCCTCCGACATAAAGCGGTAGTGATCAAATGCGGGGCTCTGCCGAGAGTCTGCAAACGCACGGCCCAACTTTGGCTGCACTGTGCAAATGCCCTGTGCGCACCAAAAACTTTGCTTTTCTGACTTTGCTAGTATAGAACGCTTTAGTCCGGAATCCAAATCAGGGCTGCTTTTGCTTCATATTGAAACTCCATTTTAAGATAAGAACAAGCCTGGCACTTCGCTGTGATGCAGAATGTTACCTAAAAAATGTAGATGTTACCCTAGATGTTACCAGCCCTAGATGTTGCCAGCCTAGATGATACCAAAACAGCCTTGTTTGCCAGAACAATGTGTACGATTAATCAAACGATTCATGTTTACAATGTAAGTAATTATAAGACTTAGCAGTAAAAAATTGTTAGAATTGCAGGGGCATGACCTAAGCCATCAGCATCAGAACGTATGCCTCTACCCCTAGGCCAAGAGGCTAAAAGAGGCTAAAATGCCTGCATGACGAGGTGGCTTCGCAACCTTTCGTGGTCACATGAGCGTGATAATCTTTCCTATTTATATGTTTTCGTGTTGTTAATAAAATTCAGCTGCAAGATAGCGCTCGTCCGTGTCCTCTTCGTCCTTTGTCTTGCCTACTGCGCTATACGGTGTTTAAACAAAGGGCTCTTGTAACAGAAGTTCACGAAAACAGAAGGAGTACTCAAAGTGAACTAGTAGATGGTAGACATATACCATGGGAGTTCTGGGCTTGTGCCAACATGGGAATGGAATATGGAGCGCAGAGCATAAGTCAGACTGAAAACTAAGACGGGAAAAAGTTTAAAAACAATGCCAGCTACAAGCAGTTTACAAGCCTTACTGTTGCCTTCAGTAAAACGTGCGTACAAGATCCAATTTACTTCCAGCTCCCACATTTGCGACACCCCATACCCTCGAAAAAAAATATATATATATACATGGGCAGAATGCCAGTTTTACTGTTTGAGATCTCCTGCATTAATTAAACCGTTCTCACCCTTAACCGTGCACTATTTGTATTCTTATTTCCCAATATGGGCCAACATTTTTTTTATGCTAGTGATGCTTTGAGAATACACTCAACAGTAATCACTGTTTTAAATAAGAATGCATCCCTGGACAGGGCTGATTGTGCACTACAGGAAGCTTGATCACTTAATTTACTCCTCATTAATTTGGCACCTTCAAAGTGACAAACCCAGCTGGGAACGGGGAGGGTCTAGCCTCCAATGCAACTTAATGCATGGGTTCGAACTAGCTGGCACTCCATGATCTATAGCCGTTAGGTGCAAAGAATTTCAGATGAACAACGTCTGAAATCCTTGTCTCTCACGTCCTTCATCTGAATTTTTTTCTATATAAAAAGTGAATGATTTGATTTGATTATAGGGTTTCACATGGCAACGCTACACAGATGACGAAGCGCAGCATAGTGGAGGGCTCCGGATGAATTTTGACCACCTCGGTATCTTTAAACGTGCGTCCAAATCTCCAACACACGGGCGTTTTCGCTCTTCGCCTCCATCAGAAAAGCAGTGGCCGCAGCCGGGAATCGAACCCGCGTCCTTGGGCTCACCAGCACAATGCCTTAGCCGCTGAGCCACCACTCAATGCAGTCGGATTTACACACTTAGCAGCGAATACAATGTGCACCTTGTACAGGGCAAATCCGATGGTAAGGAACAGGCCTGCCCCGAGTGTCCTTGCTGCTCGCCTGTTCTTTTGCATCAGCGCCACAATGAGGGTGCAGTTGTTCTCATCGTCGTCATCATCAGGGTCCTCCAGTGTGATGAAGTACTGCGGGTTCACCCAGAAGGTATCTGCAAAGTTTCAAAGCGGTCGAGACATTTTAGCCCGACGCAACTCGAGCTGCGCTGCAACTGACTGCAGCAGTGACCAAGGTTTGCACTGAAAGATGCGACCTAAGTGGCTGATTCAAGCTTTGGCTATCTTCGCCAATCCCCCTGAGCATGTGCATCAGTCAACCGGAGCAGCTGAATTTAACCTCAAGCTTTCTGGCCAATCCCCTCATGTGGATTGGCCAGTACTCGTGTACTGGCACTTACAAGCTTGGCGGGATTCACCTCAAGTGTTCTGGCCAATCCCCTCAAGTGGATTGGCCAGTACTTGTTTACTAGTCACTTACAAGCTTGGCGGAGTGTCGTCATCGTCTGGAATTCGTCGCACAACTTATGACATTCTTTTGCCAATCCTCCTGAGCATGTAAATGAGCCATCCAGAAGGGCTGGAGCAGCTGCAAGCTTCCTAGCCGATCCCTCTCATGGATTGGCTGGTGTATTGACACTCATAAGCTTGGTGGAGCAGCAAAGAAAGCTAGAGCTTAAATCAACCACTCATCATCATCATCTGGAGATTGTCGTGCTATTCGCGACATTGCTTGGCCAGTCCCAAACCACAGTTTTTGGCCCAATTTGGGCCTCAAAAATTTATTTTCCATCAACAAAAGATTTCAGTCTTAAAACAGGGCTGTAGTCACAAAGTTTCTAAAAGAAACAGCTCTGCAATTATGATAAATACTGGGGTGATTTGGGACAAAATCCTCTCCATTAGATTTGTTTGACCGTTGCGGCATTCTTTTTTCCATAATGACCTGCAAAAACCTGGTTGGAAGTTATTCCTGCTTGTACCTACCCAAAAGCATGACTACTACAAACCTCAGAGCAAATTTGTAGACGCCTTCACACCAGCTCACAGCAAGCTATCCATTCACATCGTCATTAATTGCAAACTGAAGTGGCTCAAGTTGCAGCATGACAAAGGTCATTTCCCGAAATGATTCCAGAGGCTACTTAAGTTTGTAAACTAATTTTCATGCTCTTTGGTGATCACTAACTCTGATAAAGCTTCCTATCATCTCAAACGATATCCAAACGTGGCTGATTACTGTGTGTACATTCTCATTTGTGAAAATAAAACCCAAACTTTTCGGAAAAACATTAGCAAGAACCTGATCTCTCCTTGGCTTGCAAAATGATTTTCAAGGCCCCTCCCCAACCCAGAATACCGAACAAATGATACAAACCAGAAACAAAGACCCCTATACTCCCACTGTAGAAGCAAGTTGGAACACTATATAAACAGACGGTGACAAGAGCCCTAAAACTGCCTAAAGAATATTAAAGCACCATTATGTGCTGTATTTTCGCGCGTATAACCCGCACCCCACTTTCCGTCGACGAAGAAAAAAAAAATATATCCCCGCGTATTCCCCGCAATGATGGACCAAAGCTACTACTCAAGCAACATTACACATTTGTTTATGCAGAAGAACTTACCTAGCTGACTAGATATGTAACTAGAGGACTTGCCGCATAAATTTTTTTCATGTTAGTATATTGTGGAGCTGTGGGTGCAAAATAAGCACTGTCAATGGGATAACAGAGGCTTAGTCGCTAGTACTGCTGTAAGGGCATCACGGCCCAATGTGCATTGGGGTGACGCTGCACCAAAGGAAATACCTCACATATAATCCGCACCTCTACTTCACCCCTGAAATTTTCAGTTTTGGTGCGGGTTATACGTGCGAAAGTACGGTATTTATTAATAATAAACTAACTGTCATTAATTTATTATAATAAACTAATAATAATAATAAGTAAGTAGTAAAAACATTGCTGCTGTCTTGGCATTGTTGTGCCTAAACACAGTGCTTGCTTTTGCCAGGTTTAGGCAGCGGCTGAAGTAATCGAGTCCGTCAAGCAGGCAGGGCCTGCGAGGCAATCGCACCCTTGCAGTTACTTGTAGGTGAGCAAACAGGTTTGCCGAACACGCACCCAGATAGTTGCGGCAGCCACCCGCGGTGGCGCCGCGCACCCAGGACCCCTCGAAGATGGACACCTCCCACTTCTTCTTGGACGTGTCACTCAGCACCTCCTGCTCCAGAGAGTCGGGGCCCAGGTTGCAGATCTCCAGGAAGTGGAACTCCCGCAGGAAGTCCCGCTCTGACATCCTGGAGAAAGGGGAAAAAAAGATCTTGAGTCCTTTGAACGGACTGCGAGAAGCACGTTTCAGACGTCCTGAGAGCAGCAGTCGACCAAAACGGTTTCCTTTACTCCTGGTTGACCGTGAAATTCAGGGTTAACACATTTTTACGACTGACCCGCGTCCATCGCCTCTTTCTTTTTCATTTCCTGTATCCCCACCCCCACGAGTAGGGTAGCCTACCGGACAATAACCTGGTTAACCTCCCTGCTTTTTTTTGTACTGTTCCTTCCTCCCTCCTTCGTGTATTTTTTCAATGACGCCAAACGCATCGTCTGCCTCACAATGAAAGAGATGGGGATGCCTGTTTCGGCCATATGTCGTAAAGTGGGGCCCCAAGCTTAACAGCATGTGCCTGGTTGCCAAGGCAATCGATGCCCGAGATCGCCGAAGTAGAAGTGCTCTGGCCAGCGATAGAAAACTCAGCGCTGTGGCGGAGCACTTTGTTGCCAACGTAGCAGCTTTCCGCCAGGCGCCACCAAAAGCTATAAACCGATCATGTGAGTCAAGCACTCGAAAGGCTAGAGATTGGGAAAGAGTGGCAGAAGTAGCGGGAAAGGGCCTGGTTGGGAAATCAGGACTGATGCATTTGGCATTGAAATAACATGAAATCTGGGGAGGGGCGAAGCATGCAGTGTATAATGATGATGTTTGGATTTTTATGGCGCAAGGCCGACTGAGGGCAAAGAGCGGCAAAGGATGGTTAGTTCATTTGAGTGACATGAAAGTAAAAGTGAAGCGTTTCAGTAAAAATAAACGAAGTAAAACACAAGCTAATGAAGATGACTGGTGTAAAGGGCCAGGTTGTCATGATGCATGATAAGTGATGAGATGTAAAAAATTTACATCACTAAGAAACTTAAAAACTCGCTTGATGGAAAACATGGGCTCGTCTCCTAAAAAATATGACAGGTGAAACAGGATGTGTTCTCTGTATAGTTGTGGGAAGTGTTTGTGTCGTGTTGTGTGGATTGCTTTGCATTGAAGTAGCACATGGATCACGGATAGGCCATCTCCACACCTGCTACACAGGGGTCTTGGAGACCTTGTGAGCAGGTAGGAGTGTGTTGCATGCGTATGGCCCATCCGCAATCGAGCAAGGGTAATCTCATTGCGTCTGTTTGTGTGTGAGTGGTGTATGCTCCCAAGAGTGGCTTTATAACGAGTAGTTTGTTGTCTGTCTGTCCATTCCACTGTGCTTGCCATGTTGTGCGAAGGTGTTGTCTGATGTGTGACTTGGGGTCGGTGTAGGGTATCGTTATGTCAACTGTAGTTTTAAGTGCAGCAGCGGCCGCCATTCGGTCTGCAGTCTCATTACCTGCAATGCCAGAGTTCCCTGGCACCCAGCACACGGTCACTTCAAGGTTTAACGCATATAAAGACATAACAGTACTAATGAGAACATTGACCACATGGTTTTTAGACTTCTGTGATGATAATGTACGCACAACATTAAAGCGTGCAGTGTATTTATTACACATTGTGGGTTGAGGAACACAAACGTTCATTTTAGCCAGGCCACACTCCTGACCGGCAAACACCCACCGAGAATATGCGTATGAAAAACAACTCTGAAACACTTCATAGCCGCCAGGTGGAGCGGCCACACGTCACATGTTCGTAGCTGTCTTTCCTGTTGCCGCCAAACCTAGTGGCCACAGTCACACTACACAACAGTATAAGTGTATTCTTGGCCCCTTGGCATTTTTGCCAATGGAGATGAAATCGTTGGGGGATACAGGTATACAGCTTTGCTGTAAAGGTCTCACGTCTTTGAAGCACGCAGCTCTCTAGCGCGAGGCGTAAACGAGTTTTCTGGTGTTTTAGTACTGTGACTACATGAGGCGAATGACGACGACGACGACGACGACAACAGGAGACACCAACAGCCCCAGCCCCAAGGGCTTCATCCCTAAAAATACAGGAGGCAATGGTGCTTGAACTGTTTTGCCCTGCACGTATTTTCCTCCGTAGATGTAAGTACTGTGGGCGGACGAACACCATCATCATCATGTTCGTGTTCACAGGCGGATGAAGGCATCCGCCGTGATCCTCCAAAAAGACACATCCATAATGGGCAGGACTGCGAAACCAATATGCTACCCGGGACATCTTCCATCGGATACTATTTTGAATTGTTCCCTAAAACCTGCCTGCTTGTTGAAAATGCTGGTTGACCAGCAGGGGGGCATAAAAACAGTGCTCACAAAAAGCACTTGCCGTTAGTGATAGCAATTGTAATTACCTGATTTGAACAAGTGCATTCAAGGAAACAAGGCATGATCCTGTTAACCTGCACGAGTTATTGGACATGGCAGATTGGAGATGGAGGGATGATGGTGCATTTTGCTTGTTTTTCCTATGCTTATTAAGTTGACTGTGCTCAAATGCATAATAAACGTTCTGGCAGATCAAATATAATCTAGCACACAAAGAATAAAGGGCACCAAACAGAAAAGAATACATGTAATCAAAGATCACTCTCCTCTAAAGCCCATTACTTTTTGCAAGTTTCATTTTCTGACAAATAGAACTTTTTTACTTCTTAAAGCTGGTCAACAAATTGGGTTAGATTATCAGCCTTAAATCACAGCAAATAAGAAAATAAATGTGGATCATTTCTTAATAAACCTGATTAGCTGCCAATTGCAATCAGTGTAATTGATGATGTGTGCAGTTACATGTACAGTCTTTGTCAAAATTTTCTAGGCCGAGCCGGAAGTGCGCAGGCCACAAAAAATTCAATGTACAAGCTTACATCCCCAACAAGGCTGCAAGTTTTTATGCTGGAAAGCTAGAGCTTGTTACTGTGATAAATGATTTTGGTCCTGTTTAAAGGTAAAAGCTTATCGTTTGAATTCTGTGTTGTTGAGAAGGCTTAGGAATGGCCTAGAAAATTTTAACAAAGGGTGTACTTGTTATGTAGGAAGGATAAAATAAGAAAATTTGGAAAGCAAGAAATGAACTATTTCATCACAAGACAGGAATGGTGGGAGGAACATGAAAGAAAAAGGTTTTCATCCTGCAGGGGTGAGACAGCTGAAATCAAATTTTTGGCAACTCGAGGGGGGGGGGGGGGGGGAGAGTGCACTTTTTAAGCTGTTTTGAACGTACATAACACTGAAACAGCCTTTCAATAAAGTTTTTTTTCTACTATAGTATCACAAGGTACAAACTGCACTACCTTTTTACATACCATTTTTAAATTCTTAGGCTCTATGCATAGATAGCATGGAGTGCCGTTGAAAATATCCAATTGAAAAACTAAGCTATCGTAAGGCATTTTTATTATCATGTGAATGCCGAAGTTATTATTTAACCAGGAGAGAGAAGAGAGAGGAACGCCTTTAATAAGTGAAGAGACCCGCGCTGAACCACACCCGGCTTTATGCACAAGTGTAGAGCCAAGGCAAAGGTTGCCCAAAGCGAGGTGACAGTCGTCACACCACACCAGCCCTCCCATTTCAATCCCCAAGGTACACGTTCACTAAGATCGTAATTTGAGTGCCGTTGGTATGTTTAGCCACCTCCCTTTTGGCATTAAATTTCATTTCAGATAGATGAACCATTATTACTAGCGTGCAATATAGCCCGTCCTGCTATCGGACACTGCTCGAACATCTTACGGCCATGTAGCCTGCACCACCACTTCTGCAGTGTCGATCGTCCCATTCCCGCCACTTGCAAGCTCGCTGCAAATGCAGCAATAACTCAGCGTTTTATAACACCGCAATGGGTCCGAAATTTCACTTCAAGCACGCACCGCGCCTCACAGTCAAGGCCGAAACACGGCGAATTCACGGGCGCCACGCTTGTTTTTGATGAACTTCCGTCTTTCGAGTCGCGCAACTTCCCACAACAGATCAAACGACTAAATGTAAACCCAGCCACCCCCATAACCAAAACCACAGTATAAATCGGCGAAGAGCACTCTGCCTGAACCACGAGCAACTGCTTCTCCCAGCGGCCATATTTTCCAATCTTCACCACACCAAGATGGCAGCTGCCCAGCAATGTCGTTCAGGAGATGCGGTGCTCCAAAAATTGCATTTTTTCATCAACTTGCACAAGTAGTATGTCGCCTCACGACACAAGTATTTTTTCTACAGGACTTTGTAATGGTTTTCAATGAGAAAACTTAAAAACTCACAGAATATAACATGTGCAACCCGACATTGTGACTTTCAAAAAAGCTATCTCGGGGGATAATTTTATGTGGGTTTTTTTTACTGAAGGATCAATCAATTAAACCTTTACCGTCACCTTGGGGTGCTGGAAAATTATGCCGTCAGTAAGCTTTTTTCCCCAATTGAAACTGACGGGAGCATTAAAATCCTTGGCTCTCAGACTGTTTTGGAGCAGTTTGGCACAATTTTTGCAATTTTCAGGCATTTGGAGCAGCCTGGTGCAGGAAAACAAATTTGTATCAAAACTGCGCAATATTCACAGCTGTCTCACCCCTGATCCTGTAGTGTAGGGCACAAATGGGCCGATAGCGATAATGAAGACATGCGGTATTGAAAAATATTGCAGGTTTCTGTGTCATTTTACTAAATACCGCACAATTTCAATAGCACCTTTCTCGTTGGACCACGCAAAAATGTTCCATTATTTTGGTATCTACCGCTACAATATTCCCAGAGCAACATAAAATTTTTGCCGCAGAAGGTGATAGTGTAGTAGGGAGCCTCGTGTAAACTATACAAGATCAAACTCCACACAGTTACACAAAGCAAGCCCATTAAAAGAAAAAAAAAAAGATAATTGCATGCAACAAATTTACAAATCGCACTTTATCCTCACGTTCACAGTCCACCTTATTTCAGCCTTCAGTCAGACAGTCAAGAAAGGTTGAGCTATACCGGCCTCAGTGGCTCTGCGCACACTTTTTTAAACATCACTGGTTGTTATCTTATCTCCGAGGACACGCAGTGGTTGCTTTTGCACGTGCTGTGCATTTCCCAGCGCGTTGCCTATCACGGAACAAGTCGACCTGTGTGCAGTTCCTCCTCCAAAAGTGGTCGACAATGAAAAACAGGCGGGGAAAATCCTTGCGAGATAAGCAGAGAAAGAAAAACGTCAGCGTATCTTTCCCTGGAAGAGCCACTGAGTGCATAAAACGTGAAAATAATCCAGCTAGCTGAGCTAGCGAGTGCTCAAAGAGTGTTGGGAAAAGCATTTTTTAATCGACTTGAAATTTCAGCTTGAACAAAAACCGCAGGACTTAGGAAGGAAACACGGACACAAGTCCTGTGGTTTTTGTTCAAGCTGAAATTTCAAGTCGATTTGAACCAACTCGCCCAAACCCAAGCAATTCTACATTTTTTAATCTTTAAGCTGTTGTCGTGAAAACTGATATACAGTAAAACCTCATTACAAGAGACACTCAAGGGGCCCTGGAAACATGTCTCCTGTAACCAAGGTCTCTTGTAACCAAAAATTCTAAAAACAGTGTCGGAGTCGAACATGACCACTTGTTATAAATCAGTATCAAAGCTTATTCAGACAGGTCGACAAGAAAATTCTCGCTACAGCTTAAGAAAGTCATTCACGGTAGTTTTAGGGACTGCAGATTGCATTAGCTTCCTTCCCAACTTTCGTAGGTAAAGCACTTCACTTTGCAAGCGTTCCTTTTCTTGCAATGAAGTGCTTTTAGACAATTGTCAGCCTTAACTACCGACCCTTTCCGTCCTACAATACCCCCGTCATCCTACTCTTCTGGTTCGTCCTCTAGGGCACCATTTACTTGTGCAAGGATCACATGATCTGTAGGCTCCTCGAACACACAAGGCTCCACATCTGCAGACACAAACTCCTCAAAAGTTTCTGGAACCTCTGCGGTCTCTTGGATGCAGGCCGAAGCTTCATCTTCAGGGCAGTTTTCCACAAGGTCCTTCATATAAGGTCCCCCTTTCATCGTGTCTCTTCTAAATAGTGAAGAATTTACTCTAGGGACCCCAGAAAGTTGCCCTTAGTAACAGAGTGTCTCTTGAAACAAAGGTCTCTTGTATGCAATGTTGCTGAGATGGTGAACATAGGAAAACCAACCAAACCATTTTCAAATGTCTCATAACCAAGTGTCTCTTGTAACAGCGTTTCTTATAATGAGGTTCTAGTGTAGTATTGCATTGGGTGTGTATTGCAGGGGGTGTGTTGCCCTGAGAAGAACAGCGGAGCAGACGACGATCCACACAACACATAGTTATATGCGCGTGCGCGTACCCTCACCTATTTTGCTGGTAAACACCGTGATAAGGCGCTGACATGCCAATCGGTCGTCGCTCCCGCTATATTATTAAAAATTTGGGAGGCTGTACTATGCTTATCACATATATGAAATACAATTTTATACGGAATAAATAGTTACGAAACTTTTCTCATAAACGCTTTGGTCAAATTTAAAAAAAAAAAGCTGCGAAATGAGTGCTTGTAATTTTCATACAACCATTACTTTGTAGAATTAAGGAGTGCAAGTAAGGTTGTTGCACACTTCAAAGTCTCCAAATGCAAGTTATGTGACTCCAAAGTTCACACTTAAAGACAAAGACATAAATTATAATTACGAATTTTCAATGATAAACTTTTGGCTTGCATAATTTGTGGAGTAATAGAGCTCAAAGTGTAACACGATACTTTTGCACTCCTAGCTCCCTCTAGAATACGGCTGCATAAAAATAATAAACACCGGGGCAGCAATTTTTTTCTAAAAACTTGAAATCTTTTACAAAAATGTTTGTGTATAGTACTTCAAACAACTCATTCTACATAAGACTCTACTGTATATTTGTGGTCAACTCACTGCCACATATATCTGCTAATTCTCATGGTAAATAGCATGGCATGGTATGGGGAGCATTTATCTGAACAATCTCGACCCCTACTGCATGTGAGTAGTATGTGCAATGTGTTGGCACTAAGTGGAGCCATTTTTAGAAGAAGGATTGGTGCGATACTTGCCAGAATTCGCCGTCATTATCAAAAGTGAGGCCGATGTTTTGCCTTTCTTCTGCAGACACGAGCGACCACTCACGCGACCTGGACACAACACACAAAGAAACATCACACAACTGCGATTGAAAGCATACGCAACTGCATCACACGACAACAGAACATGTAGTTACTCTTTACTTTGAACCTCCAGCATTTGTCACATATAAAAAGCATTCTACCATGACCTGGTTGAACTTCCCTCCAACATCCACTCCCAACCTCTGAAAAGTTTCTGTTCAAACCTCCAGCATGTCAGAATATCTTAGTTGCATGCCGTCTCAACAAGTGGCCCCACATACCTTAGCTTATTTCGAGAAAAGGATGCTGAAAAGTTGTCGACCTCGCAGCCCTATTTGATGTCTTACACAAGGCTATTCGAACTAAACAAACAAAAAAAATTTGCTAGATACTACAGCTTAGATAGA
Source organism: Haemaphysalis longicornis (assembly GCA_013339765.2). Lineage (NCBI taxonomy): Eukaryota > Metazoa > Arthropoda > Arachnida > Ixodida > Ixodidae > Haemaphysalis > Haemaphysalis longicornis. The sequence continues at coordinate 192,082,825 of CM023452.1, forward strand.
GGGACTCAGCGATGCAATAACACCACAGTACAGTAGACCCTGAAAATTCAAACTTTCAGTTAGTTCAAACAAGTTTCAAAATTTCGGTTGGCCTGCCATGTTTCCAATGTATTTTAAAACCGCTTAAATTCAAACTGCTCCTCTGCATAAATTCGGTTAACTCATACTTTTTTGCTTGTCCTTGCTGCAAAATATGTGCTGCATTTGTGGCTTCTAGCTGTACATTTGCACCTTTATATCATTGACAGTCACAAATAAAGCCAATTACCTGCATAAAAATATGTTAAAGCCAAACCGCACATGCTAACAACTGCGCGTGTATTGAAGAACGGAAAAAAAAGAAAAGAACAGCATGGCAGGCGGGGCAAGCATGTGATCAATTTGCGATTTTTTTTTTTTTCGAAGTGTGGATAGCGCTTTATTAGTGAGCGGGAACGCTGTATCATTAAGCACGTGCGAATGTTTCCTTACAACACGAGTTGGTATGTCGCTTTGAGTCATAGTTACGAGAACTTCTGATAATCCAAACAAAATCCTAGGATCCCTTGGATTATCACGAGTCCACTGCATTTGAAACCACGGTAGAGAAATAATAGCAGAGAAAGAAATGAGGCTGTGCTCACTGGTCACTCCAGGCTCCACGCCATTCAGTATCGTCGCCCCAGGGATTCCGTAGTCGTATCAGCGGCATGCGGCCCTTCAGCCGCTCAATGTACACCTGCGTAACATCACACAGGTCAGGTTCGCCTACAAAGCAGTGCACTCATGCAAACTACTCAAGTGTGCAATCTTTGTTAAGATATTTTCCTCAGTGGTCTATTTCTTTCGCAGTAGTTTTGTGGGGGAGAACTACCGTAATTACCCGATTCTAACGCACACCTTTTTTCCGGAAAAATAGGCCGAAAAATCGCATGCGCGTTAGAATCGGATACGAAACCGAAACTGCCGAAACAGCGGAAATTTCGTCCCACCCATCGCCATCGCCGTCTCAAGATGGCGCCAAAGACTTTAGCAACATGGAGGAAGACTTCCTCCATGTTTAGCAACAATTTTTCGAACGGAGGAAGCATAAGTGCCTATGGTTTTCTATTGGCATTCACACCAATCGTCAAATCGTTCCACTTGCGCACTTGATAACAGCAATGGCAGCAACGGCTCTCACGCGTTCAAAACGAGTGGTCAACTGAAGCGTGCGGCTCTGGAGAAGCTCAAAGGATGGGTGTGCGAGGCGTGGGCAACGATCCCATCGACTATGGTTGAACGTTCGTTCAGAAGTGTGGCATCGCGAACGCTCTTGGTGGCACCGAGGACGAGATGTTGTGGTCAGCGGAAAGCGACGAGGAGTGAGATGAGTGAGATTACTTCGGGAAATAAATCGCCCGTTTCTCCCGCATTCATTTGTCTGGGTTATAAATTTCCGTGCATGTTACAATTGGAGGTGCAAGTTTTTTTGGTTTTTTTGCCAGGAAAATCGGGTGCGCGTTAGAATCGGGGGCGCGTTAGAATCGGGTAAATACGGTAAGTCCTTCAACAAGCAGCACATTTTCTCTGACCGCGCAGTGCTAGTTCATCGTCCACTTTGCACCACACCAACTTCTACTGCAATGAATGACAGAAAGCGTGTGCTTTTTTTAAAAGTGAAGCTTGGTTCCACCATTCTCCAAGTTTTATGCTCTTAACCTTATTTACATGTATTAAAGTGATGAAATTATTAAAGACAGTAATTGTGCCACCCTTAATGTTCATGCTATGATTTAAATGTAGCTGAATTGTTGTTAATGCAGAAAGTATCCCACAGTACTGTAGATGACACATTACTGTAAGCTGAACAAAAAGCACAGCCACGCTTTCTGCAATGTTTTAAGAATAGGTATAGGGTCTACCCTATTCTAATGCAAAGTTTGCGGTGCAGGAAAATTGCAAGGGACAGGAACGGACATTTTACCAAACATAACTCACTGTACAAGCCACAGGAGGGCTGCTGTAATTTCTCGGTTAGATAGCTCAGTAGACAGCCACCGTCCTAAGCCAGGGGAGCTATCTCTGACTTCGACAGCAACCTGGGAACTTGACATCCTTTGAGCTGGTCACCCACAACTGGCCAATCACAGAGCCGAGTACAAACGTACTTTTGTCAATGACCAATCGCACAGAAGCTTCCGTATGGTTGTCAAAGTTAGGAAAAGCCCCCATCCTAAACTCACGGTATCAGCGCAAAAAAGTAGGCTAATGTGCAAAGCGTTTTGTGTGGACATAGTCACTGCCTACATTTAGGAATTACTCAATGTCCAGCAAATCCAAACTAGGAGCTTACCTGCATATAGTACGTTTTGCTAAGCTAAACAACACTACTTAATTTATCAAATAAATAGGATGTCCTGCAGTTCATCGGAAACAACTTTTCATCCCAATCCCCTTTACCCTACCTCCTAGCAACTCAGCTGACTTGAAACTGATTTTTTTTTTAAACCCCTAATCAACTTTATATTTCCCGACTTTCGCAAGACTAGGGCTTGCATGTGTCGATGCCATACTTAGCTGTTTCACTAGGGGTGTGCGAATATTCGATTTTCGAATTCGAATCGAATATTTCTTGCCCGAATAATTCTATTCGACTTTCGAATACCCACATTCGGACTTTCGAATAATCGACGTGACGAATATTCCGAACGCTGCCAAAGTTGCGGCTAGATTAGTGTGGCCCTTACTGACCCTAAACGTCGAAAGGTTTTGGGTCAAACAATTGCCAGCGACCCGTTTTCGGCCAGAAAGTTGTCTTTGAGGTTTGGACATATCCCTCCTTTTCGCCCGCAGTAGGACTTCATTGCCGGACCGTAATTGAATAGTTCCTCGATGTTTTTTGCGTCACTGGCATACACGGAAAGAAGGAGCGACACAGCAGTCTTTTAGCGTGCAGAAAACATTCTCACATACGGGTTGTTGTGATAATGAGGTGCGTTGCTGTTTCACGTCATTGGAAAAATATTATGCGTCCCACCCGGACAAAACAAACAAATTACTGCGACGACGCCATTTTGTGATGGCGTGACACTGACTCTTCCCACCTGATTAGTCGGCTGTAAAATATCATTTTCTTTTGGTAATTAATTTTATCACACGACTGTGCATGGCGCAAAATAGCGTACTAATTATGGTCTTGGTTAAATGTTCTGTGACTTTGGCCTTGCTGTACACACGTCATCACCGTCCTAGACCCTTTCTCGACGACTATCCATAGCAATCTGACGGTCATTGCCGTCGTCGCCATGGTCGTTGCACGCCCGTGATTCTCCTCCTGTGTAACGTCCGCGTGCCGTGCCATTCAGCATGAATAGCCACGGGGAAAAAAGAAGCGTAATTTGGAAGTTTTTTGAGAAGGCAAGTCTGTCCTCTGCCATCTGCAAGAAATGCGGCTTCCAACGCTCAAGACGCCGGCAAGCGGCGATAAAGCCCGCTCTTGAAATCACTTGAAGAGCAAACCACCACGTTCACCACTTGGAGATTTGGAGAATTGTATACTTTTAACATGACAGTTTGTGATTTCTGTATTCGTTTTAGTGTATTTACTATTTAGAGCTCAAGGACATGAGCATGTGTTTAATAATAATAATAATATAAATATTTTTATTTTTCTTAGAGGAACAAAATACATGACGGGTCAGCCCAAGCCAGACAGGCTTGTCGGGCTGTACTCGGCAGGCCAGTGTCAGGACACAATAAAATACTTCAGGGGTAAAAGAAGAAAGAAAGAAAAAGAAAAGGGAGAGGAAAAAGAACGGTAGTACAATGAAACCACAAGAAAAAAAAAAATCAAGGAAGTAAGCAATATGTGATGCATACATATTGTTAGTGACCAACCTACTTGTTCTTCCATATAAAAGCTTCGGTATTCGATATTCGATATTTTTGTCCACTATTCGACACTATTCGATTTGAATTCGATTCGAGATCAAATTTCACTATTCGCACACCCCTAGTTTTCACCCAACGTGGCCCTGTTGAAATTCACGTAGCTTAGCAGCCTACTTAGACTTTCAAGCGGATTGCTTTTCACCTGCCTACGGATTGTAATGCGGCTAGTAGGCGAGTCAACAAGGAGGCAGCTTACCAGCCGCACGGCTGTGATGCTGTAGGCGTGGCCAGCAACGAGACCGCTGGCTAACTTCTCCTCGGGGATGGAGCCCACCTGTCGGAAACAAAAGTGTCACCTCAATTCAGCGTCCATTAAATTGACATCAAGCCACCCACATGAAAGATGCACAAAAGCTAAAGCACCGAGTAACCAGAAGGAATAATGGTAACATTCTACAAAATGTTGTCGAGACAGCCAGAAGCTCTTATGCGGTGAGGATGTGCACGATGCCATAGAAGAAGCCCTCGTACACCAGAAAATTTAACTTTGTCATTACCAACACTAGGCAGCAACGTCTAACAGCCTCAATAAAACACTGTTGCCACTAAAAATGGACATATTTTTAGTTGAACACATCTTTAGAAAGCCGCAATACCTTTAGCTGAAGAAGACATGACAGCTAGAGCAAAACATGGATCATTACATTTATGCCAGACCTTAAAATGACAAACTTGAACTTCATTAGCCAGAAGTAGTAACTGTCCGACCAGGAATAATCAAAAGCTAGCCTGACATTATGATCTTTGTATACACCATCAAAAAACCCTGAAGGACTATGGTAGTAGAGGCATTATAAAGAAACATTTCATTAAAACATGTCATTTATAGTCAGGATCAAACTACATAGTAACATGGCAACATTTTTTTTTACTAAAATGGGATGCGTCCTAACGAAACTAGAAAGGTTCACAATGTGTGATTATGCAGAAAGGTGTCATTTCTCGCATTCAAATGCATTGATAGTGTGATGACTAAGTTTCTACTTTTGCACCTGCAGGCACTAAAAAAAATGGATGCTCTAAGGAAGGTGATAGAAAAAGGAAAATGATGTGAAAACACAGCCCTGCAGAAGCTTCAACTGCACCTGGTAAGCTGAAGCCCGAGATTGTTAAAGCCTACTTTATCAGGCAGGTGGGGGACAACTGCATCAGAGTTCCGTCCATACTACTTTTGGATAGAAAATTAGCCTTTCCGCAAATTTAACATACAATGACGTCACATGGGTCTTAGTCATTTCATACAAGCAGTGTCATTTTCTCAATAAAACCTAGTTGAAGTTCGCCACTTCTGTTGTTGTACATGTTTCCTCTTCTTTCATCCTCATTTTCTTGCACCGTAATTACTACCAAGAAATCAAGTGTCTTGCGACACTTTCTAAGCCACGTCCACCTCACTTGTGCAAAGGTAATTGACACTACCCCAATCAACACTGACATCTCAGCGATTGTTTCTTCAAACACCACATTAAAATGAATGAACGAGTCCGAGTCCATGTTTACCACAAAATGGAACCTCGCAAAAGCCTGCTGTAGTGGACAGGACAAGAGCTACTGCTGTACAGTGTAAACAATGTCAAAACAGCTGAAATACAGTGGGCTTGGGGATTTAAGGAGACTACACTCGCGAAGTGATGTTGTTGATTGGGCAAGCACAAGTCAACAAAGCAGTTCCACGGTTTTCGCAGCGTAGCATAAAGAGATTGGAACTGTCCAAACAAATTCATTTTGTCCGAACCACTGGGTTGTTGGTGCTCCAATTTTGCAGAGAAGCTGCACTCCAGCACCTTACACCCCATTTGGCAACGATTTTTCACTTCGGATGGAAAAATTTGTTTGCATTAAGGGGGACAGGCTCTTAAAGCACTTTATTTTAATTTTGAAGTAAACTCTGCGAAACTTGCCAGTATTGCTGCTTTTTCCCCAATGATTTCAAATATGCCATTATTTTGTTAGTCATTAAAGTAGTTCCCGAGATAATTAAAGATAATTAGTTGGAGGAACAATAGTGAAAACAGTGTTAGTCATAAAACTGTAATCTTTATATTTTCCAATACTATGAACCCTGGTGAATGCAATAAGAGAATTGGTTTTTGATGCACCGCTTGGAACCAATTTTACAGCTTATTAAATCTTGGTGGCACCAGTGGCAAGGAACCATTTTGAATGGCCATATCAAATGCCGAAGTTTAATGAGCTGTAAAATTATTTACAAGTGGTGCATCACAAACTGATTCTCTTATTGCATTGACCAGGATTCATAGTACTCAAAATATAAAGAAAACAGTTTCATGACTAACACCATTTTGTCTATTGCTCCTCCAAAAATGACTAATTATCTCTAATTATCTGGGGAACTAATTGACTGAGTCAAAAAATGATGGCATATTTGAAATCAGTGGGAAAAAAGACAGCAAGGCTGACAAGTTCCACGAAGTTTACTTAAAAATTAAAAGAAAGTGTTTTAAGATCCATGTTCCCCCTTTGATATAAAAAAAAATGTTAGCATGCATGGTCTCGTGTCATGCGGTGAAGCCCAACCTCCAATTCAAAATGTGCAATTTCGGGTGGTTTCCTGGAATAAATCTGGCGGTTTGTCATTATCAGAGGCACCCATTTGCCCCCACATAACATAAAAACATCTTGTCAATGGCTGACTTTGCATTTACAGCGAGCACAATATTTGGGACAAGCACGCGATGCGAAAAAAACATGCATGAAGTTGAAACGGAACGCCGTGGCTGATGCTTGTTGTCGTTCACGGTCAGTTATCTCTCAAAACATAAAGCTGAGCTTTATTATCATCTTCTTACTCACAATTGTAGCCTTGCTCGCAAAAATGAGGTACAATGAGCTAGAATCGTGCCCTGCGATCTTTGGCCGAGTAGCAGTTGCGCGATGAAAAAGATCAGCACAACGAGCCTCCTCTATTGCAGCGCCACCTAACATTTTTCAAATGAAACAGTACAAAAACTTATCGGAGACTCCGTCTGAATAGACAGTTCAACTAAGCAGCAACATTAGACACCCGGATATACCCTCGCATGGAAACGAAACTGGAAGGCGAACAGCTGGCAGTGTAAGGCCGGTTTGAAGCACTGTCCTCGACGGAACAGATATCTGGCGACTGGGTGTGACCTTTTGACTTGCATCTGAAGTTCTTATCGCAGAAATCAGGTTAGGGTGGGGGGAAATCGGGAGCGCTGTGCTTTGTTCGAGGATCAGTCGCGGACGCTTCAGGTGCCATGGCACTTAGCCTTGAAGTTGGGTAACTGCGTAGTAGCGCTAAATATGAATTTCGCGATGCAGAAACGAAACCGAAACTGTTGTAAACTGTTTGCGAATGGTCCTGGGGTAAGTAGAACTACCACAGTACTTAGAACAACGCGCGAAAAGGCAGTAAAACTGCCTAAAATCATAAAGTAGCTTTGCAACCAGGCATTGCTTGACATTTTCAGCCGATTTCTGGGATTATTACTGTCAGAGCTAAAAAACCTCTTTGGTCCCGGAATTGAGATAAATGGGTTAACAAAGAAGGCTAGAGTTTTCAAATTAGGCGAAGATGTATTTTGTCCTTCATGGCCCCTCTAAATGTGGCTTCGAGGAAAAATTTAAGTCACTCATCAGTAAGGCCAAGTTTTTGTAACGGTTCACTATTTTCTCGCAACTCTCTTAATAAGCGAGAAAAAAAAAAATGCTGCACATCTCTTTGCATTCTGCCCAATGTAAATACCATTTACGCGTGTATAAAAGCAAGTTCCCTACTCACCCGGTTGTTGCACAGGTGACATGCTTTAAAGTGGGCTAGCAAAGCACTTATGATCTCCAACAAGCTGCGCTTTACCTGTGTGAGCAACATCAACATTATTTCATTGAAGCCTTATTTCATTGACTTTCAAATGTCCCTCAGCCCCCAGGCTTCTGCAGCAGCAGTTTTGTGTGCATCAAGCCGTCGAACAAAATATGGCAATGCTAAGGCAGAAATGCAACGATGGGCAGCACTTTTTTTTTTCGCAACAGAAGTGCGCATCACACAAAATTAGAAGAAAAAGTGCTAAAGAAAGCAAATTTTAAAAGCAAGGTGATAAAATAAAAGACCGGAAAAGCGGGCAGCAAAACAAGTTGAAAAATATCGCCCTGTCACATGCTTTGGGGCTGGTAGCCAACTCTTTCACAGTATAGAAATTGTCCGTAAGATCAAGCACTGGCCATTGGATGCAAGAAATGAAACCTCATGCAATGCCATGCTAGAACATAACTGCAATAGAGAGAGAGAGGGGAAAGAGTGCTTCGTACAACTCAAAGCCTGCTAATTAACTGTGCCAGGCTATCGTCATTTTTTTAGTACACAGAAAGCTTGTAGAAAGCATTGTGGAACAACCAGCCAAATTAATGCTACATCTTATCTGTAGGCTTGACACTTACAAAACACTTGGAAGAAACAATAGCCACACAGTATTTTCAACCACAGAAAAGTTAAAAACTCTTCGACCCCGCCAAGATGAAACATCGGAAAAGAACAATTAATGACGACAAGAGGAGTGCGAAGTGCAACAAAGCGAGTGATTTAACAGACAGTGACACAGAGAAAGTGGAGTGAAGAGGTAACCAGTGTGGCGACAAGCATAATGTCACGTTTCATGACAAGCACTAAAAGGCGTTTGATCGAGTCATTAATGACACAGTATGACAAGGAGTGCAGTCAAGGGTCGAATGTGGCATTTTACGAGATATGCTACCGGACAGCACATGGACTGTGACGCAAAAAAGGAACGAGCGACGGAACGAGCAGTGCAACCAAAAGTGCAACAATGTCGTGCCTGAAAAGGAGCGCAAAAGGGGAGTGTCGACAAGGGCAGTGAGAAGAGTGACTGGGTGGACGACGACGTGGAAAAGCTCAGTGGAGTGACCGGCAATGTTGCCAGGAGAGCAGTGTAGTGTTTGACGATAAGCACAGTGCAAAAGATCGCCGACTAAGCAAAGTGACAAGGACAGCGACAAGTACTATAACATGAACTTTAGTAAGGTCAAAAACAGGGTAAAGACACATACATCGAACATCCAAGACTGGGATACGCGTACTCGCAGTGTTTCTGTTACTGCACACAGTTGATGACGTGGCAGAGCATTGAGCTCACTGTGTAAGGGCTGAGCCTAGTTTCTGCTCAGGTATTACAAATTGAGCAATGAACTGCTAATTTTAGCTGAGTCTCATCATACACGTACTTAAAGCTAACCTGTTTAGCACCCTCAATAAATCTAAGCTGAACCTGATACACACTACACAAGCATTCTTGTCTGCCATTCACTAACAAAATCTAGACCAAACTGTGAAAACCAATGTCAGCTGAAGGTAGCGCAAAAAAGCTGAGAGCTGAGATAATCAATTCACTACTTACTACAATGTACCACTGATCCAAAGGTTGTGTGCTTTGTTAATTAAGCCAGGCAAGTAAACCACGGCATGCAAGCAACGTGACAATTGATCACGGCGTACCGGTATGGAGCAGCTCATGAGGGAAGAGCGCTCGTATGCCTTCATCATGAGCAGAAAGAGCTGCTTGGGCGGGTTCTTGAGGTCGATGGACTCCGTGACACCGCCCGTGAAGTCCTCCATGGCCTCGCAGGCCGAACCACCGCTGAGCGCCTCATAGCTGCCGTGGAGCCTGCGTTGGAATGCCACAAAACAGGTCATCATCATCATCATGGCATCGTAATCATGGCATAGCTGATTACGATGCCATGATGATGATGATGGCATGGCATCATCATGGATGGCATCATCAAGGCAACGCTGATACCAATCATAATAAAAAATTTCCACAGTCAATCGTTGCCAATAAACATGGGATTTGTTTCCTCACCTGCTTTCACACCTTCTGATCGTCTGCTACCTCATTTGGCTCCTTCCACGGAAGGAAGGAGCCAAATGAGGTAGCAGACGATCAGAAAAACTGCTTTCACATTTTCTGATCGTCTGCTATCCTATTTGGCTTCTTCCTGCCGTGGAAGGAGCGTGAATCCACATCATCCATTTCACTCTGCATATCCCAGGTGGCGCCGGTATTCCAAGATCAGCTTGCACTGGCTTGCACGTCCAAATCGGCCGCCATTTTCCATCAGGCGAAAATTGTTTTTATTATTTTCAGAATAAACAGGTAAGTACTGTCATTGTTCCCGGTGTCAAACAAAACAGACAACAAAATGCAACCTTCGTGTAAAGTTTGAGCATGAACCGAGCAGCGGTTCACTCAGGAAAAAAAATTTAAAGTGTTCCAATTACTGTCGTAGCACCCTGTATAATGTGCAGCTAATGTCCTCATACTGAGACGCAACTCGCTTTCGAAATAGTGGCAGCAAAAGCAGTTCTGTTAAAGTGACAAAATAACTATTGCTAAAAAGAATACTGTAATAAAAGTGTCATCAATAGTTCATGGCTGGCAGTCGCAGTAACCAGTATTGTCATGCTGCAAGTTTGATTGCTCGAGGTATCCAAAATAAAAGAGGAAAAAAAAAGATACTCGCAGCAGAACCCTGTGAATACATTTCAAAAGGGACTGCGAGAACAACAAAAAAAGGGCTTACTGTCCATGCAAGCATGCTGCCAAAAGTCTTACTGAATTACTTTGGCACGGTTGAATCACCCCTGATGTGAAAAAAAAAAGAAAAAGAAATGCCAGGAGACTGCATGCTCTGTGGCAAAGCCAACATCCCTTGCTTCAGGCTGCCAACTTCCTCCTCTTGCCTTAGTCCAATCACTTGCACCTCAGATTTTGTCCCCCTCACACCAAGACCAATTTTGTGGGTGTTTGGTTTCCTGTCAGTGCTTCGATGTCCTGTACAAAAGCCAACCTCACGCATGATGGTCTCGCCAATGTTAGGACGCTGAGCAATTTTTGGAGCAGAAAAAAAAAAAAAAAAACCTTTTGGAATAGTTTTGGAGCACAAAGTAAGCAGTTTTTTTTTTCCAGAAGTTTTTGAGCTGTGCAATCGCAATCTTAGATCACCTTTGGAGTCGTACAAAAGTAACTTAATAGCATGTTGCAGAAGTGCTGTCTCAGTTAATACCACAGTAGCCATAAATGCCGCACTACTCAAACAAAGACAGTCTAAGGAATGCTCCAAGACATAAATGCAGATAGTGAAAGTGGAATTCGGTTGACAGCATAATGCGCACGCAAGTGGAATTTTACCAAAAAAGGCTCAAATGGTGCAGTTTAATTTCCACTGATGTGGAAGAAATGCCAAACGACTGCATGCTTTTCAAAAAAGCCAACTTTTTCGAGTGCCACTGGCGTTGGGATAGGAAGAGATCTGGGCAACTAATGAGGGCATTTACAGTGTACTTAACCGGCTGATTGTGGGCACCTCTCCCCCGACCCTGCCCACAAAATACCTACACAGATGCCCTGAAACCTGCTGAGATCACATTGGGAGTCACCACCACTACTTATGTGAACCAATCATACCAGTTTAAGAAACTGCACCGCACAGAAAGCACACCACCCCGAACAGAGGACAGGTGACAGGTGCCCGCCTTACTTGGCGTAGGCCTTCTCGAGCAGAGCGCTCCAGAACTCGTTGCCCGAGCGCGACTTCATGAAGATGAGGCTGCCGTCGAGCGTGGGCAGGCGGTCGTCGACGACCACGTCGATCCAGCGGTTGGCCTTCCAGATGCGGAAGTGGAAGATGCCCGCATAGTCCTGCTCGAAGGACTGGTCCTCCGGCACCACGCGGTAGAAGAGCTCGTCGTTCAGCGTCAAGTTGGCCGCCGCAGCCACCATCCAGCAATTGCCTGCAAGAGGGAGAGAGAGAGAGAGAACAAGCCACAACGCAATCAACAGAATTCACTGATAAAAAGGTGGGTGGATTGCGGAAAAACCTAGGAAGGACAACATCCTGGCTAAAGTTTAAAAAAAGAGAAGTGGAGTCAAGCAGGATATACGGAGTGCAGAATGGAGGATGGACGACGACAGAGGTGACATGGTGGATAACCGGTGATTTGATTTAAAAATTCAAGGGTTTAATGCACTGCAGCTACACCAAGGCTATGAGACGCGCCGTAGTGGAGCACTCCGGATTAATTTGGACCACCTGGAGATCTTTAACATGCGCCGAAATCTCGAACACACGAGCGTTTTCGCTTTTCGCCTCCATCAGAAAAGCGGCCGTTGTGGCCGGGAATCAAACCCGTGTCCTCGTGCTCAGCAGCACAATGCCTTAGCCACTGAGCCACGCGGTGGGTGCAAATCAGTGAATGGAAGTGGAAGATGAGGGGGCTGGGCAGAGTGTTCGATGGGGCAATGAGATGGGAGAAAATTTGGGGTCAGAGGGTGGAAGCAACCCGGAACACACCATAGAGGTGGGTAGAAGTTACTGAAGGGAAGGCCCTCGTTGCACGGTAGATATCCAATAGCTGATCATTAATGACCATGAATCAGAAAGCAAGAAGAGACTGCATTGTAAGGGCCCTTCCTATACTCCCATAGTCACATTTAGCAAACATCATCATTCTCGACTGCAAGTTCGTAATAATATGCCTTGAGAACTGTGCTTAAAGCTTAAATCATCATCATCATCACCAGCCTATCTACGCCCACTGCAGGGCAAAGGCCTCTCCCATTAATCTCCTATTACCCCGGTCCTCTGCTATCTGCGACCAATTTATCCCTCGCAAACTTCTTGATCTCATCTGCCCATCTAACTTTCTGCCGCCCTCTGCCCTGCTTGCCTTCTCTAGGGATAAAGCAAGTGGGGCAGAGTTTAAATACTTGCCTTTAAATCCCTCTGAAGCTCTCTCGTGCATGTTTTCTTTACTTATCCCTTCAGCTATACCTTTGGAAACACGCGAACCTACTACAGTAAAAGCTCGTTAACTCGACCTCGAAGGGGACCATAAAATTGTTCGAATCAAGCGGAGTTCGAATTAGCGGGCGGGCACTAGAATGAATGGAAATCGCGCCACACTGCACGGGCAGAACACAAAGAAGCCATCTCTGGACTCGTTATCATGAATTAGGCACTACTACACGTTTGTGGCAGGTGATTTCGTAAATAATGTTTCCTAAATAATAATGGCATGCGCCGGAGCACTGGCGCCGGTGGCGTGGCGCCCTCTGTAGAGCCGAGATAAGCTGTTGCAGAAGCCTAGTGCAGTGCCACGCTGTTGTTTTCCTGTTTCGTTGCTTTGAATGTCTAGCAAATTTGGTTTGGTTTGGATTTGCAACACATTGTAATCACTCTGGGCCGACTTCTTCTGAGAGGAGCGATGGAAACCAGGGGATCCCAGTACGAATTAACCGTTCTGGATACCAACGCGTTCGAACTACCAGAAATTTTTCCCCCATTGAAATATACAGGGCTGTGCCGGGACCAGGGCGCAAGTTTGAATTAACAGGAAGTTTGAATTAACCGAGTTCGAATTAACGAGCTTGTACTGTACTAAGCCATGCACAAATTTAACAAAAACGAAAGAAGATGGCACGCACCGACACTCCCCTGAACAACATCAAAGCGCGATGCTCCTTCCACGAACAGCTTCGGGTCGTGGCACAAATCCTGCACAAAGCATGGGGAGAAAGAATTAGAGCATTGAAACTTGTGCCTTCACTCCTCATAACGAAGATTGCCAAACACTGCAACTTTTACAATGTAAGCACTGCAAGCAGGCTTCTGTTGCATCAAGATCACAAAGAAAGATGACAGAGTGGTCTTCACGGTCCCCATATTTAACATGTTACAGATACACCCTTGCCTTAAATTCACGAAAGAACCTTCTACATGTAAATAATGATGCTCCTAAATGCATTCTACGATAATCTACATAGAATGTTTCCCAATATTTTAATCTTACGAAGACAATCACACGGCATGCTGCAGTCAAGCTTCTTGCGCTACTAGGCATGTATTTGTGCAAAATAAAGCTCTCAGGTTGCCCATAAAATACCTTTGAAATCTTTTGGCTACTCTCACTTCTGGAAAATGCGTCTATGTTTATTTCTAGAAAAAGACAGCTTTCTATCGCAAGTCGCAATAATTTTTTATGGTCGGCGAATGAAATTTGTGCTTCATTTAGGTCTGTACGATCTCATTTACTCGACTTTCCCACCTTTGTGAACGACTTGCTAGTTCTAGCTGCAAATGTTGGTCCCATGGCATCACACATTTGCCTGGAGACTTCATTGTTTCTCAAGACATATAACCAGCTTAAAGACACAGAATCCTCTGGATGCCTGACTTTTTTTTTGCTATAGGCCGGTTATTATTGCAAAGAAACTATGCAAGCACTGCTTAACATGCTTCAGGACATAGCTAAATGCAACCCTGGCACAGCACTTTAGTGGTTACTGCACTGGCACACACAGAAACCAATTTTAATTATGCCCCAAAGAACAAACTACTAAGCCAATATTAAAAAGAAACTACGTACAAGAAAATTCAGAGACAAAAAATGCAAAAACAGTAGCCAACTGATTTTTTAGACGTGGAGGGGAACGAAAAATAATCAGAACAAAAGAACAGTCCGAAAACTCGGCGAGTCATTACTCCGATTGTACAACTACCGGTTCCCCGGGAAAGTCCGAAATATCCAGCAAGTCCGAATTTTCGGAGTCCGAAAACATGGTTGGCTACCATAGCTAACATAACAGCAGAAAACACTAAAATGTAGATTCATTCAAAAAATCAAAGGCGAAGAAAAAAAATTGAATGCAGGAATTACCGCACTCACAGTTTTATATAACTTTGACTCAATGAAAAAAATCAGAACCCTCCCCCACCTTGTGAAGAGGGAAGTCCAGCGAAGCTCTTGTGGAATTTGCTATGTTAGGGTTTCGCTATGTTGGGGACTTACTATGTTGAATTGTAAGGACAGTGGTGCAATCTCTGTGTCGCAGACTAAGGACACACACGATTGGTGGGTAGATAAAGTGCGCCGCGCAGGTGGCCGCCGATGAGCGCGCGGCATTGCGCAATGTCAAGGGCGGAGAGCCTCCGCACGCGGCGAGGAGTGTACGAAACTAGGGAAAGAGGCATCGGCGGTGGAGAGCAGTATAAAGTGGGGTTGTAACCACACTCCCTCCGCACACGGCCGTGCTTCACTGCACAACGTGCAATGTGGGGAAGCCAGCTTACAAAAACCAAGCTTACGCAGGGCCCCTTAAAGTTGGCTCCACTTCTACACTCAAATGCATTGCTGCAGAGAGATCCTCCCAGGGTCAATATAAGCCATATTATATCAAAATATGGAGGCCTTAGGACCTTTCCATGATTTTTTTCCGTAGGTTTGTCCTCGCTCGGTCTGTTGCTCAAGCGACCTCCTGGATCCTAGCCATAGACAGCTTCACTGTAAAAAAAAAAAAAAAACTGGCGAATTATGAAGTTTGAAGGCCACAGTAGACAACAAAGTGGTAGAATACACGTCATTACAACAACCACTCCTCTGCTCTGCTGTTAACGAGCAAGGTCCCATTTTGGGCTTATCAGAGTGCTTTTCATTTGCTGCTGCCTGGACTTTCACGGAGACCACAATATAAAACCGCAAAGCAATGACCGAAAGATAGTCACTGAGCTTTGATGAACACGACCTTTTGGTGAAATGTGCAGCAAGCAAGCGAGAGAATTACCGACCACAGATTCCCACAGAGTTCACTATTATTTCTAGTTGTCTAGGAAGCCGGCCCCACGGAAGTGTAGATAAAAAGTGGCTCGTCAGTGCGGCTGTGGTAGTTAACACGCTCATACACATACCGTGTCTCACTTCAGTTACTCGTTATATTGCACACGCTTAATAATTAACAATGGCTTCACTTAATCATTACCTATATTCATATATCAATGACTGCCTATTAACTGTGTCATTTCTGCACGTTCTCTCAGCTTCGGGTCACCTGTTCGCCATTTCAGCTTCCACGACTTATGGCTACGTGTTTCTCTCCTAATCGAATGCAAATTCCGCTGATTCTTATTCCTTTAGGGATAACCAGCATCGGATCGTCCACTGCAGAAACAGAGTGAGGAGAGAGGAGAAAAATACAAAAAAAATTAGCCAGGGGCTTTTGCAATCAACAATGCTGAGCAATATGCATCCTAAATGCACCCAGGAAGGGATTGTCTATTAGTGCATTTAGTAGTTATTGACACTGTAACACGCTCCCCCACGGCAAACAGAATGTGTGTATCTGTCTCGGACAAGGCGGAGGTGTAAACACGAAGGTGCAGACGCACGTGCAAGCACCAAACCCTTCGACAATGCTCCAGACAGTAGACAGTTATAGCAGAGCCGAGAAATGGTCCCGGTACGGCACCCGGCGCACCGCGCATTGCGCAGTCGAGCCAGTCACCTGCTGGCTACCGTACCGGGGCCAGTCTCTTGCTCTGGCATGCCTTTCTATTTAAGAAGAGAGAGACACCGACCGGCGGCCGCAGCCAGGTGACGGGGAACTTGGCGTCCTTGGTGCCCCAGACGGAGCTTCCCTTGCAGGGGAACTCGGGGTCCTCGAACAGGTTCCCATCGGCCAGGCACTCTTTGCGCAGCTGCTCAAGTCCTGGATGCGCCCGCTGCGGTTCTTCAGGCCAGCTCCACGCTCGCCCAACTGCACACGGAGAGAGGAGGCAAGGAGCGGTCAGTAAGGCCAGGGCGAAACACATGTGCGAAATGGGACGCGTCTGCCGCTTCTGGTACCGGTTTGGGTGTCGGACTACCTCCGGATCGCTCACTCCAGTCGTACACTGCACACATCCGACCTGATAGATATTTTTCCGTGCCGCGCCGGAAAGAGGATTGCTCAGACGCATGTGTGTCCGCTGCTTTACTCGACCACACGGCATGCGCTCTTTTGAGAAAAGGATAGTAGTATTGCTACATCGAAAAGACAACACAGCCAAACATTACGTGAACTTTTATCGGAGCATTCAAAAAGCAGAATTGTTATCATCAAAAAGTTGGAGTGAAATCGAAGTGTTTTTTTTTTTTTTTTCAGTAAAGGTGAGCTTGTGGGTTTTGAGCTAAATATACTCAGATACAACGACATCACAGTTTAACTAAACACGGTACGGGTTACTTGTAGTGTTGATGCTGTAGTGTTTGGCCATGTAGTGTTTGCGAGGGAGTGTTAGCGCTATAATGCTTTTACAAAACTTTTTTTTCATTCACCGTTCTTCGTGATGTTGGCTTCGTTTTATGACGCGCATGCCTGCAGTGGTGAAGCACGCTTTACAGGCAGTAATGGCATCAGCTGGCAGACATAGAGGCGCAGGCATATTCGTAACACAGCGGTTGCTGCGAAAAATCCGGTACGTACGTAATGCAACGCTACAGCGGCCCAGCGGTCGCAGCTGCATCTGGCTTTCCAAACGCACAATCGGCGTGCTTAAGAGGACACCCGAGCTTTGAACGATGCGTCTAATTTTTGCTCTGTGCGAGGTGGCACACGGTAAAAACAACGCAATCAGCCACAACACAAACTCCAAAAACATGTTGTCCACCCCTTTCAGAATGAGCTAGATCATGTTTTCGGTCATGTAATAAAGCGACGACACTATAATTAACCAGATTTTGAGAACGATGACAATGCAAACGAATCCACCGATATTCTAAATCTAAAAAAAATGCCGTACGTTTTCTTTTTTTTTTTTCATCTTTTAACAGCACAGCTGTTTAAGCTCTTGGTTACGGTGTCAATGAACGGAAAAAAAATACCACGAAAATGCCGAGCGCACGTGAGCGAGCAGGATGCTTGCACCGTTGTGCAAGATGAGATTTTTTGTTGTTGTTTTACCGCGACAGTACGACTGTTTTTTGCTTGTATGCGTACCCCCCCCCCCATCCCCCCAAGCCGGCAGAAAAAAAAAGTTTTTTTAATGAATTGAACATGCTCGTCCAATGCCCCCGCACAAAAAAAAAACACAAATAAGCACAAACCTAGTTTCAATGCGCAATCTTTTTCCAAATAAAAATATTTCCCGCCCTGCGGCTTTTCTGTTGCCGTGCGACACAAATTTACATGAAACAGCAAGGAAATAAACACGCTTGCATTCCGAGGTCGTACGTTCGCAATCAAAGAAGTGTCTGCTGCCCACTGTACGTCACTGTATTCTGCCCTTCCCACCAACTCAGCTCACGAGCAAGCCAGAATTTAACTTTATGGGCACCCGTTGCGGTGGCTCAGCGGCTAAGACGTTGTGCTACTGAGCACGAGGTCGCGGGTTCGATTCCCGGCCGCCGCGGCCGCTTTTCTGATGGAGGCGAAAAGCAAAAACGCCCTGTGTACGAGATTTCGGCGCACGATAAAGATCCCCAGGTGGTCAAAATTAATCCGGAGCCCTCCACTACGGCGCGCCTCATCGCTTGCGTTGCGTCGGCGCGATACAATCAATCAACTAACTTTATGGGCAGTCGGGTGACAAAAAGGCCATGGCTCGGTTCGCACGTAAGTACACAGAACTTATGATGAGAACCAACTAACTCTTCCGTCCCTGTTTCCCTTGAAGCAGATTTTGCAAACTTACTTTCAAAGCATGCATGGGGTCGAGATCGACCGAGATGGGGTCGACCGAGATCGAGATCGACCGAGATGGGGTCGAGATCGACATCGACACGGCTTTTTGGACAGTGGCTATTTTACAGCGAAGTTGTAAACAAGAAAAGAAAAGCGTTGTGGGCCGCTCAGATCATGCGACGGCTTAGCGGGACCAGCGCATCGGTTGGATTTTCGGCGGGAATAGCACAGCCGCAGTGGAAGCCGCTTGCGGCACTTGCGACATATCGTCTTCCGTGCAAGCCTTGTTACAAAAAGTTCCGCTTAGAGGATAATGTTATCTGAGCACGACACCCACACGTGCAACACCTTCTCCCCACTTACTGTACGTTAGATCGCTTCCATTTTTTAATTGCTCTAATTTCCTACGTATAGCACACCTACCGAAGCGAAAAAGCAGCATCGCTAAAAACGCCGGCTAGAACACGCAGACACTTTCGGCGTCGAGCATCGCGAGTTTATCGCGGGGCAAGATTTCAATAAAGGCGACAACATCCACTTGGAATACTGCCAGCGACTACTAAGTCTTGCGAGTGTAATCTGCGCACGTGTTTCAGGGAGGGGGGAGGCACAATATGGTTGCTGAACTGGAGTTACTGCCGTCTTGCTATGAGAAAGACTTCTATGTCATCACCTCTCCCAGACACACAAATCAACGACTAGAACTATTAAGCCATATGGTACCGAGGCATAAAAACCTGAACGAGCAATTAATTCTCAACAAGAAACGAACAAAGACAAAAAAGCAAGAAGTCGATACAAGTATACAAAGCGCGCGTTGAAGGGACCAGTCTTTCCCTACCGTGACAATCCAGTGAGTACCGATACGAGATACCGAGTTAGATTCCTGGTCGCCGCTGCTGTTGTTCTGAAGGACGCTAGAAAAAAAGTCCGTACAAAATTACATGAACAGGCCGCAGTAGCTCAAGCACGACGACCCCTGTCCCACCAACCCTCCGCGACCGATTTAAAACTTAATACATGGGGCAAGTCGTTGCGTGCCCAGAGTACCGCTACGATTTTCCCCCGGCACGCTCACACAGCGGCACGTCGGCGAAAACAATAACCACTCGTAACTACGGCGCGGCAAAACAAAGAAAGAAATTCAGTTTCAATCCACTCTGTGAAACTGAATGATCAGCGGAGCAGTTTGTGGGTTATTGGTTAACCACAACCCGATGAAACTGCGCCGTTCCGCGGGGGAAGCGTTCAGACGGAATGCGAGTAGGCTTCACTGTGCAACACGTACTGTGGGAAAGCAAGCTTACAAAGACCAAGCTACACACCGATCTCCTTAAATCCCGCTTCACTTCTAAACACAAATTTATTCGTGGGAAGACATTTTTTTCAGTGGCAATATACCACGTCCGATATCAGAATACGAAGCGCCGGAGACGAACAGGTGACCGTGTATATGTGGAGGGTGTGCCGAAGTGATGGGGAGGGGAGCGGCTGCCAAGAGGCGAAAGACAAACAAACAACAACACAAAAAGGGCCATCTCCACTAACGTGAAACCCGGGGAGGGGCGAAGAATGCAGTGTATAAGTGTATTCAAAGATTGTAAGACCCTCTCTTGCCATACGGCGCGCGCTGATAGACGCGACATCCAATTACGAAGACGGATGAGAAGTGAAATTCGAAAAGGAGAACAGCAAATTTTATAGTTAAAGCGAGTATACGGAGCGAAATAGAAGCAAGCAAGCGAGCACGAACAAAAAACGAGTGTCCCGATGTGATATTTTAGTCCCCGTTTTTGCCCATGGAGACGAAACGTTCTAGCTCGAGGCGTTGGAAAACCAGTGTCCCGGTGTGTTCTTTTAGTACGTGTTTTTCCTGGTTAGCTAGGATCCGGGGATCCAAATCTCCCTGGCGAAACGAGCCACCGTTGCCGCTGTCAGGCTCATGCCAACGACCATTCCGCCCTCTTAACTGCATTTCACAATAAAGTTTCTCTCTCTCTCCCACGGAGATGAAACGTTCTAGCGCGAGGCGTTGGGAAACGAGTGTCCCGGTGATTTAGTACCGTGGCTACACGACGCTACGACGACATGAGACGCCGACAGCCCGAGCCCCTAAGGTGCTTCGCCCCTTAAATTTGCCTCACGTGCTCTGAAAGGGAAATCCTGGCGATTAACGAAGATTTGTTTACTGTAAATCGTGTTCGCTTCTCTTTCTTTGCTTTCGTTCCTATTTTAGCGACAATTCGACATGCGGACTGGCCGTACTTCCCGCGACAGCTTCCCCACAGCCAGAGCTCTCCTGCTCTGCTCACGTTCCGTCACGTTCACCTGTCACGCGGCACGCATCGGGCTTATTCTCGTTCCCCTTCTGGCAGGCTGTCGGGTTAGCACAGCGGTTAGCGCACTTGGTTCCCATCTGGAAAACTTGGGCTCAAATCCCACACGAACAAAAATGTTTTTTTTTATATTTATTTTCTGTTTACGGCGGCGTCCACTTTGGTTCCATTCGTGTTGACGGACGACGCCGACGGCCATCTTTCACGTTTGATGAAGGGTCCGAGGCTTTCGCCTTGAATGCGCCAGGTTGTCAAGATTAGGCACACGTTAAAGATCTCCAAAAAAATTGGCCCGTAGCTCCTCCACTACAACGCAACTCATAAAAGCCCAGGTGAAGTTTCGGCGCCCGAAGCTCCATTTGAACCATAATCTCCTCCATTAGACCCCAAGTTTGAATTCCAGTGCGCGGCGCCGCGAAACACGCATTTTCTTTTAACTCGAGCCAGCAAGCCGAGGTTCAAAAAGAAAACACTAATATTTTCCCATGCATTTATATCTATTTTTTTTTTTTTGCTTTAAGGTCGCGTGTAGTAAGGTGAAAGCTAGAGCCACTTCGTAATGCAATAAACAAGATCAATGTATAAACACGTGCGTCTGGTCACAGTTTTGAAGCTTTCGGGATAACGAAAGTAACTAGCGTAACTTCAAGCAAAATATGGCCGTGTCCGCCGATGATATGCCTACATAAAGAATGGAGGGGCAAAAAAGGAAAGGGCGACGCATGCCCGACCTAACTCAGCAGACGATCGATAATTAGCTCCCCGGGGGAGCACCGGCCGCACTTGAGTAATGCGGCCCCGATGTAAACCAACGTGGCGAGCCGCACAAGGCAGTCGCCAAATGCGCCGACAGGGAAAGAAGACAAACGGGACTGCTAACGAGACGCGTAACAGAGGGGGTTCTGCCGAGTGACATGCCTTGTAGCGAACTCGCTTAATTCTGTGCCGCCGTGTCCCTTTGTTTGGATGGGCTCAATACCGATAGGAGAGTGACGACGCACAGGGCATAGCGAGTGAGAAGAAACGAACATCTCGGCGCTGACGCAATAAAGAAAGTACACTGGAAAGGGGGAAAATTGGAGGGGAGCGTACGCCCCATCTTCTTCCTCTTTCACCACACATACACACACACACACGCACGCACGCACAAACACGCAAGTGCAGTCATTGGCAAATGATATGCGAAAGCGAAATATGAACCACAACGCACAAACAGCGCAATTTCTTCGTACGCGAGTGAAATTGTCGCATGGCTCCATAAGTGATAAAGTAATGGCAATGTGGCGTTCCAAACACACCCCCACCACGTCTATGGGATCTCCGCGAACCGTACTCTTCGGTTTCGCGTGTTCCGATTCATATTTGCGTGTTCGCTTTTCATTTGTTCGGGACTTTCCGCACAGTAAACCCTCATTAATTTAACGAAGTCCTCGGGATACGAACCGACTTCTTTGTAAGCAATGATTCGCTAATACAAAGATTACCCGCTCTTTGTGCACTGCAGTGAAGACCACTAGTCACTTCGAATAAAGCGATTTCGTTTTGACTAAAATTTACTTTATACAGAGAGGCTAAAAGAAGGCCGCCAATCGAGATGCGCCAAGCAAGGCAAGGACAGGTAGTTGTCCTCGTTTCTTTTTTTTTGAAAATAAGCATAAATTCGAAATGATCAGGCCAAAATAATGGATAGAATGTGCACCCCGGTGCCTTCGAATTAGGCGTGCAGTGTTCTGTACACACCTAACGGCAACTTAGAACAAAAGATAAGTATACTTCTTAGTCACGCACTTTCACGCTGTCTAAGCAATTCACACAACGCAGCGACGGCGGAAAAAAGCCAGCGGAAATGACCGGTGCAATAGAAAGAGCGCACGCGGTTGCAAGGCTTACCTTTTTCGTCGTACACTTGCGCCACAAGTCTGTAAAAGTCATCCTGGAGCTCCAAAGAGGAAATCCAAACAACGGGTGTTGCTACCACGACAACACAAGTCGTGAAGGTATCGGAAAAAAACCCTCCGGGGCTGCAGATGCACCGAATGTGGGTCTTCGATTTCGCCAACAAATGTCAATCAATCACGAGCCGTGAGACGAAACATGAAGATCGAGTACGACGAGTGCGCGCAATCGATGCAAAACTTGGCGCTCTAGTGTAACGGTTATCGTCGATACCACAGATTATGCGTCTACTAAGCGAAAGCGAACTGCTGAACAACCCCAAGCTCTAAGATACAATCGCCTATTCAAACGAACGCCCAGAGCAAATTCTATCGGCTGTCGACCGCTATTTCAACCAACTGAATAATCGGGCGCCGGGTCAGAAAAATTCCACGGATGCAACAGGTGCTCTACGACATGTAAAAGAGATGTGACGCAGTCGTTGAAACTCCAAAGTACTGAGCCCGCGTCAATTTCCTGCTTACACTCCTAACTACCCCCTAAACCGCGTCTGATCTACTTTGATGGTTGCGGAAACCCGACTGCTTCGAAACGGATGCTCACAGTCGCGTGAACAAACTACTACGACAAACAGCTGCAACAAAACTAGCAGGGTGCCGACAACGAGCCCATCTGCGATGGACAGATGCCTGCACTTGACAACGCCCGTCGTCGAAGCCCGCGGTCGATGAAGGGTTCCGACCCCGGGGCGTTAGCCGGAGCTGATGCCCGCAAAAATTGACCCACCCACAACCAAGCCTAGTATCAACAATATCAGAAAAGCCAAACTCGCGCAATCAACCTATTAAAACGAGATGCGGTGGTAAATTATTCGAAAGGGTCCATCGTTTGAACTGCCTCTACACGTGCGGATCCGAAGCAACAGGTTGACGCCCAAGCGCGCAAGTTTCGAAACAGGGATGAAACAACTTTCGCGGTCGACATCCAAGGTACGCGAACTCGAGCAAAAGCTTCTCGAAGGAGGATCCACCCTCCTCTCACCACAGTCCTCGGAACTACAACACGAAGTTCAAAAGTGGACCGGTTGATCGGTGAACGACAAACGCCCGCATCCAAGGGAACCGGCCGATGGGTGGACTCCGCGGCAGATGGTGGCGAACTGTGCAGTCCCGGACCCGACAACGCCCCTCATATATAGGCACGCACACGCAGCAGACCCATGGTCGGTCAGCTCGGAGCCCTGACCCTTCCGCGCACGCACACACGCACTCCACCGATCTGTTGCACCGACGGCGGAAACTGCTCCCATCCCGCTCGCCGCGCGCGCTAGAGCTCCGCGCTAGCGCACATAAACTGCGCCGGCGTTTCGCCTAGGCAACGCCGTCGCCGACGGGAGGTCTGCCGCCTTCCCTCCTCCGGCAGGATGCGAAAGCGGCCGACTATCGCCTCAAAGCCCCCCTCCTCTCTATTTTTATCGCGCGCAGGGCAATAAGTTCGGCGCGCGGAAGAGTGCAGCTATGGCTCTGCAGCTCTCTTCGCGAGAGAGCCGCGACCCGAACCCTGTTCCGAAACTTCCCCTCTTCCTCCTCCTCTCCCTCGATCGGAACACAAACACGCCCTTTCCTTCTCTCTGACCCCGCGGAGGAAGCCAAAACAAGGGCTTTGCTCTGACGAGCACAGCGGGAATTCACTTAACGAGAGAAAGACGATGGTGACCTTGCACAAGTACCCACTCCGACGAGCTGTGTGTGTGTGTGTGTGTGTGTTATTTATAATGGAGCCTGCCTTTTAACCGAGTCATTCCCGTGATCGTATACTACTAATGGGGACGTTTACCGCAATTACCCACTCGATTACGGGTGGGGTTATGACAGGGACTTTCATCTCGGCTGCCCAAGAGCTCCAATTTATTTAGAGGGGCGAATGAACTTTCGCGACTCCTTTTAGTGTCACGGCCACGGCTCAGGAACTCTTAAGTGTTAGTTATTTGTAGCCTGGTATTTGTTTTTGCTTAGTGAAATCCCATCGACACAACACAATCAGAACAAATTTCCATGGAAAGTGTTCGCGGCGTCTGTGACATGAATGTAACAACGAAGCCCTTAGGACAGGGTGGTTTTATTGTAAGAGATACTTTGTTACAATCGGGTATTGTTCTCAGTGAATATCGACCACTTCTAATAAATCAGATTTTGAATAAAGCGACTTCGTCATACGGCGATGTTTACTATACATGCATCGATGCTCCACTTCCCCACGCAACAAAGAAAACCCGCTGCTGAGGGAAACCGGTTACGTAAACGAACAACGCGCGAACCTAGGCGCTGCTGTTCGTTAGAAAACATGCGCCTAAAAAATATTGGCCGTACGCGCTGGGATGCTTTTTTTGGCGGCTGAAAAGCAGCCCGAAGCAAGCCAGGACGCCACGCTGCAAATCGTCGCGCGGCACAAGCAAAATACCGCCGTTTTTTTCGCACATGACAATATTGCCTGCAAGCTAACTTTTCGACAAAACAGAGCATTTTTAAATTTAGGTTTACGATGTAGTACCGGAACTGAGGTCGACGTAGACTAGACAACGCAACCTATTTAATTTCAGCTATTGATCATGCCGATGCTTTTTCGAATACGCCTAACCAGCAGGGCCTGACATCGCCTCTTCCCCCAGTACGATGCATTTCGTCTTGCCAAAAGGAAGGCGTTAATTGCAACCACACATTGTCATCGCCACAACCATAATCACCATCATGTTTATCAACAAGACAGTCCCAACCCCTCCTGTCCAAGCTGCGTAATCAGAAACCACACTCTGCCACCGAATTTTCTTATCGCCTTCCTCCATCCAGTAATCCGGTCTCTTCCTACTTGTAGTCCCCCTCACAGCATTCATCATGTTAATCAAATGGTAGACGTGTAATGAGTTCTTCGCATTACACGCTCAGTCTAACTAAATTCATTTTTCTCTTAATTCGAGCACGACATCTTCCATCGGAGTTATGCTCCCTAATCAAACACGCTCGATTACGTAACTACGCGTTACTCCCACCAATATTCTTTCCATTTGGATCGTTGCGCTGACCTAAGTCGTTCTCTTTCGCTCTGCTAGTGTATAGCCCGAGTTCTTGCCCACAAAGTCATCACCGGGGGTGCGCACTCGTTGCACTCCATCGGTTGAGCACCACATATCAGGCCCCATTAATGGAAAGACGAAGTGGAAAAACCAGGCCCATTTGCTCCAATTGGTATACAGAACAGAGCGCATGAACGAGACAAAAAAAAAAAAAAAAACCTGGTCCAGCACTTGCTTGCTTTATAGCAACTGTCCAACCTTCTGTCACCCCTGCCGCGTAACTCCTTCTCCTTCCCCCATCTCCTTTCACCGCTCCCTTTATGTAAAGGTTTGCTCAATTCGATTTTCCCGCCTTCGTATATTGGTCAGCGCGCGTCTTAATTTTTTTTTTGCTTGAAATAGCACGAGCTGAAATCTTCTGCGTAAGTCTGATTCTATCTAGCTTCTCTTCGACACCTTTTAACGCGTTTCGTACTTCGTTTGCAGCCGTAAAAGCTAATGCAACATGTATTCTTAATTAAAAGAACGTCCGTACTCTCGTTTCTGTACCGACATATTGCCTCAAATATGTTTCTTTTAGCTGAATAATGTTTGCATATATATAAGCAATGTCACCAGCAAATTCAGAACTTTGGAACGGTACTGTTGAAGCATTCTTACAGTTCAGCCGAGGGGCTGAACCGAATGACAGACAAATAGCAAAATTTTCGCGTTTATCGTCTCTAAAACAGTTTGTTCACGCGCCTATAAACAGCTATAGGAAAAGCCGAATTACAACCGCACTCGGCAGCAGTGGATGGCTCTCGGTCGCTGCCTCTGCGCTCGAGGCTTCACTCCACTTCGAGGCTTCACTTCAACACAATCGCCGAGGCTGCGCACATCATTAGCAGAGGAGAGTATATACACACCCGTATCAACCGCGCCACGCCACGAGACCGCGTGAATAAATAATCGCGGGCGCCGCAGACGCCGCAGTTGTAACGAAGCCAAGCTTACTTATGCACGGGCGAGGTCACTCGAGTTTACACACACGCACGCACGCACGCACGAGCGGCTGCTCTTCGCCCGACGACGCCTCTACCTGCCTCGTCAGTACAGGCGCGCCGCGACAGCACTTGACAAGACGAGGAGTTCGCTCAGTCAAGTCGGGGCTCCGGCGCTGCGCCCCGACGACAAACGTCACTCAAAGTTGCTCAGCTATTGTCGTGTTAATGTCGTATCTGGTGCCAGGCTGAAGTCTTACGCACGGTTGTGCGAAGTCTTTGCGACGGGAAAAAGTAGGAACGGGACACTTGTGATCCTGATTATTAGGCTGAGTTAGTATAGTTTAGGGCAATTGCTTTGAGCGACGCCAGAAAACTCATCCAGACAGCACTTTACCGAAGCACCGTCGGGCAGCCGAAGAGACTAGGACTTGACCGTGGTCGATGTGCCTCCGGTATGTGCTATAACCAAACGGAAGCTTGTATACCATACACGACCTGTATAAACCTGACCAGCACCACACTCGGCTGTTCCTTTACCGCTTATACAGGAGTTGTGACGGTCCTATATAACTTCTTATTAGAGTTGAATGGGTCCGGTAACCTCCTGTATACCGGACCAGTATGGCTTTATATAGGTCTTATTTTAAAAAAAAACATACAGAACTCGCTCTATCCTGTATAATTTCCCACGGCCCTCATAAGTAATTTTTCATGGGGTACTGTTGACACAGCGGATCGTTCCAAAATATGCCCTGTTGGTTTATCCAACAGGTGGATGCGGTGGACCACGTAGCACCACTACTCCCGGCTTCACTTCGCACCCAAACATCTACACGTGCATCTACACGTGCATGTCAACTCGCGCTTACAACAGCTCTTAAAGCGTACGCTAAACCAACTGTGCTGGCGGCTCGCCGATTAAAGCGATCGAGTTACATGATCGAAATTGGTTTGCTTGCATCGGTCGATACCCGCACCAATTGAACTATGATAGAGCACTGTATGTGAAGCGAATCGGAGTTCCACGTACGGAAACGAAGCCCGTTTCTTAACGCAGATAAAATCAAACAAATATGTAATTAATCCGAGTAAAAGTGCACTCTCGGGCTACACGGGTTCGTCGTATAGTGGATGATATATTTTAACGTTTGAACTGCCTAGACTATACTTTCAAAGGACAGTGAGTATTTGTCTAGGCATAATTACCATTAATGAGCTGGGAATGTTTAACAGGTGCTTTTGTTTTTCCCGCCAATTTACGCGCTGATTTTCTTTTAGGATTGCGCTCTGAAAGTCCGGCAGGGCAGCACTCAACAGACTGAAAGCTCAACATAAAACAAAAAGGTACTTCCCCGAGGAAGCGAATGGGTCCAGCGGGTAAAAGTGGCGACAGGGCGAGATTTACAGCTGCCAAAAGAGTTGCTTTCAACACCAGGGTGCAACAGAACCTCCACAAATACTAAGTGGCACCACACGACCGCTAGGGCGTTGCGCAATTGCGCAAGGTCGCGTGGAGTGTTTTAACGCCTTCTTTTAACGGCCTTTGCGTAGCACAAGGAGAAGCACGGCCACAACAACCATCACGCGATACACCAAGGCCACAGCATTGAGAGAGAGAGAGAGAGAGAGAGAGAGAGAGAGAGAAGAGAGAGAGAGAGAGAGAGAGAGAGAGAGAGAAGAGAGAGAGAGAGAGAGAGAGAGAGAGAGAGAGAGAGGAGAGAGAGAGCGTTGTAGGCCTTTACTTTGTGCTCGCCTGAGCACGTTCACACGCTCAGGAACTGATATACTGGGTTCTTCGTTCATACACGCTGGCGATTAAAACCGCATATTCCTTCTTGCGAGAGGGCGCAGAGAAGTAAGGCTTCACGCAAATCGTTTCCCCCTTCTCGGGAAATTTTCGCTGTCGATTTAGGCCGACGGAAAATCCTCGCTCGCAGGAAATTTTCGCGCCGAGTGCTCGTGTCATTCTCGCAGGAAAGAGTCGCGTGTTTCCTCCTTTGTTCAACTCCGACATTTATCCCGTTGGGCTGCTTTGTTTCTTGGTTATTGGCGCCCCAAGAGATAACGTCATTTTTATTCCTTAGAACGGGCATCTTATTTCAAAACAGGTATTTTCATGTACCTGCAGTTTGACTTGAGGACGCGTCCAGCCTCGATACCCTTCGGCCTCTTTGCATTGGCTGATTTTCTGATGGAGGCGAAAAGCGAAAGCGTCGGTGTGTCGAGATTTCGCCGCATGTTAGATTCCCAGGTGGTCGAAATTATTCTGGGAACCTTCACTACGACGTGCTCCTAGTGCAGGTGTAGCTTCGGAGCGTTAAACCTCGCAATCAATCAATCAATCAATCAATCAATCAATCAATCAATCAATCAATCAATCAATCAATCAATCAATCAATCAATCAATCAATCAATATATCAATCAATCAATCAATCAATCAATCAATCAATCAATCAATTCTTGCTTTATGCTCGACTTGCACTGCCACTTTAACAATGTGCATGCTTGAACTGTTTCAAATATTTGCCGCTTGACCCGCCGCGGTGGCTCGGTGGCTAAGTGCGCTGCTGAGCACGAGGTCACGGGTTCGATTCCCGGCCGCGGCGGCCGCTTTTCTTATGGAGGCGAAAAGCAAAAATGCTCGTGTGTACGAGATTTCGGCGCACGATAAAGATCCCCAGGTGGTCAAAATTAATCCGGAGCCCTCCACTACGGCGCGCCTCATCGGCTGCGTTGCGTCGGCGCGTTAAACCCCACAATCAATCAATCAATCAATCAATTAGCCACTTGTCTCTTGTTTCGAGTAACTGTACCAGCTAGCTATAGTTAGCTCGAATCTGTCAAAACCTCGAATCTGTAGTTTTTAAGCAGACGAATACGACTAAAAGATCAAACGTTTTCGGCGTGTTCGGCTCGTAAAATTTTCCTTGTCACTGTTGTCAAGTGTACTCCCCATAGTTTGCCGATTCGAAACTTGCATTTTAGTGAGTAATTTTTTTATAGTTTATCGCGTGTCAAGTTGTTATTTTTCGAACACGCTGTTTGTTCTAATCTGCTACTGCTAGGTAGACCGCGCCGAAAGGCATCGAAAAATAGCCATAAACGAATACCGAGAATGGTGCGACGAATTTTTGGTATATCCTGCCGGGGAGAAAAACTAGTTATCGTGTCCAGAAAAGGAAATTTTACGGCGTGGCATGAAATGTCACTTCTAGACAGACGTATACAGGTACGGCTCCGTCCGTCAGTACAACCCAGGCACACGGAATAATAGTTAAATATCAAATTAAATGGGTGAATGAACGAAAGGTTGAATAAACAAAATATGAACCAAAGCCCTGGCTCAGAGGAGCCTTTGAAGAAGCTGTAAAGGAGGGTTTCTTTGTTTATTTCATTTTGTTCGATGCGAGTTCGCGTTTTTCTTTTCTTATTTTTCAAAATTCAGCATTCAAATACCCTTATCACTAAGCTAAACTGATCTATTATGAGGTTTAACTCATTGACGCTACACAGGCGATGAGGTGTGCCGTAGTGGAGGGCTCCGGATTAATTTTGACCACCTGCAGGGGATCTTTAAAGGGACACTAAAGTGATTTGTAAACAATGCGGGATTACGAGCGCAAACTGTAGTCCGGAGTCCCTGGGCCCTGTTTCGACCACTCTGTGCGCGTTTACGCGAATTTATTTAGTAGAAAAATCAATTCTAAAATGCTGTCCTCCTCTCTTTACGCTCGCCCATTTTCTGTGGCGTTTTCGTGTGACGTCAGCAGGAGAGGAGCTGACCATTGGCTGCGCTACTGCACGGCTCGCCGACCTTCCGCGACCGAGTCAGTCGGCCCACCGTTTAGTCCGCCGGCCGCCAACGGGTCGTCGCAATTCGCTCGATCAGTTGAAACTAAGCCACAACACGTTTGGGAATGGAAGAATGCGCCTTTATTTACTTCGTTAGTTTGTACAACGTTGGTTTGTACACTGTATCTAGCTCCAAGTCAAGGTCGCTTCACACAAGCGCTGCACAAGCGCACATGCGACGCTTCGCTGACTGGTACGCCAGTAGGAAAATATAATGCCTCTTGAAGGCGGGAGAAGAGTGAGCGAAGTCAATATAGGTACTAAGGAAATAAAATCAACTGATATTTTTTACCGTACAGCGTAAAACTAGGGTGCGGGAAGCACTTTTTTTGCGCTGGGTGAACAAGCAGAGCGGTCAGCAGCACGACTACGCATCTGCGAACGCTTTCCCGTCTACGAAATGCAATTGCTAGACGTGAGCTATTGTGGAAACTCGGGGGACGCTTACTGCACGAGCGCAATACAACAAATAGTCACCTAAGCTGCTTGAAATACTAAAACTAAATAAAAGTGTAAACTGGTTATACATTATATACCTTATCTTTTCCATCGCCGCCAGCGGCCCCCTGTGGCCTAGTCGTCTGGAGTGCTAGGTATGTCTCCGCAAATGTTTTGCCAGTCACAAGTTCGAATCGCCGCGGGTACATGCTTTATTTTTTTTTTTATGAGTTAACTTTTTTGTTTTTCGCCGATGTTTTCTATACTGAGTTCACCTTTTGTTGGGCCGCAACGTTCATTGCTCCACGAACTAGTCCACAGAACTCGCGCAGGCTGGCACTGCCGCGCTAGCGAGTTCTCGTTGGCGTGCTGTTGCCATAAGCACCGACTGCTTGCGGGCAGTGGGCACAGGCCAGAATCAACAGACCCTTGGCCTGGTGCGAACACGCTTTTTACGATACAGGCATGCGCGAGGCAAGCTCCAAATATGGGGGAAAAGCGCATGCATTTGAGCGTCTGCGGGGACGCGGAGGGCGTTCATGCACTGCGTAGGCCTCAGATAGTGAATGCTACGATTCCAAGCCGTCCTGGGAGGCTTATCTTATGCATTTTACAGCCGACAACATGGCAGAAGCGCGGTACTACGATAACTGGGATATTGAGAATGCCCATCCAACGACGCCATCGAATGTCAAACATGTTGTTTTACAGACCGAAACCGAAACCGAAACTTGTTTGATTGCTAACCTTGGGCATCGTCCAATCACGGCGCCCCCTCTCCTAACGTCACAGCTTAGTTTGTGCGGCCGCCGCAAACCGCGCATGGTAGTTTTTCTTCTTTCGCGCTTTGTAAAATAATTACCGATTTGTCAACCGGATAAAGGACGAAAAGTGTGCTAATTTGAGCCAGTCTACACAGTGCAAGCAAAACCGGGAACTTGACAAATTCACTTCAGTGTCCCTTTAACGTGCGCCGAAATCTCGACAACACACGGGAGTTCTCGCTTTCCGGCTCCATAAGAAAAGCGGCCACCGCGACCGGGAATCGAACCCGCGTACGGAATTACGAGAGAAAAGTTCAGTGGCTGGAATACAAAAGTAAATGCAAACCCTGCTACCGATTCTCAGTATATTTTCCCCTCCTCCTACACTGCTCAGGAAGTTTTATCTCGGTAGAAGGTAGAATTAGAGAGTGGAACAATAGACCTGAACCTGGGCCCCACATTCATGAAGCTTTTCGCACGCGAAATACCGTAAAAGCAGCAGTTTGCGATAAGCCGGCGCCTTATCGGAGCCGCGATCGGCCGCGGCGCCCGTGCTCGGTTAGAAACTGTTCTTAGACGTGTTACGTGTGCACGCGTCTTCGCGAACCTGGGCCGTGATGAAGAGTCGCTTCCAGGTCCGGTGTTAGCCACTCAAACATCATTTACACGTTTCAGAAAGGCTCGCCAACAGTATAAATGTAATTTGATTGATTGATTGATTGATTGATTGATTGATTGATTGATTGATTGATTGATTGATTGATTGTGGGGTTTAACGCGCCGACGCAACGGGGGCGATGAGACGCGCCGTAGTGGAGGGCTCCGGATTCATTTTGACCCCTGGGGCATCTTTAACGTGCGCCGAAATCTCGTACACACGGGCGTTTTTGCTTTTCGCCTCTATCAGAAAAGCGGCCGCCGCGGCCGGGAATCGAACCCACAACCTCGTGAGTATAAATGTAATTACCATAACTTAAAGGGGCCATGAAGACAAAATGCAAGTTTGGTTCACTAGAAAGACTGCTTCATCCCGATAACAGCGATACCAATTTTATCCCAAAATTAAAAAAAAATAATGGAGATACCAAAGAAAATATGTGAAGCAGTGGCGACTCCCCCGCCACTTTCTGGCAACTTTCCTATGACGTCACAGAATCCTGCTTGAGCGATTGGCGGACGCCGAACCATCGCAAAGACACGTGACTGGACGATTGTAGAAGGCCTCTAGTTCCGTTTGATCCCATCACTTAAATGCTAAGATGCAGTTAACACACTGATAACTGTCTTTAGTGCTGGACCATATGACGTCACTCCTGCCCATACCCCGTCACTGTAGCGCGAAATTTGAAAGATTTGATTTACTCCTTGCATTTTTCTTTTCCGGTTAACGTCCTCAGTGCCCAGTTCTTTTAAATTAAACAAAGTTGCATTTTGCCTTCATGACCCTCTTAGGTTACGAATAGAACGAATGAACCGAAACGAACACCTACGCTTATGACGCAAGAACGAGTCAGCGCCAAACGCGGCCGGCCCCCTCAAAGACGCATTTTATACGCCGGAGACATCGAACCCGTCTACGCGACTTTCGTGCGACCCACGCTTCGTGGCAGAGGCCACGAAAGCCGATACGCATTTCGAAGAGGGCGCACGCAGACGCAACGTTACGCTAACTGCCTACACATGCTGGCGGCAGATGCGAACATCCGCGCGCGACTCGTTTTTTGCCGTGTCTCACGCGCGCGAAACGCCGCGCGATTCCGCCGGGGCTGACTCACCGCGTTGGCCGCATAAATATTTCCCTTTGACGCCGCCGGCAAGAGTTGTTGGCCAACGCATCCGTGCCCTGTCAGCTCGCCTTCGCACCTTCCGTTCCTTGCTTTTCGCGCTTTCATTATTGACTTTGTTTTCTTACGTGGCCCGGCAGCGGGGGCCCGTCCCGTCCCTAAAATTGGCCCAGGGCCACCAAAGGGGTCGTCGGCACACTCCCGCGCGGGGCTCACTCAACGAGCGAGGTCATTTCTCACGCGTCAGGGGCGCAGCTGCTTAGGCGAGGGATGCGTGCTGGTGGAGTGATGAGGAGACAGTACATAAATACGGTAGCCAGTGTAATGAGTGCAGCACAACACGAGAACACACAAAAAGCAGGGGATTCACACTCCGAACAATGCCGCACAACCCGGCTTGTTTTCCGCGGCGGCGAATTTAGTGTGTTCGAATGGGTTTAAACAAGCGAACGATACCCCATGTTTCCCACGCGGCAGCTGTTTTGTTATTTACAGGGGGCTACCATGCACCGCATACAAAGCAAGAAGCTTGCGAGGCATATCCTTACTGCACTTCGTATGATGTAATGAATGCGAAAGCATTTGTGTGCAATCACCCAACGGTTACGTTTGGCGGCATTGAGGACGCCGTTGTGCTTCCCTGCAACTCCAGTGACTGCTGCGCCGCGGGATGAGGCAGCGGCGTGAGTGCGAAGCTCGGCGCGACATGCAGTGCTAGCGCATACCGTGTTCGCGGACGGGCACGCCTTTGGTCTTTTAAGCGAAGCTTCAGTCAATGGAAACATCAGGCTAGCGCATACCGTGTTCGCAGCCAACGGGCACGCCTTTTTTTAAGCGAAGCTTAACTACTTTCGTCCAGCGGTTTAGCCGCGGATGGGCAAGTTCACCTTTTGACCGCAGGCACACCCCCTGCGGCACACCCCTTGAAGCGCATCGCGTGATTCGCCTGGCCCACTGTCGGCGCTGCGCACAAATGAGGCCCCGTTTTCAGTCGTTCTGCTTAGCTAGCGGCAACGGCCGCGACGGGAGCGGCCGCTCATCTGATCGGCAGCCGACCAAGCCCGTAGCTTCCCACGCATGCGCCGCTGGGTCGGCTCGGGCTACGTGACTCATCTTGCTCCGCGTTCGCCCAGAATGAAAGCGAGGCCGGGCCTCCTCCTGTGAGCGTTGCACGGGACCGAACGGCTTCGAGCCATGGTCGGCAATACAGCTACACCAAGGTTAAACCAAGTGAAACCAAGACTCAACCAGACTAGGCCAAGCTTTTGTTTTGCATAACCAAGGTTAGCTGAGCTGAGCCGCAGCAGGCAGAGAGAGAGAGAGAGAGAGAGAGAGAGAGAGAGAGAGAGAGAGAGAGAGAGAGAGAGAGAGAGAGAGAGAGAGAGAGAGAGAGAGAGAGAGAGAGAATGGTAGGTTTCCTCATTTCAGGCCCCGTTGGATCGTCCAGCCCTCTGAGCCCGGTGGATCAGCCGAAGCTGATCTTCGACACTGGAGCTGGTCACTTCTGCCTCCCACTCTTCGAGCGAGAGATTAGAAATCGGGGAGAGCGTGGGGTTAGGCTGGCATTCCCACACCACGTGACGCACAGTGCCGGGCGCGCTGCAGAGTCGACACTGCGAGTCGTATTGCATTGGCCAGAATAAGTGGATCATGTCCGCGCAATGCGGGCGACCCGCCCGGGGTGCGGCCGCGTGGGAGATAACCAATAAAGCGTTGAAATTACGATTCGAGAAATTAATTTAAAATGAATGCGTCCGCGAAGTTCATGTCGCGGATCGTGGCACGTAAGACGGACCGTCCTGAAGGCATGATGTCGAATGCTGAGCGTTTGTCAGCCTATTTTCTTGTTTGCTCGTTTGAAGGAGTCACGTTAAGAGCATTTTCGGGCTTCCGCGTGACGTAGACCGAGTTGCATCACGTGAATATCTGGACGCAGACTTAGGATTGGTTGTGTTTTTGTGGCCAGTGAGCACCAAACGTGGGTTAAATGACGGGGCCACCCCGCTCTCTGTTACGCGACTTGGAAGGCGGGGTTTTTGTAATAAAATTAGCAGTGGCTTAGCTCGCTATGCCAGGATATACGTAGCGTCAGCTAAGGTTCAGCTCGTTATTCTTAGCTTCCTGGTTGTCTAGGATTAGCTTGATTATCATGCTTACTGTGCTTCAATAACACACACACACAGTATACGCATTATGTGACACATGTATATTTATCAAGCGGCTCCGGCGCAGCGTCACCAATCGCCCCAGAGCTGAACTGGTCCCACAGGCGCACGCCGGTGTTGCTGCGACGCACGAGCCATCGTTCCACACCCGGCCACCCCTCGCATGATCATCAAGTGGACCGGGCCGCCACGTCCGGAACGGAGGTCGGCGAAGACGCTGGGCGAGTGGGGTGTGTGAGAGATGCCGGGAAGCGAGCAACGTTGTGTGCGCCGTGGGACGTCACTGCTCCTCGCGCATGCGAAGCACGGCTCTCCAGGAGCCACGCGAAACTGCTCAACCTCTGCCAGTGTAGCCCACGCTACAAAACCAAAGCGTTAGCTGTTTGCGGGAGGAGGGCGAGTCTCACTTGATGCGGGCTCTAGTGGAACTCTGATGCGCTACATATGCTTTAAAGTTGTAAATATATGTGTACATAAATATTAAATATTGGAGTTGACCATCGTCTGCAAGGTGCTGTCGATCAACAAGCCATCATCTAATGCTCGATCATCTATAGTTGTTATACCGTCCCATCCCAATTAGTAACACATCTTAGGATGGAAGGTGAGGCCTTTACTCGCATACAACCGTACATACGTAGTCTGTCAAAAGCCCCAGTTCATGCCAGAAGTGTATACGAAACAACTAACCCAAAGCAAAAGCTAAATATCTAAACAAAGCGAAATATTTTATACCATAGAGTTGCCAAAAGCTTTACTTGTTGTAACTGTATACATTGAAACCCATTCTGATTGCATTGGAGAGTTCCTCTTTATCTGTGTCGTGGGAGCTTTTAACTAGGACTGTACGCCGTAAACACGGACGCCATTCCATCTACGGCACCCTTCGTGCTGGCGTATCAGCTGAGGCCAGAAAACATCGAAAACTGCTGAGACGTTTTTGCCGTGAGTCTCTCTTATGCCAATAGTATGCGGCTTTATGAGGGGTATTTTAGGTTATACCTGCCGGGTTACAAAGAAAAGAAGTAAGTCCAGTAAACCCAGTGTGAAATCTGAAACAGCGGAAATGTGGGTTGCATTTACGACAACGTTAGGTAAGGCTTTATTCTTGCGCATAATGTTATAGCTGTCTTATCGGCTAACTGTCATTCCGCAGTCATTATATAGACAATTATATAATTGTTTATCTAAACCCCACATTGTCATACAATTTAGTCGCGGATAGTTCCGGTAAAACAATACTTAGAGCCCCTTTCTGTTATGATACTCCCTTCGTAGATGGTTATGCTTCACTGCGCAACAGTCAATGTGGGGAAGCCAGCTTAAAAAGACCAAGCGTACACCGACCTCTCTAAACTCGGCCACACCTCTAAACAGAGACGCATTGCTGGTAAGACATTTTCCCAGGGACGACATCAGCCGTCCTATATCAAGATATGAAGGGCCTAAAACTTTATTTTTAAATGATTTTTTTCTGTACTGGGAACCGGATCTTTCGAGGTGGGGAAACCCGTCCGGGAGGGAGCGTGACACGATACCAGGACAGACTGTCCACAAGCCCAGCCCCAGAACAGTTCCGCTCTAACTTTCCTTACGTTCGCAGTCCAGCTCATAAGAGGCTGCTGAGCAGGCTAATCCCACTCCTCACTGACGTGGTGCAGGAAATGAGAGAGCGGCTGATCCACACACTGCTCCCACTTATTAGCAGTCCGTCTGTTCCGTCGTTTACGTTGGTACCGTGTTGACCGGGACCAGACTGCGCCTGCGCGCGCGGAAGTGCGTGGAGGAAGGGCGCACCCCACCGTGACGAATGCGCGGACACGGCGAAGGTCGGCCCGCGGAACTAATGTCCCTACCGCGACATGGTAAAATAGTGACACGGTGAAACAGCGTAGCTGCTCTGAGGATAGGTGGACGTGTCTATAAAAGGTACTCGCCAGCCTGAACCGGAACACCTCCATGGACGGAGGACGTGCTCTCGCCTTCAAAACACGTAAAGTAGACTTGGTGCCCCGAGAAATGCATTTATTTTTTTTTCTTCAAGCTGAGCGGTTCTAAGTCTGCGCCGAGGTGTTCATCACGGCATACCAGTCCCTCATGCGCTGTCCGCCGGCTCGTGCCTGCTGCTTTTCGCTGCGGGGCTCCACCTCCTCGTCGCCCAGGGCGAAGACGTGGAATACGCGTTGCTGCAGCACGGCCGCCTGCTTCGCAACGCTGGCCTTGGTCTCCTGGCCGTCGGTGTGTCGCTTGGCCGATCCCCCTTTCTTCTTGCAGGCGCCCTTCGTGCCGCTGCAGCGCGACTCGCGTTCGGACTCCATGAATTCTTTGTCCCAGGAGCAGTGGCACTGGTCATCGGTGCAGCTGGAGTGGATACCGGATTCTTGACCGAGCCGCTCGCGACAGAGCTTCTCGCACGTCGACTCGCTGCAGGGGAGGTTCCTGTAGCACTTGCAGACGACGTTGCCCTCGCATTTCCCGAAGGCGTGCTTCTCGGACAGCGCGAACCTCTTCTGGCAGTCGGCGTCACATGATTTCTCGTTGCAAACGGAGGCCTCCTGTTCGACCGCGACGCACTGGGTCGCTGCGAGGTAGAGCAGCACGGCAGAGAGAAGGCGAAGATACGGAGCATGGTCACAGCGCACGGCGGTCCTTCTGGACCGTCGCTTGGAATCTAATAGAGGCAGCAGGCAGCGTTCCAGAACGCGACGACGTGTCGCTGTCGTCGTCGTCGTTCCTTGGAGTATCGCACATACCCAATCGGGGGATTGGCCAATTAAAAAAGGAAAGTTCATATCTGATTGCGGGGTATTAAACAAAGATAACTTAAAGCGGTTGGAAAGCATTTTGAACCCGTAAACAAGACGTTTCTTTCTGATCTACGATAAAACACAAGCTCTGCTAGTTATTTATGTGGATGAAGCTTGAAAAAATTAGTTTTATTCTAGCATACAAACACGGGCTGTACGTTTCTCTCACGCAGAGTGGACATATTCCTCTCTGCGCTACACATCAACACGAACAGCCAGACCACGGAGGACAGCAGTAAGGTTGCATCGCACCGTGAGAAGTCCACGTTGAAATCGACCAGCACAAGGGAGATCGCACCCTACCCTCCATCACCGCGTAGTGCACGCAGAAATGCATGACCGGTGACGCGGGCTTGCCAGACGGAAAAGAACAGCCAAAACATTACTCAAGGAACCCTTGATGATAAATCCCTAGCTCTGTAGACGAAAAATGTTCGTTCTCCGCGATTTTGATGACGGACAGCATGTGTGGAAAGCGAGACATTAAACAGCCTCGCTGTAAATCTTCGCATAGCCATCATCCTCACTGCGCACCATCAGTAATGGTGGGGAATTATGAATGGGAGCTAATGCTGGTGATTAGAGAAAATGGAGTGGCCTAAGCGCACATTAACGTGGACGGTCGAAACAGTGGCTCGGGTGTGTGGACGTCGATATAGCACAGAATAGTAAGACGATACAATAGCGTTCCTGCTGTGCCGACGGGTAGACGTGTACATACGGAGTACCCGCCACAAATAGCGCTGCCAGGGCTGGACCCACCCCGCCGACTACAGGCCCTATACGTCGACGGTGAAGGTAAATAATACCCCAGGCTTTCGCCTTCACAGCCCGTAAGCCGACCAAAATGTCCCGACATTTTTTTTATTATTATTATTTTTATTTTTTATTTTTTTGCGTTCCGACCCTCTCCCGAGGGTCACCACGGCCCACCACTCACGGCCCGCTGTCCGCCAGCTTCCGCTCCTTCTTCGCACCGCGGGGCGCCACCTCCTCGTCCAGGGTGAACACGTGGTATCCGCGTAGCTGCTCCGCCGCTTCCTTCGCCTCACTGTACGGTGCCTTGGTCTCCTCCTCGCGGGAGCGTCGCTCGGACGATCTCTCCTGCCACTTGCAGGTGCACAGGTTGTCGGTGCAGAACGATTCCAGCTTGTCCGCTCCCGGGTAGCGCTGCTCGCACGTCTTGGCGCACTCGGACTGCACGCACATCTTGTCGTAGGAGCAGTAACACTGGCTTTCGGTGCAGTTCGAGTGCAGGTTGCGTTCCTCGCCCAGCCGTTCGCGACAGAGATTCTCGCACAGGGGACCGTTGCAGGGGTGGCGTATGTAGCAGTGGCACAAGTCGATGTCGTCGCATTGTCCGTACACGAGCATCGTCGTCGAGTTGGCGAACTCTTGTCGGCAGTAGGAGTGGCAAGCGTCCTTCTCGCAAACGTAGCGTTTTTTCTCGACCGCGATGCACTGCGTCACTGCGAGGTAGAGCAGGACGATGGCGAAAACACGGAGCATGGTCATTGTACGGCGGGATACTCCTTTGCGGTCGCTTGACGTGTAACGGAGGCGAGGCAGCGGGTACCGTTCCAGAAACACGACGACGTGTGGCTTCGGGAGCTGCTTCTTCACTCTCTTCCACCCAAGAGAAATGCGCACGCGGGGCTCGATGACAATGGAGATGGATAGGCAATGGATGAAGACTAAGAGGTAGACTGAGACGGGTACATCAATACGTAGCTGCTTGGCAATCCCCTGCTAAAGATATGCGCTTGTTTCCTGAAGCAACCTTGAAAGGGTTTTTTTGCAGTAGCTCTGTGCATAATCTCGATGCATCTTTTTTACCTATAATCTTCGAACGCAGCAAAGAAGGAATTAGCGATGTTCAGGAGGGTGTCCAACTTATGTTGGAGGTTTAGTCCTGCGCATTCATCACGACGACCTGCTTAGGGCACGGAGAAAGAAGTGCCTAGGGAGTTGTTTATGCAGAGAAGAATACGAGTTTTTACGGCCGGCTGTGGAGATTTTTCTACCGAGAAATTTTCGATATCGCGGGAGGTAGCGATTGCCCACCGGTGGGCGGGGTTTAAAACCAAGCAACTGCCATTGATTTTTGCGCTTGTACTAGGTCGCCTTCAAGCGCCGGGCGCCGGAAAGTTGAGACGGTTTTGTCCTTTTCAGATCGGTTTTGGGTACTCTTGCTCATTTTGCTTTTCACGCTAGCGATGTTTTGCCACTGTAGATGTGTTTGGGCTGTTATTTTCTGAAACTGGTTGATTTCTGGTGTTACTCCCTTGCGGCAACTCACGGCGGTCCCTTCAGGGAGCTACTGCGAAAGAGACCTTTCCCGAACTATAGTAATAGACTCTGCAGCCAAAGGTTACTGTTGTTGTTCGTGATGATGACGAAATCAGAGTTTTGAGGAGGAGTCCTCCGTTATATTACGATTTTTCTGCAGCAGTGGTATAACAGGGACCTTGAGGGAAATGACAGGCGTAGAAGAGAGAAAAAATTGCAGCGCTCAAAGCGGCCCTCACACTTCGGTGCTGACGACGCTCAGGTCGTCTTCACCGCAGAATGAAAAGACCCCAGATGCGACGTACGAGGAGCGTCGTGAGGGACGACGTGCGCGAGCCAGCAAAGCGATCGACGCTATCGCCTTCGCTCTATAATATTCCCATTCGGGTGACGTCATGGGTGAGGCATCATCATAAGCTTGAAGGTCCACGTCCGGACGTCACTTCCGGCGCCTAAGCAATGACGACGCCATTCGCGGTTATGACTGATTGATAGTAATGATTAGTTAAGTGGATAAAGTTGGGATAAAGATTGACAAAGGTGGATTAAAACGAATTAGTTGGATTAATGGTGGATTTGCGTGGATTGAGACGTGTCAATATAGATTAAGGCAGGGTTTAGACTGTTGCCGCAAATAAAACGTCATTTCACGTCTCAGCCAACCGAACTGCGTGACACGCCGTTTTTTTTACGTCGATATATCACGATATGGCTTCTGCGTCGGCAGTCTGAACATAGCCAATATGGGTGCGCGCGGACGTCGACATAGCACTGAGGCGGTAAAATAGTGAGACACTAGCTGATGTCAATGGGTTGACATGTACAAAAAGTTGAAGTATATAAAAATGACGTATATATACACATCCATATGACGCGTATATATCACGCCTCCAAAACAAATGAACAGACATGTGCTCCGGGGAATGTTTTATTCTTCTTTTCCTTCAAAGACTGCAACAAGGCTCATCACGGCATATCAGTCACTCATGACACGCTGTTTCCCAGATTGCGATGCTTCTTTTCACCGCGGCGCTCCTAATAGTAGTCAGGAATGAAGACATTGGGGCCCGGGTCGTAAGGATCCTTCCACTGGCTGTACCGTGACTCGCTGTTCGCTGCCTCGGTCTCCTCATCGGCGGCGCGTCGCTTGGACGAATTCTCCTGCCACTTGCAGATGCACAGGGTGCCATTGCAGACTGCTTCCAGCACGTCCGCATCCGGGTAGTGCTTCTCGCACGCCTTGGAGCACTCGGACTGCACGCACATCTTGTCGTAGGAGCAGTAGCACTGGCTCTCAGTGCAGTTCGAGTGCAGGTTCTTTTCCTGAGCGAGCCGTTGGTGACAAAGGTCCTCGCAGATCGTGTCGTTGCAGGAGTGGCGCTTGTAGCAGTGGCACTCGTTGTTTTCATCGCATTTCCCG
Organism: Haemaphysalis longicornis; assembly: GCA_013339765.2. Taxonomy (NCBI): domain Eukaryota; kingdom Metazoa; phylum Arthropoda; class Arachnida; order Ixodida; family Ixodidae; genus Haemaphysalis; species Haemaphysalis longicornis. The sequence goes on from CM023452.1 coordinate 192,125,040, forward strand.
TACACGTCCACCTTAGACATGGCGTACTTCCTTCGGCAGTCGGCGTCACACGACTTCTCCTCGCAAAAGAATGCTTCCTCCTTTTTGGCCGCGATGCACTGGGTCGCGGCCATGTAGAGCAGCACGACGGAAGAGACGGCGAAAAAGCGCAGCATGGTCGTCGTGCAGTGGTACCCTCCTGTACGGCCGCTTCGAATTTGACAGAGACGGTCGGCGGCGTTTCAGAAACGCGACGTGTCACCTCAGCAGCTGCTTCTACGCCTTCTTCTTCGTGCCTTGTAACAGCGCGGCTCGATGGCGATGTGGATGAAAGGAGATTAGATGAAGACGAAGATGATCGCCTTCGATGAAATCTAAGGTTCCGCGAAATCTCGTTTGGTTGGGTAGAAGATTCTTAGTTAAAACACTGTGGTCGCCGATCAAAGGATTATTGAAAAAAGGTACACTTATGGTCGGCGATCACACGATTTTACTAGGCTGCCGGACGACGGTACTATAAGCACCCCACTATATCGACGTCCACCGGCGTTTTGTGAACAAAATGCCGCGTTTGGCACTGCATCCTCTACCTATCGTAAAGCAAGGTAACCTAATCTAAACTAACATAAAATGACCTAACGAACGGAAAGCAATCATTTAAAACACCAAAAATTAACGCAAGCCATAAGAATTATAGTTCAATTTAAAGATGAACGCCCCCCCTAAAAAAACAAAAAAAACAAAACAAAAAAAAAAACAAGAGGCAGCAGGCCGTTTCGAACCACCGTTCTTGGCATCAAGAAGCTAAGACGGAACCCTTAGATCACACAGGCAGACGCTTGGGCGGTGCTAGCCTAGTCCTAAATATTCGAACGTCGTCGGACGGCACTCAATAAGCCATGCCTGCAGCGCCGAGCTAGAGTGCCATCGGACGGCACACTAGGCACTGCGTTTTAACTCTGGACCGCCCTCAAGCCACTTGCAGATGCCTGACCCGAAACGTCGGGTTCGCCCCCTTCTAGCATGCAGCATTAACTGCGCTAGACTTCTCGCAGGCTGCGCCTTGATGTGGAATTTACACCCGCTTATTGCCGCCTCACCACCTCCTCTAACAGCCCGCGAACTGTTTCAAGTGTCTGATTCCAAGCACAACATAACATGTATCGAGCGTGCGCCTTGGTGATGCAAAGGGACGGGTTTCACGCTTACTATGCGTGAAATATTTTAGAGTGTAGGGAGAGAGAAAGACTTTATGTGAGTCCATACTAAGATCTATTATTATTCTTCCGCCAGAAGAACTGACCAGCTCGTCAACGAGGGCCGCCGACACAACAATGTCGCTCGGAATGGCTTTAAAGCTTAAGAAGAATTACGTACTCACCCCGGGGTTAAAACGGGGCAAGTTACTGTCAGCCATCAAGGTCCCGCTGCGAGATGGAATTCGAGTCGCGGCCGCGGCTACATTCTCGGCGGCGGCGGCGGTGGCGGCTTTCGGGCGTTTTACACCCCCGAACGAGAGAGAGAGAGAGAGAGAGAGAGAGAGAGAGAGAGAGAGAGTGTAGAGAAGAGAGAGAGAGAGAGATGAGAGACGAGAGATAGAGTATAGAAGAGAGAGAGAGAGAGAGAGAGAGAGAGAGAGAGAATAGTCGTTTCCTCCTTTCAGGACCCCACTGAATCGCCCAGCCATCTGAGCCCGGTGGATTCAGCCGAAGCTGACCTTCGACACTAGAGCTGGTCACTTCTATACCTCCCACTGTTCAAGCGAGAGATTAGAAATCGGGAGAGTGTGGGGTTAGGCTGGCATTCCCACACCACGTGATGCACAGTGCACGGCGCGTTGCAGAATCAACACTGCGAGTCGTATTTCATCGGCCAGAATAAGTGGATAATGTCCGCGCAATGCGGGCGACATGCCCAGGGTGTGGTCGCGTAGGAGATAACCAATAAAGCATTCCAATTACGATTGGACGAAATAATTTAAAATCACAGCGCCAGCGGAGTTCATGTCGCGGATCAGGGCACGTAAGACGGACCGTTCTGAAGGTTCGGTGTCGAACGCTGAGCGCTTGTCAGCCTATTTTCTTGCTTGCTCATTTTAAGGAGTCACGTTAAGAGCATCCTTGGGCTTCCGCGTGACAGAGTTGCGTCACGTGAACATATGTGCCCGCACTTAGGATTGGTTGTGTTTTTGTGGCCAGTGAGCACCAAACGTTGGTTAAATGACAGGGCCTCCTCGCTCTCTGTTACGCGTCTTGGAAGGCGGCGTTTTCGTAATAAAACCAAAGTGTTAGCTGTGTGCGGGAGGAGGGCGTGCCTCACTTGATGCGGGCTCTAGTCGAACTCTGATGCGCTGAATAAGCTTTCCCGTTGTAAATATATGTGTAAATAAATATTAAATATTGGAGTTGACCATCGTCTGCAAGGTGCTGTCGATCAACAAGTCATCATCAGATCACCGATCGTCTATAGTTGCTATACCATCCCATCCCAACTAGGAACACATCTAATGATGGAAGGTGACGGCTTTACTCGGATACGGCCGTACATACGTAGTATCTCATAAGTCCCAGTTCATGCCAGAAGTGTTTACGCCACAACTAACCCAAAGCAAAAGCTAAATATCTAAACAAAGCGAAATATTTTATACCACAGAGTTGCCAAAAGCATTACTTGTAACTGTATACATTGAAACCAATTCTGATTGCATTGGAGAGTTCCCCTTTATCTGTGGCGTGGGCGCTTTTGACTAAAACTGTACGCCGTAAACACGGACGTCATTCCATCTACGGCACCCTTCGTGCTGGCGTATCAGCTGAGGCCAGAAAACATCGAAAACTGCTGAGAAGTTTTTGCCGTGAGTCTCTCTTATGCCAACAGTATGCGGCTTCTTGAGGGGTATTTTAGGTTATACCTGCCCGGCTACAAAGAAAAGAAGTAAACCCAGTAAACCCAGTGTGAAGACATTTCTCCAGGTGCACATCAGCCGTCCTAAATCAAGATATGAAGGGCCTGAAACTTTATTTTTAAATAATTTTTTTCTGTACTGGGAACCGGATCTATCGAGGTGGATAAACTTGTTCCGGAGGGAGTGTGACACGATACCAGGACAGACTGTCCTCAAGCCCAGCCCCAGAACAGCTCCGCTGAAACTTTCCTTACGCTTGCAGTCCAGCTCATAAGAGGACTCTGAACAGGCTAATCCCACTCCTCACTAATGTGGTGCAGGAAATAGCGGCTGTTCCACACACTGCTACCACTTCTTAGCCGTCCGCCTGAACCGTCGTAAACGTTGCCGTAGCCGCCGTGTTGACCGGGACCCGACTGCGCCTGCGCGCGCGGGAAGGGCGGGGAGGCGGACCAAACCGTGACGAATGCGCGGACATGGCGGGGGCCGGCCCGCGAAACAAATCCACCCTACCGCAACGAATGCTCAAGTGCCCAGACGGGTCCCGGTCAACACGGTAAGCAGTACAAACCAGCGATAGGGCATGCTGGAGCAGTGTCGAGCAAAAGCTGTCACACAAGACCCACGCGGAGCGAGGCGAGCCAACGCTGTCTGATCTGACACAATGGATCATATAGTGATAAACATCCACGCGGACTCCTGGTTTCAAGCTTCAAATCCTGCTTTCACTCACACTCTCCCTTAAAGGAAAAGACAGCAACACTTTTACTGTTCCCGCTATCCGGCCCACGCTATATTTTTTAAGGCAGCACTCTAACACTTCACCGAGGTTAGACTAATGCGAGTTAAGGTGGGTGTGGGTGGACGTCGCTATAGCAATGACATGGTAAAATAGTGAGACGGTGAAACAGCGTAGCTGCTGTGAGGACAGGTGGCCGTGTATATAAAAATTACTCGCCAGCTTGAACCTGAACACCTCCATCGACGGTGGACGTGCTCTCGCCTTCAAAACACGTAACGCAGACTTCGGTGCCCCGAGAAATGTATTTATTTTTTTCCTTCAAGCTGAGCGTTCTAACCCTGCGCCGAGGTGTTCATCACAGCATGCCAGTCCTTCCCGATGCGCTGTGCACCAGCTTGCGCCGTTGCGTTTCCCCGCGGGGCTCCACCTCCTCGTCGCCCAGGGCGAAGACGTGGAATCCGCGTTGCTGCAGCACGGCCCCCTCCTTCGCAACGCTGTCCTCGCTCTCCTGGCCGTTGGTGCGTCGCCTGGCCGATCCCCGTAGCGACGCGCAGATGCACTGCGTGCCGCTGCAGCGCGACTCGCGCACATCGGGGTAGCTCTGCCTGCACATCTCAGAGCATTCGGACTCCACGCATTTCTTTGTCCCAGGAGCAGTGGCATTGATCAACGGTGCAGTTTGATTGGATGCCGGATTCTTGACTGAGCCGCTCGCGACAGAGCTTCTCGCACGTCGACTCGTTGCAGAGGAGGTTCCTGTAGCACTTGCAGAAGACGTTGCCGCCCTCGCATTTCCCGAAGGCGTGCATCCCAGGCAGCGCGAACGACTTTCGGCAGTCGGCGTCACATAGTTTCTCGTCGCAAAATGAGACCTGCTTTTCGACCGCGACGCACTGGGTCGCTGCGAGGTAGAGCAGCACGGCAGAGGAGAAGGCGAAGATACGGAGCATGGTCACAGCGCACGGCGGTCCTTCTGGACCGTCGCTCGGAATCTAATGGAGGCAGCAGGCAGCGTTGGTTGGTTGGTTGCCTCATATACCCACGCAGGGGATTGGCCAAGAAGCTTTGTACCTAAGCAGGATGTGACCTAATTTATTTTAGATCCCGAATTTATAAAAGCAAATACAGAACAATTTTTAATATGGATAATATCAAAGTAGATTCAGGAAGAAAAATTAAATAAAATGCGGCGACAGGGCTAAGCCTGCCAAAATGACCTGACAATTTTTTTTATTTTTATTTATTTTTTTTGCTTTCAGACCTTCCCCCAAGGCTCACCACGGCCCACCACTCATGACCCGCTGTCCGCCAGCTTGCGCTGCTTCTTCGCACCGCGGGGCGCCACCTCCTCGTCTGCAGGGTGAATACGTGGTATCCGCGTAGCTGCTCCGCCGCTTCCTTCGCCTCACTGTACGGTGCCTTGGTCTCCTCATCGCGGGATTGATTGATTGATTGATTATGGGGTTTAACGCGCCGACGCAACGCAGGCGATGAGGCGCGCCGTAGTGGAGGGCTCCGGATTAATTTTGACCACCTGGGGATCTTTATCGTGCGCCGAAATCTCGTACACACGGCGTTTTTGCTTTTCGCCTCCATCAGAAAAGCGGCCGCCGCGGCCGGGAATCGAACCCGCGACCTCGTGCTCAGCAGCGCAACGCCTTAGCCACTGAGCCACCGCGGCGGGTGCCCTCATCGCGGGAGCGTCGCTCGGACGATCTCTCCTGCCACTTGCAGGTGCACAGGTTGTCGGTGCAGACCGATTCCAGCATGTCCGCTCCCGGGTAGCGCTGCTCGAACGTCTTGGCGCACTCGGACTGCTCGCACCTCTTGTTGTAGGAGCAGTAACACTGGCTCTCGGTGCAGTTCGAGTGCAGGTTGCGTTCCTCGCCCAGCCGTTCGCGACAGAGATTCTCGCACAGGGGACCGTTGCAGGGGTGGCGTATGTAGCAGTGGCACAAGTCGATGTCGTCGCATTGTCCGTACACGAGCATCGTCGTAGAGTTGGCGAACTCTTGTCGGCAGTAGGAGTGGCAAGCGTCCTTCTCGCAAACGTAGCGTTTTTTCTCGACCGCGATGCACTGCGTCACTGCGTTGTAGAGCAGGACGATGGCGAAAACACGGAGCATGGTCATTGTACGGCGGGATACGCCTTTGCGGTCGCTTGACGTGTAACGGAGGCGAGGCAGCGGGTAGCGTTCCAGAGACACGACGACGTGTGGCTTCGGGAGCTGCTTGTACACTTTCTTCCACCCAAGAGAAATGCACACGCGCGGCTCGATGACAATGGAGATGGAGGGGCAATAGAGGAAGACTAAGAGGAGGACTGAGACGGGTACATCAGTATTTAGCTTCTTTGGCCAATCCCCTGGTAAAGATATCCGCTTGCCAATTTTGAAAGGGGTTTTTCGCAGTAGCTGTATGCATAATCTCGATGCATCTTTTCTACCCATACTCCTCGAACGCAGCAAAGAGGAAATTAGCCATTTTCAGAGGGGTGTTGAACGTAAGTTGAAGGTTTAGTTCCGCAGATTCATCACGACGGTTATTATTTTCTCAAACAGGCGAGGTTTTGTCCCTTTCAGGTTGATTTCTGGTGTTACTCCCTGCGGCAACGCACGGCGTTGCCGCAGGGAGCTACTGGGAGCTACTGCGAAAGAGGCCTTTCCCTAACTATAGCCATGGATTGTGCAGCAAAAGGTTCTTGTTCATGGTAGTCACGACGACGACGAAGACGACGCCGAAATCCGGGTTTTGAGGAGGAGGAGTCCGTCCCATTACGATTTTTCCTAAGCAGTGGTATAAGATGGACCTTGAGAGAAATGACAGGCGTAGAAGACCGAAAAATTGCAGCGCTCATAGTGGCCCTTGCACTTAGGTGCTGACGACGCTCAGGTCATCTCCAACGCAGCAGGCAAACACCCCTGATGCGACGTACGAGGAGCGTCGTGAGGCACGACGTGCGCGAGCCAGAAAAACTATCGACGCTATCGCCTTCGCTATATTCACTTTCGGGTGACGTCATGGGTGAGGCATCATCATAAGCGTAAAGGAGCACGTCCGGACGTAACTTTCGGCGCCTAAGCAATGAAGACGCCATTCGCGGTTATGACTGATTGATAGTAATGATTAGTTAAGTGGATAAAGTTGGGATAAAGAGTGACAAAGGTGGATTAAAACGAATTAGTGGAATTTATGGTGGATTTGCGTGGATCGAGATGGGTCAATATAGATTAAAGGGACACTGAAGTGAATTTGTCAAGCTCCCGTTTTTGCTTGCACTGCGTAGACTGGCTCAAATTAGCACACTTTTCATCGTTTATCCGGTTGACAAATCGGAAAATTATTTTACAAAGCGCGAAAGAAGAAAAACTACCATGCGCGGTTTGCGGCGGCCTCACCAACTAAGGCTGTGACGTTGGGAGGAGGGGCGCCGTGATTGGACGATGCCCAAGATTAGCAATCACACAAGTTTCGGTTTCGGTTTCGGTTCTGTAAACATAACCAATGGCGTTGTTGGATGGGCATTCTCAATATCTCAGTAATCATCGTACCGCGCTTCTGCCATGTTGTCGGCTGTAAAATGCACAAGATAAGCCTCCCAGGACGGCTTGTAGTCGTAGCATTCACTAGCCGAGACCTACGCAGTGCATGAACGCCCTCCGCGTACCCGCAGCCGCCCAAATGTCATGCGCTTTTCCCCCATATTTGGAGCTTGCCTCCCTCATGCCTGTATCGTAAAAAGCGTGTTCGCACCAGGCCAAGGGTCTGTTCATTCTGGCCCTGTGCCCACTGCCTGCAAGCAGTCGGTGCTTATGGCAACAGCACGCCAACGAGAACTCGCTAGCGCGCCACTGCCAGCCTGCGCGCGTTTTGTGAACTAGTTCGTGTAGCCCTGAACGTTGCGGCCAAAAAAAAGGTGAACTCAATATAGAAAACATCGGCGGAAAACAAAAAAGTTACCTTCCAAAAAAAAAAAAAAAAGCAAGTACCCGCGGGGATTCGAACTCGTGACTTGCAAAACATTTGCGGTGACATACCTAACGCCTCAGACAATTGAGCCACGGAGCCGGACGCGGAAGACTTGCTAATATACGGTATATATTGTATAACCGGTTTACACTTTTATTTAGTTTTTTGGGATTTCAAGCAGCTTAGGTGACTATTTGTTGTACTGCGATCGTGCAGTAAGCGTCGCCCGAGTTTCCACAGTAGCTCACGTCTAGCAATTGCATTCGTAGACGGAAAAGCGTTTGCAGATGCGTAGTCGGGCTGCTGACCGCTGTGCTTGTTCGCCCAGCGCAAAAAAGTGCTTCCCGCCGCCCTAGTTTTACGTTGTACGGTAAAAAAATTTAGTTGATTTTATTTCCTTAGTACCTATATTGACTTCGCTGACTCTTCTCCCGCCTTTTAAAAGGCCTTATATTTTCCTACTGGCGTACCAGTCAGCGAAGCGTCGCATGTGCAGCGCTTGTGTGAAGCGACCTTGACTTGGAGCTAGATACAGTGTACAAACAAACCAAGTAAAGAAAGGCACATTCTTCCATTCACAAACGTGTCCTGGCTTCGTTTCAACTAAGCGAACGAATTGCGACCAAGCAATTTTTTTTAACTTCCTTGATTGCGGCGACCCGCCGGCGGCCGGCGGACGAAACGCTGGGCCGACTGACTCTGTCGGCCGGGGAGCCGTGCAGTAGCGCAGCCGTGGCGCAGCCAATTGCCAGCTCATCCCCTCCTGACGTCACACGAAAACGCCACAGAAAATGGGCGAGCGTAAAGAGAGGAGGACAGCGTTTTCGAATTAGTTTTTCTACTAAATAAAATCGCGTAAACGCGCCTAAAGTGGTTGAAACATGGCCTGGGGACTCCGGACTACAATTTGCGCTAGTAATCCCGCAATGTTTACATATCACTTCAGTGTCCCTTTAAGGCAGGGTTTAGACTGTTGCCGCAACTGTCGTTAACAACTTTAAAGAATGACGTCATTTCACGTCTCAGCCAACCGAACTGCGTGACACGCCGTTTTTTTACGTCGATAACGATATGGCTTCTGCGTCGCCATGGCTGAACATAGCCTATATGGGTGCGCGCGGACGTCGATATAGCACTGAGGCGGTACAATACTGAGACACTAGCTGATATGTCAACGGGTTGACGTGCATAAAAATGTTGACGTGTATATATGTGACATATATACACATCGACATGACGTGAATATACAGGGTGTTGCGGCGATAACTGAAACACTTTAAAAATTTTTCCTGAGTGATCCGCCGCTCTGTTCGCGCTCAAACTTCACACAAAGGTCGCATTTTGTGGTCTATTTGTTTGACACCGGGAACAACAACGGTACTTACTGTTTATTCTGAAAATAAATAAAAACGATTTTCGCCTATGGGAAAATGGCCGCTGATTTGGACGTGCGAGCCAGCGCAAGTTGATGTTGGAACGACGGAACCACCTGCAGAGTGAAACGCATGTTTGGGATTCACGTACGGAGCCAAATGGTGCAGCAGACGATCAGAAAATGCACCTAGAAATGAGCTAACAGACGATCAGAAAACCCGGTTTTCGGGCTCGCACGTCCAAATCGCCGCCATTTTCCCATAGGCGAAAATCGTTTTATTTATTTTCAGAATAAACAGGGAACTACCGTGTTGTTCCCGGTGTCAAAAAAAAATAGACCACAAAATGCGACCTTTGTGTGAAGTTTGAGCGCGAACAGAGCGGCGATCGCTCAGGAAAAATGTTTTAAAGTGTTCCAGTTATCGTCGCAACACACTGTATGTCGACGCGTTGACGTGTACATATCACGCCTCCTAAACACGTGAGCAGACAAGTGTTGCGGGGAATGTTTTTATTTTTTTCCTTCAAAGACTGCAACAAGGCTAATCATAGCAGTCACTCATGACGCGCTGTCCCCCAGATTGCGATGCTTCTTTTCACCGCGGCGCTCCTAGTAGAAGTCAGGAATGAAGACGTTGGGACCCGGGTCGTTGGGATCACTCGTCTGGCTGTGCCGTGAATCGCTGTGCGGTGCCTCGGTCTCCTCATCGTCAGAGCGTTGCCTGGCAGAATTCTCCTCCCACTTGCAGATGCACAGGGCGTTGTCGTTGCATACCGCTTCCAGCACGTCCGCATCCGGGTAGCGCTTCTCGCACGCCTTGGAGCACTCGGACTGCACGCACCTCTTGTCGTAGGAGCAGTAGCACTGGCTCTCAGTGCAGTTCGAGTGCAGGTTCTTTTCGTGGCCGAGCCGTTGGTGACAAAGTTCCTCGCAGATCGTGCCGTTGCAGGCGTTGCGCTTGTAGCAGTGGCACTCGTGCTTGTCATCGCATTTCCCGTACACGTCCACCTTAGACATGGCGTACTTCCTTCGGCAGTCGGCGTCGCACGACTTCTCCTCGCAAAAGGCTTCCTCCTTTTGGGCCGCGATGCACTGGGTCGCGGCGATGTAGAGCAGCACGACGGAAGAGACGGCGAAAAAGCGCAGCATGGTCGTCGTGCAGTGGTACCCTCCTGTATGGCCGCTTCGAACCTGACAGAGACGGTCGGCGGCGTTCTAGAAACGCGACGACGTGCCGTCTCGGCAGCTGCTTACTACGCCTTCTTCTTCGTGCCGTGCAACAGCGCTGCTCGATGGCGATGGGGATGAAAGGAGATTAGATGAGACGAAGAAGAATAAGCTTTTGGGCCAATCCCCTGCAAGCGATACGTGTCATTTTTCACCGCAACTAGCTATGAACCAACCTTGAGACAGCGAGAGGGAGAAACTTTATTTGAAGGGACCCATGTCCAGGTTGGCTTCGACGCAAGGCGCCGCCAGAGGACCGGGCGGAGATCGAGCGGAGGAACGGCCCAGCTCTCGCGCATGAAATGAGGGGTGGTAAAATATGAGGCGGTAAAAGGCATTCCGCGGTAGCTTCATGCAATGGGGGTCCCGCTCTGAGATAGTACGCATAGATTTGCCTGTCTCCGCGCCATGTTTGAACAAATGGGTGCTGCATTGGCTCTCCGCTAACGCAAGACAGCTGACAGGCTCCGTCTCTGACTCCACCATGTATACATGACCCACCGCAAAAAAAACGGTACAATGTTCTGTAATTCCCGACCCAGCCTTTCAAGTCCCGAAGACGCGGAGCCCATACAATTTCCTCGGGCTGGCCCCGCTTATGATTCACACAGCTATCCCGAGAGCGCGTCATCCCGTCATCTTAAGTGAATCCCTGGACAAAGCGGCCTAGTCGGGAATGAGCTGGTCCCTCGGAAGGCAATGCCTGGGAAGCCGTTCCCCATAGGGCCTCCTGGCTGCCCAGGGGGCGCTGCGCAAGCGGCTTTTCCGGGCAGTACTCTCCGGGTAGTACAAAGCTGCGCGGTCCCATAGGATCCCGTGTTGACAGAAGCAAATGGAGCTCGACGGCTCCCGTTTATTTTGCGACGTGGGTCACCAGCTCAATCCCCGACGCGGCCGATCTATTTCAGCGATCAACTTGGCATTAGGGGAAAAAGCTTTTGCAGCGCTAAACACGTTACAGCGCCGACGAAAGTGTCCGGACCCGTGACGGCGTCTGCTACTCGCAGGATTCACCGATCGCTGGTCGTACGAAGTGAAAGTTTTAAGTGAAAGTTCTAGTTTAAACTAATACTCTGGTGACAAGACTTCTCAGAAAACAGCCGATCAAAAAAGAAGAGTGAGGCAATCGGCGATGATCGCGCTTTAAAAAAAGCCAGCGAGGTCCGGCGGACCGCAGGCGATTCGCCTGCTTTGGTGCGCCGCTCTTTTGCGTACCTGTCACACTATGCGTGCACTTTCACTAAACAGTGCTCGTTTGCGTCGCCGTTACGAATACATGGTGCAGCGTTAGCTTGCCGTTTTGTTGCGTGTTTCAGTGACAAAATGCCGCGACCGTCAGAAGCGTGAAATCTGTTTTGCGATTCCGAAATTAGTGGCCGTAAAACAAAGTGGTCGGGGGAACTAAGAGGCCGCTCGCTTTCCTTGTTTGCTCTCACTTTACTTAATTACGCTCTTGCAGCATACATTCCCAGTTCGCACTTAATAGCCTAGAATGAGGGTCAGCAACGGCCGAGTTCCATGCAGCCGACACGGCAGAGGGCTGGACGGCAAATCGGGTGGGAGGAGGAGGAGGGGGCTTTGAATGCAAAGAGAAAAATTCAGCGAATTTCTAATAATATTTGACAATAATCTGGCGAAGTGTGAAGATGGGGGCAATTCAACTGGAGGACGCGAATTATCTGTTCTTGTCTCGCTGTCTAACTCCATTTGAAGTCAAAACTGGCGTGTCGGCGTTCAGATTCGACGACCCCTGCACTAGAAAACCAACACAGTCAGTGATGATCGTATGTAAATATTCGGGGCTCCGCGCCGTGTATGCGGCTGTGTTATGTTATGTTATAGAAGTACACATCTCTGCAGGCAGCGGGCGTGTGATTTGATGCATGTTTTGCGTCCTTTAGTAGCGCTTAACATGTACCCTGCCGTTCGTAAATCGTGCGACGTAAAACGTTACGCAATAATCATTTAGTTTGTGAAAATACGAAACAAAATTTCCACTCGTTTCAAAGGCGGTGGCAGGCCAGCAGTGTCAGCTGAGTCGGCTGCGCAATTCTTGCGTTCGCTTGCATGCTCCCGCTGAAACAACCTTTTGCTGTTACCTCAGGATATAGGATGAGCAGCGCTCCGTGTTTATGCTACTCGTGAACTTTCCTTTGTCGACCGCACGCAAGAAGAAAAAACTATGACTGTCGTCAAACAGTTAAACCACCCGACCTGGCGATACTGTCCCACGCCGCGACCACCGTGACAGCACGCTCAAAAGAAAGCCGACAAATCGGCTTCTTTTAGCGGATATTATTTTGTTTAGCCTCTGCAACTACTTTAAGGGCTATTTCATACAGTATGCAGTCATTTAAACATGCCGCAAAGCGCCACAACCAACTTTCACTTTGGCTTGTAATTGAAAACACATGGAGGGCGGCGAGGGTCGTCTGCTTTTGTACTACCCAGAGGCGTCGGCCGCTAGGGGCGCTGCATGTCGCCAAAACTCCAGCGCAGGAGGCCTATCCGCATCCCCTTTTCATCGCGAGCGGCCAAATGCCTTGAGAGGCGCGCGCCACGGCGGATAAATGCGCTCAAACAGATCGCTTTCAATGAAATCTAAGGTTCGGCGAAATCCCATCTGGTCGGGTACAAGATTCATAGTTAAAATAGTGTGGTCGCCGATCAAAGGTTTGTTAAAAAAATGTACACTTCTGGTCGGCGATCACACGATTTTAACTAGGCTGCTAGGCTGTGTCGAGACTACCGTCGGACGGTACTGTAAGCACTCCACTATATCGACGTCCACCGACGTTTTGTAAACAAAATGCCGCGTCTGGAACGGCATCGCTCTACCCTATGTAAAGCAAGGTAACCTAATCTAAACTAACATAAAATGACCTAACGAACAGAAAGCAATCATTTAAAACACCAAAAATTAACGCAAGCCATAAAAAATGGCACCATCTTCCACTCCGTGGCAAGGGTGCAGAGTAAGTTGCGCTCCGAGCGATATCCGATTTGCGCCCCGACCGTCATTCGATTTGAGCCGTGAGTTGCACCTTGATTATTCCCTAAATGAAACTGCAACTCACGGCTCCAATCGAATTTCGCTTGATTATCGCTTGATGGTGGTGTGCGCACGGATGGACGCGGACGGACATTGGGAGGTCCTAAGGTACTCCGCACCGTTAGAAGCGAGGGTGTAAGCCGTTTGACTCTCCGGTACTAACTCACGGTCGTAGCCCAATGGGTAAGACTACTGGCAACAACTCTGTCTGGTTTGGCAGACACAGGCTCGAACCCTGCCGGTGCCTGTGTGAATTTTTCGATTGTAAATGCTATGCGCACGGACGCGGACGGACATTGTGCGGTCCTAAGGTACTCCGCACCTACAATTATAGTTCAATTTAAATGTGTCAAAACGGTGGTTGATTCCGCTGTCATAGGAATCGGTAAAACACGAAAGTGAAATGTGCAGCTAAATCTGCAGCTGAGTATGATTTGCGGGTCGGCGGCTGTCTTGTGCTGCCGGCTGTCGGTGTGCTTGGCGTGCGACGTCCTGCTGACGGGTCGCTTCGGCAAAGGTGTACTGGCGTCATTTCCGCAACGGATATGACGTCAGTGAAATCTTGGTGTATCCCGGTACAAAAACCCTTTCGAGTTGAAAATATAAAACAAGAAAACGAACAACCCTAAGTATAACGTACTTTTTAGTACTAAAGGTTGCTTCCCCGCAAGAAGACGCTGTGTGCAGGGGTGCACCCTTTACAGGCCGCTTGCTTCGTTGTAATGGCGTCATTTCCGTGACGGATATGACGTCATTGAAATCTGTGTATCTTGGAATAAAACACTTCCGCGTTAAAAAACAAAACAAAAAGAAAAACAAAAGAGGATGCATCCCGTTTCGAACCACCGTTCTTGGCATCAAGAAGCTAAGACGGAACCCCTAGACCACACAGACAGACGCTCTGGGCGGTGCTAGTCTAGTCCTAAATATTCGAATGTCGTCGGATGGCACTCTATAGACACTGCGCTTTGACTCTAGACCGCCCTCAAGCCACTTGAAGATGCCTAACCCGAAACGTCGGTTTCGCCTGCCTTTCTTAGCCTCTGCCCTAGACTGCTCGCAGGCTGCGCCTTGACGTGGCGTTCACACCCGCTTATTGCCACCTCACCAGCTCCTCGAACAGCCCGCGAATTGTTTCAAGTGTCTGATTCCAGGCGCAACTAAACGTGTATCAAGTGTGCGCTTTGGTGATGCACGGGAACACGAAATATTAGGGAGTTTTAGCTGACCGTTTCTGACGGTCCGCTCCGCTCCGAAAGCTAGCGAGAGCGCCATTGCGCATGCGTGGCGCGCAAGGGCACTAGCGGCGATACCGGAGCGGGGCCCCGCTCCGCTAACCCTCTTAGCGAACCGTCGTGGCAGCTTACGTTACCGTGCGGAATATCAATCTGCCCTTCGATGCGAGCGCGCTCCCGCGAACTCCGTTGCTTTAGTTGAAACGCGAGCGACGAAATCGCGAAAGCTCTTCCGAATAGGCAAAGGTGCCACACTCCTCAACGAGCTTTAGTACGGAAGCGAAAAGCGTCGACGAAAGCGCGGGGCTGCTTCTATGCAGCGCCGAGAAAGACAGCCTTGTCTTGGCTATTCCAAAGTTTATCGGCTTCTTTAAAATAATTTAGAACCATTATACCGTGTAAACAACTACATTGTATTAAAATGTGAAATAAGGCACTAAACAGTTTACGGCGCCAACATCGTTGCTTTACTTCGGCATTGCGAAGATACGGCACGCATTTAGCAAATCCCCGTCAATTACTCCTGCAAACTTGCCCCACTCTTGTGCTTGAGCGCGCCATGGAATCGAGCGCAAACCACGGGGTGCAGTAAATCGACCGCCGTTCGAAGGTTCCCCATTCTTTGCCAAAAGCTTCCCTGGCTGCGCGATCGGAAATAGGGCTTTACGGCTAAGCAAAAGGGCGATTCAGGCGAACTTGTGCAGCTATAGCACGACCTGGCGATTTCGAGGCCTGATCAGGACCTTTTCTTCTTGCACCGAAAGTCGCAACGTCCCTGATAGGCTTGCGATGGCTGGCGGTAATACTCGATGGCCTATTGTTCTTCGTATCATTACCTACAACACAGGTTTCGTACACCCCTTAGCCCACCTGGCTGATCACTGGGGGCTCGGATCGATACTTATTGCACTGAAAACATACTGTTTCCTATCGGCACCCTGGCTGGCTACGCATCTGTCTCTCCAGCCTAACTCTCGCTGCAGCTTCTCCTTTCTCACTTGGGCCGACATTGCTCCACCGCATCCCCGGTATTACCTGGTAAAGTTAACTGGCGCTTCACGATTCGGAAGAACGTGCACGCGGTACGTTGGAATTAGGCGTCGAATCGGCCCCGGCGAACAATTTCAACAAACACAACTCAGCGACAGGACTTCGCGTTTTCTCTCCCCCTCGCATTCCCTGCTGTCGGGAGCTCGTTGCAAGAGATCGGCAGCTATTGAAATTTCTCGTCAGTATCTCTTGAATTTGGCACCCCTTACGCCGCTTCACTGGCCTAACGGGGTAGTGATGATTCGAGGTCAAAGGCCACTCTCCTCTCTCGTTCTGTCTGACGCACTCAGTTCCGGCACAAGTCTCGACGTGGGTATTGTAGCCCTGCCAGGTGGCGCGCTCATTTCACGCGTCGGACTATCGCCGTGACGTCGGTTCCGGTGGTTTTGAAGTTCCTTCGCAATGAAAACGTTAGATAGCCGATCTACAGTTTTTTTACGCGATAATAGTAAGGAACTAACGAAGACTTGTGTAAGAGCTAGTTGGTACAGTCTGGCATTCAGACGAGTGAAAAGGACAGAGGACGAGACAATGTTGACGCGCGCCAACGTATACGGTTTGTCTGTTACACTGTCCGTGTCACTCGACTAAGTATGCGGCCCACGCTAAATTTTCATAGCAAGGAAACCGCCACCTGTCAAAATTACCCAGCCGCTGCACAATGCTGCGCCGAACTCAACTACATCGGTCGCATTCGAGCGATGCGCATTTGGTAAATCGAAGACAGCAGAACACACGGGGGGTGCAGGTGATTATCGGAACAGGCGGACAACCTCGTTATTGCTGCTTCGCACGGAATTATTCCCGCAAACAGCGTTCTGACCTTGGCGCTTTGCAAGAAGATGGGCGGAGAATAGCCGAGACCTGAGTACGCCGGAATAAACGTTCCGGTCGGGTCGTCGCAATCCCGGCTACTCTCCGAAGGTCTCAGCAAGAGTATACGTTCCCCCTCGAACGTACTCGAAGGGGAAGGTATAATATTCGAAGAAAGAAATTCGAACTTCATTCCTTTATTTGTGCTCACAAACAACTTTTTGTTCCGCGATGTGTACGACCAAGCGACAAGTAACGTGTCTTTGGTAAGCTTTCCCCTGTTCATACTGCTGGCTCGGGTGTACCAATAAGAACAATGACAGATACACATGTATCAAAACATAATGCGAGGTAAACAAGGCACTAGCTGCGGCCGAATAACCGAGACGAAAAGATCGCGTTGGAAGCCCATTCCGATTCATCCGTGCTTTTGCGCGGTACAAACAATCCGACTGCCAGCTTGCAACGCATTTTAAAGCAAAGCTTTACTACTTTCTTCCAGTGGTTTCGCCGCGGATGCGGAAGTTCACCTTTTGACCGGAGACACGCCCCCTGCGACACACCCCTTGAAGCGCATCGCGTGATTCGCCGAGCCCGCTTTCGGCGCTGCGCACAAGACCCCGTTTTCCGTCGTTCCGCTCAACCCATGAGCGGCGGTGGCCTCGGCGGTTGTGGCCGATCAGCTGATCGGCAGCCGACCACCCCCGAAGCGTCCCACGCATGCGCCGCTGGGTCGTCTCGAGCTACGCGACTCATCTTGCGCCGCGTTCACCGTGAAAGAGGAACGCCGCGTTCGCCGAGAATGAAAGCGAGGCCGGGCCTCCTCCTGTGAGCGTTGCACGAAACCCAACGGCTTTGAGCCGTGGTCGGCAACAAAGCTACATCAAAGGTTAACCAAGCGAAACCAAGACTCAAAAAGACTAGGCCAAGCTTTTGCTTTGCATATCCAAGGTTAAGCCTCAGCCATTCTTTGTTCTACTTTTTTTATCGAGAAAGTGGAGATAACGATAGAATGCAACCACAGGCGTCAAGGACCGACCTTGGCACGCGCTGCTGTTGAGCGTGCATAGAGAGAACAAAGAAGTGCGCACGCGTGATAGAAATCCCACCCATGCGGCTCATTGTCCCCTGTTATCGCCATTCTTTCGCGCGTCCGTAATGGGGCGACTGACCGCGCTGAATCAAATCACGGGGAGTCAATGCCGAACGAACCCCCTCGGCATGCGAGCAGGTTAGGGTTGCAGGATGAAAGCACGCAGAGAGCTTCCGTCGATTGACTATACCACGGGCTGCGGAGGAACGTATGCGGTTTCCACTAGGGGTCGAACGCTCCAAAAACGGCGTGTCACGCAGTTCGGTTGGCTGAGACCTGAAATGACGTCATTCTTTAAAGATATTACGACAGTAGCGGCAACAGTCTGAACGCGGCCTAACTTGAATGCTAAGTTAACTATGTCTTCGACGCTGCGCTACTAAATGTGCGTATTGATACCGCGTGTACACATTTGGAGCGCGGAGGTTGCGACGAGAGCAGACACGCCTTGTTTCACCGTCGCGCGCTTTCCTCCACCGCTACCGTTTTGGTGTCCCCCAATAGGTTCTTCTTTTCAGCTTACTGCGAAGGACAGAGTGCTATTTCCCGCAAATTTGCATAAAATGCGCCCGATATCAAGAAGCTCAGTTGAGCGCATTTCCGCTCCGGGTCAACCGCGTACGCACCTCCTAAGCCGGTGGCCAGGATGTAACGATAAATATGGGGTGCACGTCGCAGAGTGTCTCAAGTTCCCTACAGCGCGGAAGCGTTTCTATTCTGACAAGGCTACGCACGGTGGCGCTACCCGAAGCTGGCTGTATAAATGGCCAATTAAAACAATTAGAAGCAGCCTAGCGACGGCGGCGGTCTTCCTCGCTCGTAAGTGGTAGCGACTCAGCTTCTAACGAATGGCCCACGCACTAGGCATCCAGCTGGCGGCGATTCCGCCGACAGGAAGCCGTCGCCAACAGGCGGCCAACTTGCCATATCAGAAGGGGGAGCTTTTTGAATAAATGTTGTCCCCCTCCGCCTCTCTTTCAGTGATGTAGACGCTTCTCTTTCTTTCCAATTCGTAGCCGAAGGTAAGTAAGCGTATAGAAACATGTTAGCAACACCACTGTACACTGAAAGATGCGCCAATTTAGAGCTGCCCTTAGATTTTGTTTCCACTTTACTTCGGAACGAAAGCCAAAATAGGAGAATGTTACCCCTATTCCTTCCAGTATCATTGCTAAAATCACCTACAATAAGCAACGAAGATCTTAAGTTGCTTAGAAACTTAAGTTCTTGTTTAAAATGCAACCGTAGAGAAGAAACTTACGGCGTAGCATCGCTCCACTTAGCTTTCATTTGATGCATTCACCTGATCTTGTTTATTTGCGAGTTTTGTTGTGGCAACCAGTGCATGGCTAGAGAAGCCATTTTGCCACAGCGGCATTTTTATATATCGATATAAGTTTGGAAGATTAGCGTGATTTTTGTCCCGGATATATCGATTAAATATCCGGGACAAAAATCACGCTAATTTCCAGACTTGCTGCGCGTGAAAATATCGGTAGATATCGGTGTTTGAGCAAAAACTAAGGACCCCCAATTTAGTTCACCTATTACTGTCTGCCATAAACGGCTCCCGCGCATCGCAAAACCATGCAAGGCAGACGTTTTGTGTGAACGGCAGGAAGATCCGGTAGAGGACAAAAAAAAATAATAATAATAAGGAGACCATTGTTATACGATATGTACGAAAGTGGAAACGGGTCACATTAAAGCGAAGCTTCCTTTGCCTCACTGATCTCGCGACCGTCCCCAACAAATCGCCCTGCAGGAAAGCCAACTTTCTCCAACGATGATTGTGATCGTCGGTGAAGTAAAGGATGGTTGAACCAACTTTTTCGTTAGGCAAAGGGGCGTTGATGATGATGATCGTGAGTGAACTGAAAGATGATTGAACCGCAATATCAAAGTCCAAATCGGCAACGACCAAAGCTCAAACTACAAATCGACAACAAACGAATTCCTCACGAAATTGGACTTTGAATAGATTCGGCTTGCGGCAGAAGAAAGCTTTGCGTTTCAACCAACTTTGTCGTTAGACGAAGGGGCGTTCGAACTTTTATGGGGGAAGCCCCTTAGGGGCTCGGGCTGTCGGCGTCTAATGTCGTCGTCGTAACCATCGTCTCATGTAGTCACAGCACTAAAACAGCGCGGGACACTCGCTTACGCTACGCGCTAGAACCTAACGCGTACTAAAAAAACACCGAGACACTCATTTACGCCTCGCGCTAGCGCTTCGTGCTTCAAAGACAAGAGACGTTTAGAGGCCGCGGCGGCCGCTTTTCTGGTGAAGGCGAAAAGCAAAAACGCCCGCGTGTACGAGATTTCGGCGCACGTTAAAGATCCCCAGGTGGTCAAAATTAATCCGGTGCCCTCCACTACGGCACCCCTCATCGCCTGCGTTGCGTCGGCGCGTTAAACCCTACAATCGATCAATCAAGAGACGTTTATAGCAAAGCTGTACACCTCTACGCCCCTCCCCCCCCCCCCCCCGGTTTCATCTCCGTTGGAAAAAACGTCAAGGCGCCACGAATGCACTTAGATACACTGCATGCTTCACCCCTCCACAGGCTTCACGTTTGTGGAGACGGCGCGGGATTCTTTTCCATAAGATACATTAAAGCCAAACATCAATTCAACATTGAATAAAAAACAATCGGCAATACCAGGGTGGGAAGCTGTCCTGACATTACGAAAAAAAAATCACGGGGGATGCCGCGAATAGAGCCAGTAGATGTGGTTCTAGCCAAGAACTTCCAAGACTGTGAGGCCGAAAGCCTATAGTTTGACCTTTTGTTGATCTGCTCTTGAATTTTCTGTTCAACTTTGGGCTGCGCCCGTAACCACTTGACCAATCTTTTTGGCAGCATCCTTCGATGCTCGTTCCAATCGCAAGCCCCCGCCTCCTGTTCGCCGCGTCGGTACCTTGACCTCTCCAGAAGGCTGGTACTGCACGTGCGGCAGCGGTGTATACCCTTTTCCGGCGCTGCGCTGCGTCGCCCTTTCTCAGAGCCCTTCTCCGTCCATCTCCCGGCACCACTGTTTCCCTTTCCCGACGTGCGAACCCCGGCTAGCGATCGTATTTTTTGTACGTCGCGAATCTATGTACCTCCCAATGCGCGTGCTTCAACCATTGAGATCTATGGCTTTCGCCTTTAAAAAAAGAAAAGGAGAGGGTGTGCTCCAAATTACAACCATTTGCTGTTAACCTATGTACCCTATATCGCAAAACTACGGACACATTAGTGGAGCTCTTGTCGACGTATTCAGCATGGCGGCCTTGCCTGACGTTTGCACGAAGGGCGTGACTGCTGGCCCCAGGCCAAGTCAGGCGTGAAGGAAAACAGAAGAGAAATAAAAAAAACGTCAAAAAGGAAAGAAAATCTCGGTTGTGCCGTCGGTGATTAGGCTCATCCCCGCCTTCTTCGGATATTACGGTTCGTCATGGCACGACCGATGCGCTAAACAAAACTGGAACTGGTCCAAGGTTCCCGGTTCACGTTTCGTGCGCGAACTACCGCTGCCGACTGTTCGACGCTGGGAGTCTATCTGCGCGAGTACGCAGTTTTTGCACATTGCCTCGCCCTTTGTTCGGCACACGTTGCAAAACAGGAGCAGTACAATAGAGGTTTCAGCCAGGATGATTCAACCGGTGTAACAACGCACTGCGATGTGTTTCATAGAGGGTTCCCAAGCAAACTTAGGCCAATGTTTACCCCCCACTCCGAAAAAAAATAAAGCTCTAGCGAGAGTACGACCCATTCCATTTTATTTTCCACATGCGTAGTTACAACTCGTCGTTTTTTTACGACTAAAAACGGTTCGTTGTTTGCAACTGGTAACTGGTCACCTTTATAACCACTGGTTTGATTGCTAAGGTTCAGTTGCAGATTATAAGAACGCCTCCAAAAATCCACGAATTTGGTATTTTATTCGCCATACTTGAAAACAAATCAACAAGACCGCGAAATACGACAACTACGAAACAAAACATGAGGCACAACCCACCCTTTGAGAAATGACTTCGTCAAGGACACGGGTTCGATTCCCGGCCGCGGCGGCCGCTTTTCTGATGGAGGCGAAAAGCGAAAATGCCCGAATGTTTAAGATACAGACGAACGTTAAAAATCCCCAGGTGGTCAAAATTACCTAATCCGCAGCCCTTTACTACGGCGCGCCTCATCGCCTGTGTAGCGTCAGCGGGTTAAACTCCATAATCACTCATCAAGAAATGACTATGCAAATGTTGTTTAACCGTTATGTAATGAGTAACGTTGCTTTTCCTTGACCGCTGGAAGTAGTGGCCAAGTAGAGGAAACGAACAACTGCTAACGCAGGAGTTTTTACATGGTGGCATGTCGATGCACGGTGACGTTAGTGCGACCATTTCAATTTATGGCGTCGGATCACCGTTAGCAATGCTATTCCGTTGTTGTCAGTAACCACCCCCAACCCCCCCCACCCCTCCCATCCCGGCAACTCTGTCTGTAAAGTCAGAGATATATAACCTCCCATTGTCGAAGACCTCCCAACGCCGAAGTTTCTGTTGTACGCATTTTCTTTCGAGCAATAGTCATTTACTTTGTTCTCGCAGCGCATATTTCAACCGTAAGATCAACTCCGGCGTGATTTTGTTCCTAGCCCAAGCCCCTGCCCTCGTTTTAAGATGGTAGCAATTAACAATAGTTCAATAAAAGCCGAGCCGGTAAACTCGTATGCTTCCACCCGTATTCAACGCAGTCGCTTTCATCGATTCAAGAATGTAATATGTCGCGCACGATATAGCTACAGGCGGTCGTCCGACCAGATATGATCGGAGAACGACCTCTTTATCGATTGCGGTATGGCCGCAACCGCACACAATAGGCTGCAGAAAACACGCGTGGGCTCTCTAGGCAACCTTTTTTTTTTCTCCTCAATCAGTCAGTAGACGCGTAATAATGGAAAGCAGCAACAATGGAAGACATGGCAGAGGAACTGGCACACGCAAACAAAACGCGCGATGTGACAACGTTCCCGATGTGACAGCATTTCTTTACTCAACCGCTTTTATTTAACAGGACTTTGTTAACATAGCTATAGGCTCTTTTCGAAACAACGATGGCTACACTGGCCCTCCACTTGCCGCTGGTGCAGCGTTGGCTGCACCTGACGTTAATAATTTATGGCCATTTTTTCTGAGCGTGAATAGGATAACACGAGCGTGCTCTGCACTGTGCAACACAAGAGCTCAGGCTGCCAAAATCACCCGCCAATTATAACTGTACCGCGATTAAATGACTCTGCCTATAGTAAACAAAAGGAAGATCAAGGGGTGCGGATTTGCGGGAAATACCCTTAACAAAAAAGCTCGTGAAAAGGGTAGTAAAGGCTGTGTTTACCAACTTCTTACGAACTTTACTACGCCCACTGAACGGTACGTATACGTCCTGCCACTAAGTGTGGAACCATTACTAGTGTAGACCGTGCATTTAGTAACTGCTGCTTGTTTGGTACTAACATTCACTGACAGTAACAAAATTCTATGAATTATTGAACGTAATAACTACAGCACTTTTCCCACTCCAAATCACGATTAAAAAGTTTTTGCAAATCCGCATGCTGACTTGTATATGCTCGCATTAAAATGCACAATTCTAAAATTATCGCTAAAATATTTGATTTTTGCGACAACTCTATCAAATGACTTTCCGCTGCTGGCTATAAAAGCGAGAATAGCAGATGTATTTCTAAGGTAACTAAGTTGTACTCGTTCTCCTCGTGCATTCCGTTGGTTTTCTTGCTCAATTTATTTGTTGGTTGTCTGCGTGTGATAAAAGCGTGTTGAATGTGTCTATGTCGCGGTGCACGCTCAGACGATCGACACACTGTCACGCGTAGATTTTTACTGGGTTATGCATGGCCAGTTAGTAAAATCCACTAAGTACCTAGTTTATACTGGGATAAGTAACGGGCTAGTGTTCTGTTAGTAAGTGCCACGACCTTTTTTTTTTAAGGGTGCAATACCGCGTACACGCACCTGGGGCGGAATGCTATGTTTCGCCCGCTTAATGTCCATTTCAACGTGTCCACTTCGAGCGAGCTCTGATTGGCTGATAGCCGACGAAGTACGCGCACGTGACGTAAAACGAGCAATGCGCGGGCGTTAGTTTCTGTGCACCGGTGCAGGTTAAGGGCATCGCGAGTGCAACTACGTCACGTCTTGAAACGGACAGTTTTGAAACGGACACAACTTCGAATTCCGCCCCATGAAGCCAGAGGTATTTTCAAACAACACACGTGATGGCGCGTTTTGTTATACAGAAATACGCGGACAAACAACGTCTTGTCACTCTTGACTCATAAATCTTAATCGCGGCCATTAGACACTTCAACAAACCACGCCGCAAATGAACACGACACACGGGCGCCGAAAGGTTGTTCATGGAGAGGAAAAAAAAAAAAAAAAGCTGCCGCGCTAAAGCGTAGAAAGCTTCACTACACAGCAAACAGAACCCAGCCGGCGAGGCCAGTGAGTCACCATGTACAAAAGCGGGGGCGGGAGTGGTTACACACGCGGAGCGAAACTTACACCAAATAACAGTTGCTCAGATAAGATAAAACTTTCCGGGCTGGGCCACGCTATCTATCATAAAGATGATGCTTGCGCAGCGGCGGAATCCATCTGTGTGTGCGCGTATGCTTACTGCAGAATTGGTTAAAAGCACGGAGCATGAATAAGACTCCGTGGTTAAAAGTAATCCATGCAGCGATAGTGGAGGCATTTATCTATAAACAAATCATACCGCGTTTTTTTTCGCCACGACGGCTGTATAACCTTTTTCAAGCGTTAGTTTAAGCGTTAGTTCACACAGACATTTCACAAAACATTCGCAATTATCACTTGCTCTACAACCCATCCACGCTCCTATGCGAAAAGTGTGGTCACAGAAAAGGACTGTGCCGCACGTTTTTCAACGTGTATCTTCAAGCCAAACCACACTACGCTTGAGTATGAGGTCGCCTCATATAAACGACCGTTAGTTGTACCTCACTGATTATCACTAGTGATTACCAATAGTCGATATCAAACTAGATCCGCTCTGCCGCACTGCCTTGGCGGGAAGGGGGGGGAATGTGAGTTTGCTAACACAAACTGTAGTAAGTTTGTCAGCCATGCTGAGCACAGCCCTCCTATAAGGTCACCTGGCCGCTTGTACCGTCGTGCCTTCTCGATGAGCGTATCCTGTCAAAAAACCACGAACTCATCCCCAACTTAAAACATCGAAACTAATTAATTAGCGCTCGACGACTTCAGAAAGAAAGAAAGCCCGCAAACATAAATAAAACTTGATAAACAGCCGGAAAATAAACTTAGAAAACAAAGGCAAAAACAAAGCAACGTCAAAACAAAGCCCTTAACACGTGGTGGGCACGCGCTCTCCGTGATTGTACAGCTGATTTCTCTTTGATTTTATTTTTCAGCGACACACAAATGGCTGATCTTGGTGGTGGGAGCGGACGGCCGTGCCGCGTAGCTTAAAACCATGATCGACTGTCTTTATGGGCAGCTAAATCCCTCCCTCCCCACATTCTCCAGGTGTCTGCATGAGCCAATAGTTTCGAGCGCAGGATCTGAAGGCTAGGGGATATTGATTTCTCGGTAAATATTAATATCTCAATAATACTAGAAATAACTGGCACGGTATGTGCTGAGGTGAAATGGCGGTTGGGGGGGAAGGCTCGTACTTTTTTTTAACATGTAGAGGGTTTCAGTACGTGAGTATAGGGAGTAATTTTAGAAAAATACACCTGCTAACCCTGTATTGTTCTTTTTTTTAAAAGAAATAAGCCATTCGCGAACTTTTTTTCCGCGCGAGCAAGCTCCGCAAATGCGCCTGTACTCACATCCGGCTCGTGAGTCACCATCCGAAAGCAGGCTCATGATAGCAGTGACGGTGCTTGGGAACAAAGACACGCCTCAAGCCGTTTCAGTTGTGAAAAACGCACGCAGGTATCAGCGATAAAACGTGCAAGCACAACTAGCGCTGCGTGCCGCTATTTCAGAGACAAGCTGTAGTAAACTATTTCAAGTGAACTCGAGGAAAAACAAATTGCACCCAAAGAGCAAGAAAAAGTGCGCCGTCTTACACGCCATCTATTTAGCTGCATAAGCTCACTTAAAGTGTACTCACGAGTGCCCTCATGAGGGTGAAAGACAGTCCAGCCTTCGGCCAGAGGGAGCATGAGTACGCATAACTGAGGTGGGCGTATTAGAGTGAGTATCGCAGTGAATGAACGCCAGCGTGTAAACTTGTGTGAGCAGGGAGTGCACAATTCCTTTTTTTTTTTACAATGAAATTTTATAGCAATACCTTTGTGCCAATTTTATTTTTTACGGCCGAACTTCGCTAGTATTTGTTTAAAGATATAGTCATATTGTGAATATACTTCCATTGTATTCTTTTGTTTGTTTATATATAGGCTGTGGAGTTGGTAACAGTCGCTTACACAAATCCTAGTATGTCCCTTTGCGCACGTGCTCGCCCTGACTATGACATTTGCCAAAGCTGACATGCCTACTATACAGGGTGTCCCAACTATCATGCACAAAGATTTTAAAAATGAGCAATGGCGTCACCCGAAGAGAACCTAGTGAATACTGTTTCAGGTTCAGTGGAGCAGCGGCCAGTAATTTTTGGTTAATGAGATTTAAGTAGGTAATTTTAATTAATTAGGCAGTGTATATTATCCCGGCAACCGTGAGAATTACCGTCAGCAATTTCTCACGGCAATATCGCCTCTGATTGGCTAAACACGCCACCCGGAGATTCTCTCGGCCAAATATTGCCTGAAAGCTCGTTTTAAACGAGAAAGCGCAGGTTCGAGTCCGGCAGGGGTGGGAAGTGTTTCTTTTTTTTTTAGCTTTCTTAATTTTTGAAGTTTTCCCTCATCGCGATCTTGTTGGTGCTTTCTTTCGTTCTGGTTATTACTGTATCAAGCGATCGACGATTACAGAATGGGTTGGATTAGGTTTAATATAGGCTGTGCTCTGTGTCGTTGGTCTGGGTAGGGTAGGTTCATTGCAGTTAGGCTGGATTTGGGTAGGTTACGATACGTTTGGTAGAGCAGATTAGGTTACGTTGGGAGGTAATATTAATCGAATTTTAGGCCAGCCAGCTTTTATGGGAACTGCCGTGAGACTAGACGCAGCAAAATTATCTCACTCGGGAAGTACTGTCTTAATCATTAACGTGTCAATAAGGCACTTGTAGGCACGCATGAAGGCCATCTAACTGCGGTATTTTCAGATTGTTTGATTGTAGGGTTTAACGCATCGACGCAACGCAGGCGATGAGGCGCGCCGTAGTGGAGGGCTCCGGATTAATTTTGACCCCCTGGGGATCTTTAACGTGCGCCGAAATCTCGTACACACGGGCGTTTTTGCTTTTCGCCTCGATCTGAGAAGCGGCCGCCGCGGCCGGGAATCGAACCCGCGACCTCGTGCTCAGCTGCGGTATTTTCAGCGACGTACTAATTGCGTACTCATTTATTCCGACTGATGAAGAAACCTCGCGAAATATGAAGAATACCACGTGACGGCGCTTCCGCCTGCACTATAAACCAGCTCCCTCGAACAGGCTCCCTCTGAGTTAGCCAGAATGAAATAAAGAAAAGAAAAGAAAAAGAAGAATCGCGACCGAGTTTCTGCCTTATCTGCAACACGCGCTCCGCGAAACTTGCTGTTGCTGCCCCTTCCATGCCATTATCGAAGTGATGCGCTAGCTGTCTCTCCGGGCGTCTGACACGTACGCAAAGCAATTGCTTTCGATCAGCTTATTCGAGGGCGCTGCTTTATGATGCTGGTGGGAGCGCTGTCACGAGGTAATTTTCATATTTCGCGGGGTTTATTCGTCAGTCAGAATAAATGAGTACGCAATTAGTACGTCGCTGAAAATACCGCAGTTAGATGCTCCTCGTGGGTACCTAGAGTGCCTCATTGACACTGTAATGAATGGGACGGTATTTCTCAGATTGGATAATTCATTGCGATTAATTACTTAGATATCATTAAAGAAAAATTACTAACCGCTCCTCCACTGTACTGGAAACATTATGCACTAGGTTTTCTTTTTCTTTTTTTTAACGTTGGTGCATGATAGTTGGAACACCCTGTATATCGGGTCCTGGAGTGTTTCGTCACCATGACCATAACAATTCCCAAGCTGACATGTCTACTATATATCGGGGCCGTGGGTATTTCAAGCTGGCCTGAGCCGTTTTTCTTTTTCCACGCATCTGCCCATGTAGACGCTGTGAGTGAATACACTGGAATTGAAACACTAGTTCACGAGTGAGAGTCAGTGCGTGCGGATGTGAGTTTTTGAGCAGACGTGTGTAGATAAAAATGTTTGATTGATTATGAGGTTTAGTGCGCCGACACTACACGGGCGATGAGGAGCGGCGTAGAGTGAAGGGCTCCGGACTAAGTTTGACACACCTGGGGATCTTTAACGTGCGCCGATATGTCGAACACACGGGCGTTTTTGCTTAGATAAGAAGGTGCTATAGCGGAAAGGGTGGATATGGAAGGATAAGTAGACGGGGTTTCGGGTGTCATGAGACCGTTGACGTGGGAGTGCGAGGGGCCTGAGCACAGAACTAGGACTCTTGCGACGTCGCCCGAGACAGTATGCGGCTTCCGAATTTCCAGAGAAACTGTTGCCGCCATCCGAAACCACGACGTTCGGCATTGAGAACACAACCCCAACCGGTCAGGGGCTCAACATCCATTAGACAGTATTCTAGGTTTTTTTGCAAAATGCAAACAGGATGCTTTACCCAAAATTTGCCTCTCTACAGCTGCGCAACAAAGCAGATCCCACGCCACGTGGTATGAATGAATAACGAACGGTGCTTCAGACAGAATGTAATGTTCTTTTTTTTTTTTTTATGTGTAATGCGGCTGGTACCATTTACTCCGCTACGTAGACACTCCATCCACAGAAAGGAGGCGTATCGAAATCTTTGTCGAATATTCGCCTACGCAGTTTCGAAACAAGCTACCGAGTAAAGCTCACTTTATAGATCGGCGATTTAGAGCTCCACGTGTTCCACGACAGGCGCCGTGTCTCCGCGTTGACTCCGAGGCCCATGACGACGGCCGGACCTTGGCTGGCGTAACGACGACGACGCGCTGCTGGCGACGAACCGGCGAAATCCGAACGGGCGGCGGCTTGCTTTCACAAAACCCAGCCGGCGTGTCAATCGTCTCACGTGGGGTCCGGACCGTCGAGCACGACACCGGCGCAGGTGGACGCCAGCGTTTCGACGACACTTCGCCCGCACCACCCACCACTCACGATACACGCGACGAGGCGTTCAAAGCGGTTCGCACAAGCGGCCGGCGAAGGAGGCCGTCGCCGACGTTGGTCACCGCGCGCGCCTGAATAGAAGCGACGTCGAGGCGGGGACGCACACGTGCGACGCACCTGCGCCCGGTAGACACGGTAACACACAACAACACTCAGGTGTCCAGCACGGGCCGGGTCGAAGAAACTCGGCGGCGAATCGAAGCGACTGCCGCGAGAGGCCCGACCTTGGAGACGAACCAGGAAGCCGCCGCGAACGAGCGAAGCGGAGCCGGCGCTTAGTCTCTGCCGGGCGTGGCTTTTAAAAATAGACGACGGGGGACAGCACGCGAGAAGCAGCCGGCGGTGCGCTCGAGTCCGCGGGGCTGGAGAACACAGGCCGTTCCTACACACACAACTACGCTCACAGCGTTGTTCCCGAGTTCGCGCGCGCAGTGCCGGCGAAAAGATCCAGTGTCACGAAAGAATGCGCGCGGCGAAGCCGGGGTTGTTTCGCGAGCGGCCAGGTGGGTTTCCTTAGAGCGGCGGCGGCGGCGGTCGACAGTGTGTCAGGGCCGACTCGCGCAACATATGCGCGCATGCGGCGGCGTCGATCCGTGCGCGCGCGCGCAAACCAGCGCTACGGGCGAGCACTCAACAAGTGGTGTGCTTCCCGCGTCGTCTGTCGCTCGACGTTCGACGGTTCGACGACGCCAGTCGAATTGCGACGCCGCAGCCACCACCACCGCGCCGCAGACCGCACGCAGCAGGACGCCGCAGGCGATGCTGGCGACGCCACATGGATGTTTTCGTCCCCCCCCACCATCCCACGCCGCGGCGTTTTCTCGGAATCACCCTCTCCGAATCCCTCCTCCTCCTCCTCCTCGATCCAGCCTCTCTCTTCCTCATCCCTGCCTTGAGTCACGTGGCCGGCGCGTTATCCAGCACTTGACCGATATCCGCGGGAGACCCGCTTGCTTAGCTGCCCCCCCCCGTTGCGCGAGAGAGAGACCACGGGCGCGCCCAAGGCGACCACAACACTCACGGTCGCCTTCAAGCAAGGGCGAAGGGAATGTCTTCGCGAGCCGTCTTCAGGCTCCGCGGTATCGCTACGCTCTTCTTTTGTCTATAGAATGTGGTTAATACATCCAATACAGTCTCGCGCCCTTAAAATCACAAAACAATGCCGCACGGAGGAACACGAACTGAGTGTCAGCTATATATTGACACGGTGTTCACAAATTCCTTTAGAAGGGACCAGTGTACAATATCATTGCAGCGACGCGGTAAAGGGCTCAACAATGTCTCAGAAACGGAGAACCATGCATTTGGACGAAAGAGCATTAAACGAAATAGCTTTCTGTGATGTTATGTAACTAAGATGTGGTAATGTTTACAACGCCTTCTTTCAACAAGAAACGATAGCAACATGCATACAGCGCTGTACTGCTGCGAGAGAAGTATAAAGGAGCGCAAAGAAGGCCATGTTCGCGCTCTTCAGCGCTCCGATTGCCGTCTAAAGGCTGCCAATAATAGTATAAACATATCTAAACATCTAAAAATACATATAAATAAATATATAGTTATATAAAAATATAAAAACCAGTAATAGAAAAGCTGCTATTGTGATGCGTGCGACACCCGCCGGCAAGAACAAAAAGGTAACAGGAACGGCAACACTCACATGAATTGAA
The DNA here is from genome assembly GCA_013339765.2 of Haemaphysalis longicornis. NCBI lineage: Eukaryota > Metazoa > Arthropoda > Arachnida > Ixodida > Ixodidae > Haemaphysalis > Haemaphysalis longicornis. Next base: position 192,155,498 of record CM023452.1, read on the forward strand.
TGACTGCACTGCTGAATGAAAGAATGACGAATGAATTCAAAGAATACATGAATTGATGAGTGAATGAATGAACTGAATGAATTTATGAACGACTTGAATGAATTAAATAGAAGGAATGAATAGCACAAACTAATTAAAGAAGTAAAGAAAAGTAAAAGACCCGAAATAGTAAAAAAATTTTTAAAAATGAAAGAAATGAAATCGAATGATATGAAACGAAACGAATGAAATGAAAGACATGCACAACCGATTTATTCCGTTGTACTCTGTTATATTGTCTTTGCGGGCTGGATCTCACCAAAAACACAATGTGTTTACATTTTACGAAGAAGTGTTGTCGAGGGGAACGAGCGGGAAAAAAAAAAGAAAACAACCTGTTCCGCGACGCTCTGTGTCGGCATGTAGAAGTAAAGCCCGCAAAAAAAAAAAAAGGAAAAATCAAACAGTTAACGAAGAAACAACGGAATCAATTCGCGCTTTGACTCGCTGCGAAAGAACGTAACTCGGGCAGTAGGAGCTTGCGTGTTCCGACGGTAATAAAACGACAAATTTATTTTGCATTCCAGGTTAAGTTTCTACTCTTTGGTGTGGTCGACAACGACGCAAATTTAAATCATGCCTTGGGTGTACAAAAAAGAAAAGGGCTCTGCGGGCGGTTGAAATACAATGTGCATCGATAAAGTTGTATGCCTTACTTTACGAAGTACTATAGAACGTTAAAAATAAGCAAATTACGGGATTATAGGTTGGCATTAGAAATTTGTCTCCAATACAAAACAGACAACGATCTATTCAGCACGAATTATCACACACACGAATAAAAAATCCCAAAGAATTAAGAAAAAACTCGATAGTGAAAACAAGGGTTAGAACAACTTACGGTGATCAACTATTAATTTCATAAGTACCGGGACTCTTGAATCAATGGCCTACAATATTTTCTCTACATCAAAATACTGCTTCACTGCATGGGTCTAAAATCAAAACAAGAAAAAAATATCCCTCCTGACTATGGCGAGATGAATACATAATACTGGACGATTATTTGGTTTATTTCTTTTGTCAACGAGTAACTACTGTGATATTTCTCATGTAATCGAAAAACAACGTTGCGTATTTTATTTTGTCTGTCGTTGCCTGCCATTATCTAAGTGTCTTCGAAACATTTTTTTTTGTATACAATTGCCTAACGCATGACTATTGTTTCATAAGTTTAAAACACTTCTTGAAAGGCCATGAGGATTGCGCGGAAGGACGACACACATAGGGAAGAGAACAGGACGAGCTGCGTCCTGTTGTCTCCTCATGGCTTTTCCTCAGGGCTTTTCCTCGTGGCTTTTCAAGTATCAGACCAACTAACCCGTCAACAACTCTCGCTGAACTTTAAAACTTCTGTTCGCAAAAATAGCTTTTTTTTTTTCTAAGGATATAAGTTCTGTCCTGCCGATTGCATTTGCTTGATGTACTATTATGTAAAGCATGTTGTTGGGCTAGCTGGTTCTTCGTACTTATGCGTAAAACTGCGTATGTGCAGTTTTACGTATAAGTACTATTATGTGTTACGGGCCGTCGCTAATCTGTGTAGGGTCAGACACTTAATTGCCTTTAGCCTTGTTGCCTGATAAAGTAAACTCATGAAAGAATTGTCTCAAACAAAATGCAAACAGCAACAAAGAGCATGCTGTCATAGCTATCGTATTTGCAAAAAAGACCAAACGCTTTTTTTTTTTTTGCTTACGACGAGCGACGTTTTTTTTTTTTTTTTTTTTGCTAGGAAGTAAATGTGTCCGTCACTCTCGACTTCACAAAATTACCAATTTCACGACAGCCTCTGTACTGACCCCGTTAGACTACATATCTGCATTCCAATTCGACCTAAACGCATCCTCCAAAGCCCGAAGCCGAAGGAAATACGCAGTGGCTGAAGCACGACTACTCTGAGCCGCGGTCACACACCCCCTGTACGTCTACGCTCAAGCACGTGGTCGATCATGAGAAAATGCGGACGAACGACTCCTCGTCTTCCCCTCCTCCTCTCCCTGGCAAAAGAAAAGAAATCGATACTTCTTCTCCACGGGGAGCAGACGCATTCGAAAGGGACGAAGGCCGTTGAACCTTTGTTGTGTGTGTACATCCCACAACTCGCGCGCTGTCCGATGACTAAGGCGACCCCGTGACACAACGCCGCGATCGACCACCGGATTCAAGGCTCTCCGTTACCCCGGTTACGGGAAGCGACGACCTCTCCCGCACGCCATGGAGCCGCTACGGGAAACAATACATTTGTAGAAACGGCCCAAAAAAACTGGGAAACGAAAGGCCAATTGTGCGCGTTGGCTCGCTGCCATGCGAGTTCAAGGCAGTGCATCTGCAGTGCCATTTGCGCTGACAGATATACAATGACAGAAAAGCAGAGGGAGGAGGGGTAGCCGCCCCCCTTCCCTTCGAAACTAACACTGCCGAGCTAACGGAGCGTGTCATCCTCCCATTTGGCCATGCTCCAAAGCCTGCCGCCCTTCATGACAACTGACCTCGAGAGGTCAGTTTAGATTCGCTACTGGCGATATGCACTGCACACGCCACTGAAGGCACAATCACGTGAGCTACGCTAATTTCAAGCGCGCACATTTAAATTTCTTTGAAAGAGAAGTTAGGTCGGCTCAAAGAGTTGTATAAACGAGGATGGTATGAGTGACGCTTAGGGATAGGAGACGAGAACATAATAGGGAAACATCCGTGTAGAAGATAGGGCTCAAATATGGAAGCGGGTTGGGCCGGGCGTGTCATATGCGGATGGACTGACTACATGTTGGCCACTGGAGAAAACAACCTGGGGTACGCAGTGAGAAGTAGGTAGACACAAAATTGGGGAGAGCAGTACGCGATGCGCCAATTAGGGAGCAAATAATGGATGCGGAAGACGCAGGATACGAGCGCACTTGGAAGTCTACTGGAGAGACCTTCGTCCCGCAGAACACAGCAACGGGCCGCTGCTACTGATGATGACGATCAACGTTTTTAGATTAGGTCAGTTGGCAAAGAGCGCGGCCTTCCAAGCGCAGCGGCGCGGGCCGGGTCTGTCGCCGACCAGGCGGTGGCGCTGCGGTAGCGTTGAGATCGGTCTCGGCGCGTCGTCTGCTACTCCTTGCTTGGAAAGGCGCCGGTGAACGACCACCGCACACCGTTAATGTTCTTCTTTGACATGCGAAATCCAACTTCGCTCTACTCTTACGCTTTAGTGACAAGAGCTTTACATTTTTATCGACATTATGACGAGAAACAAGCTGTACTTAAGAAGAAAAAAAGGCAAGGCAAACACTGCACAGTCCGCTTGTCTTCGGCTGCTTCCCGTTCCATATATTTATTTCCCCAGTACGGGATCTCTTATAGCTCAATAATGTTTAAAGCATATCCGAACGCGTCTTACGCTACTGAAACTGCGGGGAAGCCTACAATTGTCAGCCATCTACTTGGAATCAAGAAAAGACGCCTCGAAATTTTTATTTATGCTGTGGAAGCAAATGCAGTAGGCACGTTTTCACAACAACATATTTACAACCCCAACAAAACTGATCAAGTGAGCCGATTGGAAACTAAGTGCTGACGTGCGCGCTCAGCAAATTCTTGGTATTTTAAGTGCGGACACGAAAAATTCCGATTTGTTAAACAGCTACGCTGTTAACAAAGAAAATTGAACCAATTATTAAACCAATGTTTTTTATTTCTTTGACAGGTAAAAATGTGGTTTCTGAAAAGAAATAAACGTTTTAAATTTCTCGGATCAGAATGTTTGTCGTACTGCTATTCTTTTTTGTTGGTTTGTAAATCTGATGGACTATCTGTTAGGGTCACAGAACCTTTCATTTACCTTCTTGTAGCCCTGATATGCCAATTTTTTAAAGCGTTTAGCCTTCATTTATCTTCTTGTAGCCCTGATATGCCGATTTTTTAAAGCGTTTAGCCTTCATTTATCTTCTTGTAGCCCTGATGAGACGATTTTTAAAGCGTTTAGCCTGGTAGTTTTTCCGTTGAGCCATCGCTTATGCTATCTTCTGCGTTGATTTTTCCTGCTCGTTTCTTTTTGCAATCTACAGATATGCAACACTTCTCAGTTTCGACTAGTCAGATTGATTTATAAGAGGTTTAATGCGCCGACACTTCACATGCGATGAGGCGCGCCGTAGTGGAGGGCTCCGGATTAATTTTGACCACGTAGGGGATCTTTAAAGGAGCCATGAAGACAAAATACAAGTTGGGCTTATTAGAAAGACTGCTTAGTCCCGATAACAATGATACCAATATCATCGCAATCTTCGAACAAATAACGGAGATATTAAAGCAAACGTGTCAAGCAGTCGCGACCCCCTAGCCAATTTTCCGCAACTTTTATATGACGTCACGGAAGCTTGTTTGTGCGATTGGCGGCCGCCTAACGGACCTGTCGTGACGACACATGAGTGGAAGTCTGTAATGGGGCCTCTAGTTCCATTTGACCGCATCACTTGAAGGCTAACGTGCAGTTAACGCACTGAAAATTTTGTTTTATTGTTGGCCCGTATGACGTCATTCCTGCTCATAACACGTCACTGTGGCGCAAAATTTGAAAGTTTTTAAATACTTCTTGCTTTTTTTTCGTTAAAAAACATCTTTTGTGGTTGTAATGGAGCTGAGTGAGATACTGAATCCTATTTCTTTCAAATTAAACGAAGTTTTATTTTCTCTTCATGGCTCCTTTAACATGCGCTGAAATCTCGAACACACGGCTGTTTTCGCTTTCCGCCTCTATCAGAATAGCGGCCGGGAATCTGATCTGACAGCACCGCGAATATGTTGTGCCAGACACATTGCATGCCATTTCACGGCAGTTGTTGCGGATGAAACGTCTGGAAACAGGTAACATTTGTTTCAAGGGCTGATCTTAGAACAAATGGGATGCCAGCTGGGGCTGAGTATTCCCATTTTTTATCGCTGTAGCTACACGGCGGGACAAGCAAACCTCTTGAATTAACTTCAATCGACAAGTTTTGCCCGACTACTGCAGCCTTCTCAATCACACCCAGAATCTTCGAGCTTGTAGAAGATAACGTGGGTAGGCGAAGCCTTCACATTATACGATTGAAATGTAGGACATTTGCTGAATTCCTGCATAACCGCGAACCACAGCTCAGTTCCCAACGTACGTGCTGACTTCGGCGCTTTCTACACCACCCATACCGCCACTTACGCCAGTTTCATCGCGCAAAGGCCCACCATTTTGGCAGGACGCAACATAGGTGGGAACCACTGTCATCCATTTGGGTGGTTTTCGGCATGACTTTGACGTCTTTGGTGCCGAAAGATGCTCAGGTATGTCAGGGAAAATACGGGGCGCCGCGCCGTCCCTCCGAGTCCACCTGCCTTACGGTATCCTTACAGTTTGACCGTTCACGACGCGTTCGTAACAGTTGACGATGTCTGAAGGCTCACAATGAATGTCACAAACGTATGTTTATGGCGTAACCTTGAAGTTTTTCCGCGGAATCACGCTTTCCCACTCCTTCAATCCGTCAGGACCCTTCGGCGCTTTGAAGAAATGCCGCTGCACGGACTTTGCCGCTTCCGAAGCATACCCCGAACGGCAGCCCGGCGCGCAGCACGTCAACAAACCGCACCGACACTTCAGAGATCCACTAAAAAATGTATGCACGATGACAGCACAGAGCTAATACGTTAATACAGACGTGACGAACAGGCGAGCACCAACAGCACAGCGAAAACACAATGCCGGGGTGAGCCTCGCTCCCCAAACTAGATCTCAACGCAACGCCAGCGCCACCTCTCGGAATGGCGACAAAATGGTGCCGCCTCTCGAGGCGCAGTTTGCAAACTGACCTAATCTAAAAACGTTGATGACGATGAATTTTAGCATGATTATTTATTTATTTATTTGTGTATTTATTTATTTATTTATTTATTTATTTATTTATTTATTTATTTATTTATTTATTCAATACTGCAGGCTTTACAGCCCAAACAGGAGTGGACAAGAAACGTACAAAATACAAGAATACTTGAGTCACAATTGTAAGGAACAATACAAGGTATAAAGATTTAAAAAATGCATTTAACAAGGTTGACGCTTCAGCTCAGCACAGTGGCATTTGGGCTAAAATAAGCTTCGAGGGATTCAACACTAGAAAGTGCAGAAACAGATAACGAATTCCATTCTTCAATAGTTCGGGGGAAAAAAATGAAAATTTGAAAATGTGAGTCCTAGCAACTGGGCGATCGCTAAGATGCGATCGCCCAGGGTAGCACGGACTTCTTTTAACCCTTTGATGCCCAAAACTTTATTTTGCTTCATGGTGTGAGAAGTTTTTTTGTGATCTAAAAGGACTTCCGACATCACCAATATGAAGTAATAAAAAAAATTTGGTTCATTAGGACGGACACTAGGACACACTGGGCACTGGGAAACAGTGGGCACTGGTTCCCCATACGCCACTTGAACAAGAGAGCTACCTTGATCAGCACGATTTATGGTTCAAGTGAAGGCAATAACGTAAAGTTTGTATTGCTATCATTTGTAGTAACAACGAAATTGCTCAATTTCGGTTACCTGTCACTAGCCCATTGAGCCACCCGGGCTCGATGCGAGTTGACACGTGTTAACAATATTTTTTTAGCACACAGATGTACGTGCTGCCCTCTCTTTAATTTTTGAAGGTCCGGGATCCTTCAAACCACAGAGTGCGAGAGAAAAAAAAAATGTTGTTTGAGCTGCGCAACACTGAACATCAAATGATTAAAGCGGATCATCGGACAGACTGCACCAGTGTGGTCCGTTTGGTTTAAACGCATCGAGCAAAGACATGTAGGCAATCCTTAACGTGGACTGTTTGGCACGCGCACTCAAGCTTACAAAAACTTCTCTAGAACCCATAACTAAACTTACACTCCAGCGAATATCCGTATGAAGAAGCGTAAAGGTAGGAACAGCGAGTCGGTGACACGCAGAATAATATATTTGAGGGAGTTGGCCAAAAAATGGTCAGTTTTGCGCAGTGCGCGAAAACACAGAAGGAAAGCAATCCGTAGAGATTGCTAATAAGAGCTCGTAAACCAACGCACTTAGTGTACCAACAAGTAAATGTTTCCACCAAAATGATTTCACTATAATGCCTCTGGTACCTTTGTTTACCCTCAGACCAACCGAACAATCCTTTAAACATCTACATGACATCTGCAGGTTTTTTTTTTTTTTTTTCTATCGAAGGCTAAAAAGGGATGTAGAGGAGGGAGGGAGGTTAGTATGCACGCCGTAATGTGGCTTCGGATACACTACCTCTTCCCTAACCATTATTTTTCCCGCGATTTCATACTGATGCATTCAGACGTTTGAGACAAACCGAATGCTCGACTACGTTGGCGGACCCTTCACCTTGTTTTTTGCTGCCGTTCGATATCACGAGTTCACGGACCCCAAAGAAGGCTTCGTAACACAACTACATGCTAGGAAAAGAAAACATTGATGAACCAGAATAGACAGAGAGGGTGGGGGGACAGACAGACAGACAGACATAGGAGGGGTGGACATAGGAGGGGTGCCAATGCCCTGCCAAGGGCATTGGCACCCTGAGGGTGCCCTGCCAGTTATACAAAGAACGAAGCGTAGCTTACAACATCCCAGCCTGTAGTAACGACCAATGAAGTGCCATCAAATGTTCGCGTCATTGTAAAACTTACGGCTATTCATTTCGGGTCACTACCACAACAAACTAATTAATGTGGCCCTAAGCTTTACTCAAGTGACCGGGGTAGTTGCCTTTTACTCTTTTTTTTTTTTTTTGCGTGGCACTCACTAGAAAGCTACATACAATTTTGTTAGCATTCATCTACTGAAAAAAAAAAAAACAAAAACAAATAAAAACGATCAATCCGCGCCCCACACTGCCTCCTTCCTGTCGGCTTCATTCTAACATTTGGAGCTACACTTGAAGGTGCACTTGGAGATACACTTGAACCGACCCCTAAAACTACACTTGAAGCTACACTTAGAGCCTCATTCGAAGATACACTTGGAGATACAGATTAAGCTTCACTTGGAGGTGTATTTGAAGCGGCACTGAGACCTCTAAGACGCACAACTGTTTTTATAATTTTTTTTTCCTGATTCGCCACAGCCGTAGGCGTCTTCTCATCCGTCACTCCTAACAACAGAATGAGACTTATAATAGGATTTCTTCGGCAGTGCAGCACCGTGAAAGAGAGCGGCGCCCGTAAGCGTGTAACTTCCGACTGCGCACACCGCGTGTAGAGCCTGAAGAGGCGGCTTTTGAAAAGCCACGTGCGCTGCCACGCCCACAAACCTCCGCAGCCGGAGTCGGCGATTGCGCTCGCTGTGACCGCAATTGCGGAGAGGTACGGAAAAGGAACAACAGGGTCAAAGCCTCGTCTAACCCACTTTCAGGAAGGAAACGCACGTTAGAAACATGGAAGTAGCCGCCCAATAATGCTCGATACCTTCCGTGAGAGCGCAGGGGCCGACTTCCCCACCCATAGCGGATACAACCTAGTCACCGCCGCGGCGGCGGCGGAACGGACGTGACCGACAAGCCCATCCGGAGCAAAGGAGAAGAAACAAAAAAAAAGTTCGCTCGGCATAAAAGAGGACAACCTTGACGGGGCAACCGGTCGTGCGCCGTCGCAAGCGTCCTTGCACGACGACGACGCCGCCGCTCCTCCTCGCCCGTTACGCAACGGACGACCAACAGCATCTAGGTAACAACAGGCCCTGCCCGCTGCGTCGACGTCAAGCCCGCGAAATAGCCAAACTGCGATAAAATCAACAGCAGTCAGCGATTAACAAGTTGAAGCGTAGAATGACTTCGCAGGAGCCACTGGTTGTCAGTCCTGGGCGAGTGAACGGGTCTACAGCCACACAGGAGGAGAGTTTTGTCGTTCAAGAAGCGGGTCGTCACCGCCGAGCGTAAACGCGTACAGCGGTCTGCGTCACCAACCGCAGGAAAAGCGTCGAGATCGCGCCCACGCGGACGCCCCGGGTAACAGAAAGATGATACAAGAACAGAAAAAAAAAAAAAAAGAGATGCCTGCGCTCTGGCCATACCAAGTATTTCTCAATGCGGTAGCATTCGTGCGGATGGTCGGAGTGTCCGAAGCGGTTGCGGAGTAGGCCGAGAGGAGGAAAACGCGGTGAGGGAGGGGAGTTCTGCGTAACGGAACAACACCTTCTAGTGAATGAGGCCTCCGAACGGCGCCATTACAATCGGATGGACGATTGATTTTATTGCTCGCTGTAGATGTTTTCTTAAAAACTAACCTTACGGTAAGGTGAAACTTATCAGACGATTTATCAGAAGAGCGGGACGGAGGATGAGACCCTGGCGAAAGGAAATGCGGAGGTTTTCCCGAGATTGCTATCAGACAGAGTGACAGGGCTCTAACTGCAATCGCGAACGTGACAAACGCTGTATCAATAACACCTCCCCCACTGCTCTAAAACGGGATAGCGTTTTTTGAGCGAACTTAAACGGGAAAATATATCAAAGAAAGCACGTCCGCCTGTCACGCCAAAATTTCAGTCTACTGAAGAGACCATCAAGCAAAATAAAGTACCTCAGACGATTTGGTTTGATGTTTCATAGCTCGTTCAAAAATTACTCTTCAAAGACTGATCCCCTGTTTTTAATTGTGACAAGCAAGGTGATATTGGGACGCAAGTTCTGCCGCTTCGCCTCAGTATGTACGCCGGCAAATACAGCACACTACGAGGGACGTAGCGATCTAAAGGCCGGCCGGTGCTTGCGACACGCGAGTCAAGTCATCTCGTTGGCGTGCAACGCTGTCCAGCCACGCCCTCTACCTCGACCCGGCGGTCGGCTGCGCTTTCCCTGGAAAAGCCGTCCCTCCGCTCTCGCGGAGAGTTCAAAATAAAATTCCCAGACAGCCTTGCTACGTGCGCAGAAACTTTTAGACGTTCATTCGGACGCCCATCGCAAGCCTTCTAGCTGTTTACTGAAGAGCGCCAACTTTCCTCATAAATTTAAGCCTCCAACTGCGCCTGCTGCAAACCCAACCAAGCGAAAATGCTCACGATTGTCCCAATTCAGCGACGATTAGGCTCAGATGCGACTGAATACATCCTCTGGCGCTTTACAGAAACACAAAAAGCACCAAAAACCAACTAAAAGCACCCGTCTCGACAACTTTTCTCTTTTAGAATCGGCCGGCAAGCGGACATCCCGAACATGATTTAAACAACCCGCCAAGGGCGGAGACGCGGGAGAGTGAAAGAGCCGAGGTGCGGCGGTACGTCATGCGGCGTTTAACGATGACGTCGCAACCAGGCCAAGGTTTGACGGTAAGGTGGCTTCACTGCACCAGTTCCCTTCCCTGAAGGGCGCTTCTGCCGCAGTCACACCCTAACTGCGGCGAAGCCAACTTTAACGGCGCTCGCTCGCTGGGTGTTCGCCGGAGCTCACGACGATACAGCATTCCTCACCGCCTAAACTACTGTTGTGCCCTCTGAGGAAGCACATATGCCCCCAATAAGCCATTGTTGTTTCTCTTTTGCGACACTTTGCAAATTTGCAGGTGCGGTTCGAAAACTTAAGCGCGCTGAGTGACCTCCATACTTTATTGGAGGATCTTCCCCTCTGCTTAGCTTCAGTGATGAGTAGAAAATCCCGTATTGCGTTTTATATGAGGTTACCACGTTCCGCAACATCCACAGTAGAAAAAACTGTTCAACTAACAACTAACAACAATATACAGCGTTTATAGCAAAAATCAACGATAGAGCTCTACGCCCCCCCCCCCTCCCCCATTGTGGTTAATAGTCGCTTATTTACCGGCGACTCATTCGGGAAGTTCAATCAAGTGAGCATTTCTCCCTCAATTGAGGGCAAACGCAGATAAGAAAAAAAACATGTGGTACGTGGTAAATGCTACCTGGCTGGTACCCAATGTTTAAAGCAACAAAAAGACTTCAAAGGACTATTTTTACCAGGGTGTTCTCTGAATGGAACACGGAATAATAAATCCAAGAGGCAACACAGTTGCGTTTAACTGGTACTTTGTAACATTTAAGGTGGAACGACGGGATATTGCGAAACATGGGCAGTGCAAAACAAACGAGGACGAACGGCTGAAAAAAAAAAAAAAAAAAAAAAACGAGCGCTAGTTTTTAGCACTCGTCCTGTCTTTTTCCCACTGCCCATACTCGTTTGTTTTAAAAACAATTCCTCGGGGCACAGAAGTCGCCTTACGTGCTTCGAATGCGAAAGCATTGTGGCTTCTCCTGGCGATACGTAAGCACAGTTAAGTGCGCTGATGGTTGTTTTATTATTTTGTGTTAGGTTGTGTAATATAAACGCAGTCTCCTTCACTTCACGCCGTTACTTTTTTCGGAATTAATGTCTCCCGTGGCTGGGCCGCCCCTGTTCTCTCCACGCGCTGCGCGCACCGCGAGGCTTTTCGGTGCCATCCGTTCGACAACGCTGGCTTTCTCGACTACTGAGGCGGCTTTCGCCTCAATAACCTGACTGTTGCTGCGAAATATGCAGCCGTAAAACATGCGCCCGAAATATGCACGTTGCAGGAATTCTTTCAGTGAAAAATGCCACTAATTCTCGTAGAGCTGACCGTCTCTGATTGCAAAAAATGCTGAATAGCGGTGGGCTTTTATAAAAGTCTGTGCAAGGGGCTAAAACGCGCGCGCCTTCTGCCCGAAATAATGTAGCCACTTTTAACCGGCTAACCATGCGGGCTCTAAAGGGACTTGCTGTACAAACGTTAACCGAGAGAGGCTCAGTTTGGCAATGCTCAAATCAAAGGCTAGGAGTGATAGTTCGAAGACGGCTAGATGTGCCCGTCGTGAAGCTTATATTGATTGATCGATTGATGGATTGATTGATTGATATGATGATTGATGATTGATTGATTGATATTGATTGATTGATTGATTGATTGATTGATTGGTCGATCGATTGATTGATCTATTGATTGATTGTAGGGTTTAACGCACCGACACAACGCAGGGGATGAGGGGCGCCGTAGTGGAGGGCTCCGGATTAGTTTTGACCACCTGGGGATCTTTAACGTGCGCCGAAATCTCGTGCACACGGGCGTTTTTTGCTTTTCGCCTCCATCAGAAAAGCGGCCGCCGCGGCCGGGAATCGAACGTGAAGCTTATATTGCAAGCGTTTCCGCGTTGCGGTCATGACGACGTTGACTAACACGCCCGGAAGGAGCTGCGTACGATTTTTATATTGCAGATTTCAATACCGCGCGGGCGGTCGAATTTCCTTCGGATTTTTTTTATTTTTAACACAGCCCACAGTTTTTACTTCAGAAGCGTGATCCTAAACCATCGACGCTATATTAGCCTTAAGAATAGATGCGCACCTATGCACTGCCCACGATGCGTTACCATTTCTTATTTCCCTATAAGGCCGGAAAACAGATTTTTTTGTTATTGTTATTACTCGTTAATTTAAATGTCGATCAGCTGGCGTCCGCACCGAATACAACCATAACAATAAATCTTGTCCTCAAGAATTACGTACTCACCTATAAATGATACAAAAAAAACAAAAAAACTGGCCGCTTCTTTGTCAGCGCCAAGGCAGTTCTAATTGCGATAACATTCGTATACATGTAGGAAGGGTGCAGTCGACGTTGCACAGGATATGCAATGTGTCGGGGAAGGGCCATGCCAAGCAGAGACGGAAATGCTGCACCGCCAGGAAGCTCTCTTCATGAGCCACTTCCTTTTTTTCCATCGTCACTTCCTAATGGGCTAGCCGCTTTCGTATACAGGCTGGAGAAGCCGCAGAGCTTTAAACACTGTCGCATAAAAAAAAAAAGAAACTACGCGGTCAGTGACGGAGGCGACAAACGGCTGAGAAACACGCAGCTTTCTGAGCAGTAGAACCGTACGGAGAGTAAGAATAACTGTGATGTAGACTGTTTGTGGAGAAAACAAATCCCGCGCCATCTCCACTAACGTGAAACCTGGGGAGGGGCGAAGCATGCAGTGTACAAGTGTATTCTTGGCGCCTTGGCGTTTTTGCCAACGGAGATGAAACCGTTGGGGGGAAGAGGTATGCAGCTTTGCTGTGAAACAGTCTCTTGTCTTTGAAGCACGAAGGTATCCAGCGCGAGGCGTAAACAAGTGCTTTTTAGCACGCGTTGCGTCCTAGTGCGAGGCGTAAACGAGTTCCCCGGTGTTTTAGTACCGTGACTACATGAGACGACGATTACGACTACGACTACGACAGGAGACGCCAACAGCCCCACGGGAGCAGGACCACTAACTGGGAAGAGCTTGAGGCGCAAAGTAAAATGCATGGTCGTTGCTGTGGTGGGTGAGCGGAAGTTGTGCGATGAAGTTATATCCGGACTGCCAACAAACATTAGGTTTGCGTCGGGAACACGCAGGCAGGTTAAAATCCCCCGTTGGGGCCGTTAAGTAGTCATTCCAGCGTTAGAGGAATTTTGCTAAAGAGGAGCTTTCACGATATATACAAAGGGAAGTAAATCTAGGCAAATCCCATCGACATGCAATGTGTGAAGTGTGGCGAAATGCATTCACCGCTTCCGAGTGGCGGGCGACAGAAGCGGGGTTTTCAAACCGGGATACCCAGCTTACTAAAAGCTTGCATGATTTCTGCTAGCGGCCAAACTTATTTACATTAGGCAAGTTAGAATAAAAATGAAAGCTTTGCTATATTTTTTGTAACTAAACATTTCCCATTTAACCGAATTGAATGTTTTTTTTTCTTTAGCGTTTCTTTTTGAACTGCGATTAAAATAATTTCCAGCATAACGTTTATCAGCCAAAGGTGATCTAATTTTGCATGGCAAGAGCATTACGATTACGGACGGGCACGGTGGGGGTCGGGTCGCTTCGTCCCGAGCGTGTGTTTTCCGCGCGGTCTTCAAGAAAAGCAGGGCATTACAGTAAATACGAACGCTGTCTATAGGTTAACCAGTAAATGCAGAATCCACCTAACATGTACAACTACCGACGCATTGAAAAATATATAAAATACACTGGGAAGAGAACTCAGTTTCTCACGGTCTGTTTAGGTGCGAAAAGGTTACATTTCAAAACCGTTTTAAATGCAGAGCATTTCTTAGCCTCGCCTCTTCCTGCGTCGGACGGCGTCCACAGCTCCGCGTCCGCAGCAGGTGCGCCTAGCCTCCTTCCCTCCTCTCCTCAAAGCAGTGGCGCGGATCCGCGGCGCGTCGTAGTCAGTCCCGTTCGCTCTGTCGCGGTCTCGGCGTAACAGGTGCGTGATAGCAGCGCGGTGGGGCGTGGAAGGGCGCGCGCTGCTTGCGCATGCGCGCTCTCCCCCCCGTACTGCTCTCCCTCTACTGCGCGCGCTGCAAATATAAATCGGCTAGCGGTCGCTCGTGCTTCAGTCACTGCGATGCTCCTTCCTTCCTTGGTTGACGCTCGCTCCACCCTAACGCGACTTTACTCTCCTCTCTCTACACCAAACCAACACCAACACAACTACGACCCAACTACCCACCCTAACGCGACTTTACGCGGCGTTAACGACCCCCAATGCTCTGCATTTACTCGTGTTCCCCTTGCGGGAAGGCGCGGGAATTTTTTTTTTATTCTAGTGAAATTAGCGAGATTTTATTTAGACGTCCTTCGAATCTGCGAGAGAAAAAAAAAAGTTTCCTTAATTAAGCACGCCGAGCATTCTAGCACAGCTTCAACGTCAACGTCATGCAGAGAAGACAAAGCAAAAGCGCGTGCCAAGCGGTGAAGCCAGAAAATCGTGCGCATCCGCGCGGCCCCGCCAACTCTTCTTTCTTATTGTTTACAATTCCTAAAAACTGTCGAATCTCTGAGACACAGTTCGAACCATTTTTAAGCCTAGCGAAATTAGCGGGATTTTATTTAAACTTACTTCGAATATGTGAGAAAACGTACCATTCCTTCGTAAAGAGAGTCGAGAGAAGCACGTAAGCTTTCTCACACCAACAGGGACCCTGCAACACTCTTTGAGCAGTGCAAGTAAACGTGCGCGACGTTTAAATTACACTGCCAGGAATACCTGAGCCGAATATTACACGTGCACGTGAAGCGGTGAGCGCGCACATCGATGTGAAAGACGCGGAAAAACCAACCGCTCTCTCTTCAGTTGTCCTCATTATGCAACCCCTGGCATGGCCTAAGGGACGTCACATAGGCCATGGCTGCCCGATCGGCTGTCACTGGTCAACTTCGCGGCTAGATTCTCCCATTTCCGTCGTCGTCATCGCTGCGTACGAACCTCTTCTATGCCTGAACCTGTAGGCACAGTTTTGCCGTTTCTTTTGTGTTTTGAGTGCGCGCGGAGTTTGAGTGATGAGCTCAATACTTCCCTTTCAACGGGACCACTCGACTACAAACGTTTATTGCTTCAAAAACGCCCTACCAGCCCGAGCGCGCACTTGCGAACAGGCACCCATGCCTGCTTTTTTGTGGCACCAGACCGGAAATAGGCCCCTCCGCGTTGCGGAGAAAAGGAGAAAACTACCCGGCATGTGATATATCGACGGCCGCCGAAGAGAACGCCGCGAGCCGCCCCCCTCGCCGGGAGAGAGCGCGCAGCTTTCGTCGCGTTGGCCGCGGTCGAGTTGAGAGGGAACGATTATGCGCGATTTCTCCTCGCGCGTAGTTTCGTTAATTGTGAACGGATTTTCATAATTCTTGCGGGAGGAGATTTCTGGGACAATAAACTTTCTCCCAAAATACATTACTAGTATTCGATGGCAAGTGTTGCAGGGTCCCTTTAAAGTGCGTCCAACTTTCGCTGAAAGTGCGTACAATCGATCGTCAAACCTTCAAATACCGAAACTGCGAACGAAAAATGGACCTAAGCGACGATTTTTTTCACGCGCGCTAATTAAACGCGTCCATATACGGACGATCTAAATGTATACCGATACGCGGTTTACGAGGTGGAGGTATACACCATTGTACTCCTCCTTCATGACCGATGCGTGCATTGTCTTATTTAAAACCAGGGTGTCGAACCGGAACCGAACCGAACCGAAAACCGGAACTGAACCGGTATTTTTGCCGGAACTGAACCCGAACCCGAACCGTTATTTTGTGAGCACGCTGAACCCGAACCGGAACTGAACCGAAAAAAGAAATAACGGTTACCGGTTCATGCCGAAACGGTTCGACCCTCTGTTGTTGACATTGCACAGTCAATGCAATTCAGGCTTTTTTTTCTTTCACGTACCATCAACTTCGTACCTGCTCGCTCACTTCCCCCTCCAGACAATTGAACACTATCACACTCTATGTAACAACAAGGGAAATGAATGAGCACCAATGTAGCAATGGTCTGTTGCTGCTGGAAGCGCGAGCGTAGTGGAAGCTGACCAAAGGAAATGTCATTCTCCGCAGCTTGCAGGGGATATAATACCCCTGTCACACGGGCATTTTCAATCGCGATTGAGTCGATCCGGATCGAGCTCATCCGGATCGGGCCCTACACCGGCAGTTTCAATCGCGATCGAGCTCGATCCCGCTCGAACTCAATCCCGGTTTCTCAAGCGCGATCGAGGCTTCCAAGCGCGATCGAACGAAAGCGGCGATACTCTCGTCCCCGCTCAGTAATGGCACAGAACGTGACAACTTCAACTAACGCCACAAATTGTGTCAAATAACTTGACCCAAATAAGCGTGAGGTAATATTACATAGTTACGTATACCTACGACCGCGCGAAGTTACCAGACGCCGGCCAGCAAGAACACTATTAGCGCCATCTGGCGTAACACGAGGGCAAACCGTGCAACTTCTCATCGCGATTGAAACGTGCCGTGTAGCAGCGGCAGTACGTCGAGCGCGCTCGAAAACTCGATCGCGATTCACTTCAATCGCGATTGAAAGTGCCCGTGTGACAGGGTATAAAACGACTTTGCCCTTCCCTAGCTGCAACTTTAGTGGAGCAATCAGGCTGCAGGAGTGCTCCAGTGTGCAGCAGCGAAAGCCCGATGTGTGCAAACTTTTTCCATTTCATAATTTGTTTAAAAGGTCCGACACCTGCAAATTGTAATATTTGACAAATTTGACCGCAGGAGCGGCTCAGTGGCTAAACCACTTGATGCTGACTACAAGTGGCTTCGATGTCCCTTACCCACGACCATTTTTGAGGACAGTACAGTGGACAAGCTCCGTTTTTACAAGTACAAATAACAACAGATATGTCAGGGAAAACTGTTAAGGTGCGCACTTAATCTCTTGGCAAGAAACTGCAGTCCTCGACCTTGTCTTGGAAGCAGAAACAGTAATAAAGCAGATGACACGTGCAGAAAGGACGGCCGGTACCTCACACTGTCCCATTCGCCGAGCGATCATCTTTTCTGCTTGTTCTGCAGTTTTTTCTCTTTCAGATCTGCTTTTTTTTCGAAGGTGCACTTGTACTGACTGCCCAACTCGCTACATTACTTCTACTGCTACTCGATCCGGAGGGGAGTACTGATTTGATTTGATTGTGGGGTTTAACGCGCCGACCCAGCACAGGCGATGAGGCGCGCCGTAGTGGAGGGCTTCGAATTAATTTTGACCACCTGGGGATCTTTAACGTGCGCCGAAATTTCGTACACGCGGGCGTTTTTGCTTTTCGCCTCCATCAGAAAAGCGGCCGCTTCGGCCGGGAATCGAACCCGCGACCTCGCGCTCAGCAGTGCCTTAGCCACTGAGCCACCGAGGCAGGTCAGAGGGGAGTTCTGCTGTGGACGAATTAAAGAGCGCCTACCCAAAAAAGTTCTTCTTATGCTCCGCGCGTAAAATTTCCCTTTCATTTTTGTAACAGCATAATCTGTTATAAGATTACGCAATGTAGCACACGGAACGATGGCCGGGGGTCAGGCGGTACGATGACATACTGATTGTAATGCACACATCCAGTATAGCTTTCGCAAAAGGAATTGCAGTGGTCAGAGAAATAATGCAGTGACTGAGCGTTAACTAAAGCTTACTTTTAACAAAAGTGTGGCTAACACATTCGATAAGGTGACAGCTAACAAATTATTCAGGGTGACCAAATATCTAATTCATTGGTAGTATTTATGTGCCTGTAGTAGGGTTTGTTTGTTTTTTTACAAATATTAAAAAAATGTGCGCCATTGGTAATTAGCGCTGACATTTCAACACGCCAGTACGCAGACCTAAATTTAAGGCTTCAAGGTAAGCGTGATGGCGATTCCATAGTGACGATTGCGATTTTAACAAAAAATGAAAGGGCAGAATATACAGGGTGTCCCAGCTATCATGCACCAAGATTTAAAAAAGAGAAATTGCGTAACTCGAAGAAAACCTAGTGCATAATGTTTGCAGTACTGTGAATTTGCGGAGAGTAATTTTTTCGTTAATGAGACTTAATTAATTGATTGAAATTTAAATTATCTAACTAGAGAAATACTTCCTAATCACTAAAGTGTCAATGAGGCACTTGTAGGTAACCACGAGGGGCATCTAACTGCGCTATTTTCAGCGACGAACTAATTGCGTACTCATTTATTTTGACTGAAAAGGAAACCCGCGAATATGAAAATACCACGTGACGACGCTTACGCGCGCATTGTAAAGCAGCGTCCCCAAACAAAGCTGATTGAAAGCAACTGCTTCGCGTGTTACCCGCCCAAAAGAAAACGGCCATCACCTTGATAATAGCATGCATGGAAGGAGCAGCAACAGCAAGATTCCCGGGACGCGTGTGCAGATAAGGACAAAACTCGGTCGCGATTTCTTCTTTCTTCTTTTGTTTATTTCATTCTGGCTAACTCAGAGGCAGCCTGTTTGAGGGCGTTGCTTTACGGTGCGCGCGGAGGCGCCGTCACGTGGTATTTTTCATATTTCGCGGGTTTCCTTTATCAGTCATAATAAATGTGTACGCAATTAGTTCATCGCTGAAAATACCGCAGTTAGATGCCCCTCGTGGTTACCTTCAAGTGCCTCATTGACACTTAGTGATTAGGAGAGTAATTTTTCGAGTTAGATAATTAATTACAATTAGTTAATTAAGTGTCATTAAAGAAAAAATACTGTCAGCTTCTCCACAGTACTGCAAACATTATGCACCCGGTTTCTTTCGAGTTACGCCCTTTACTCTTTTTTAAATCTTGGTGCATGATAGCTGGGACACCCTGTATATCCCACCGTCATATCTCTTGGCGGTGGCTTTATGAATAGTCGCTAGGACAACATAAAGTCTGGACGAGAAAGTAGGTAGTAAATCGCACCACTTCATCTGTTTTTTCTAATATCTCGTGATTATTTAAAGTTTGCTTTGCAATTGCGCCACTGCCCTTGGGGAACAGCAGCATTTTAAATTTTTTGTTTGTGTTTTGACTTTACTGGTCGCTAAAATGTTTTTTTTCTAATTTCAGTGACAATTCAATTCATCGAACCGGTTCGCGAACCGGTTCAAGCTCCCGAACCGGTTCGCGAACCGGTTCGGCAACATAATTTTTTTCGAACCGGAACTGAACCGGAACGAAATTATTTCACCCGAACCCGAACCGTAACCGAACCGGTATTTTTTTCGGTTCGACACCCTGTTTAAAACCGTTCCTTTTTCGCGATTTTCGAACAACCGTTTGGACACCCACGGTGGCCGCTTTTCTGACATAAAGTAAAAGCGAAAACGCCCGCGTGTACGAGATTTCGGCGCACGTTAAAGATCCCCGGATGGCCGAGATAAATCCGGAGAACTCCACTTCGGCACACCTCATCGCCTGCGTTGCGTCGGCGCGTTAAACCCTACAATCAATCAATCAATCAATCAATCAATCAATCAATCAATCAATCAATCAATCAATCAATCACATCAACCGTTTTGACACAACGGAAGCCCGGTTTCGCGGACACGCCATGTGTCTAGAGATCTTATTCGAGTTTTCCGGTCGACCAACCGGTCTATGGGAAAATGCATTAGTTTTTTGACAGGACACCGTGGGACCCACTAAGAAAGCTTTCGCTTTAAAAAACATGTTCTCAGTTTTCTCCCGCACGTTAGGCTTTTCTGCACCGTCCAGCGTTATGAGACAAAACCAACACACGAACACATTTTGCGCAGTAAAGCCAAAAGATAACGCGCATGCAATGTGAAATCCATCCTTTCTTTTATTGCTCGTTCTTTTAGATGCGACGGCATCTCATTCACTCGCCTTGTCCTTCCATACGGCGTTGTCGTTGTCCGTCCACACCCCTCCCCCATTCTTCTCGCCGCGCGAGCCGCGCTCTCCGCCGCTCACCCCCTCTCCTCTCCGATAGCGAACACTCTCTCGCGAGGGGCATTGGATTGGATTAAAGTGGATTGTGTTGCGTCATAGCCGCGCCACGTTGCGTCATAGCCGCGGCAGGGGGTTCACGGCACGTTTCACGCGATGGGAGAATCAACCTAACGGAAACAACAACGGAACCCCCTATATATGCGTCGCATCTACACAGGGGTTCCCGCGAGGGGAGGTGGGAGTAATTTTTAAACATTATAAAAAATCTTCAAGTTGCATTTCTAACCATTCTTTAATCCTAATAAAATAAGTAGTATTTTATTTTAAACTTCGAATATGTGAAAAAAAAAAGATTGGCCGCGCATCTCTGCTCACTGCGTTGCAAATGTAGTTTCAAGACGACAGTCGACTGCGCCCCTGCCAAGTAAACCAATCCAAGTTTACCGCGTTCCACTGCTCCCCTCCGGGGCTCTTCTGCACGCGCGACTCAGCCGCCATCTACCGCAATCTCTCATTACTGCTGAACAACTTGGAATGCCGCCAGGAGCTACATATAGTGGCGCGGGCGACAGCAGGCGACGGAGTGAATTATTATTTTTGTGCAGTGGATGTAGCATTGAATTTGCGATCGCAAAAATCAAGCATCCATAATTTTTTTCAATAAAAGAACACTGCAAATATCACTTATGTATCGATTTCTTACCTCCTATTAGCGTAATGTTTTGATTAATTGTAGGGTTTAACGCACAGACGCAACGCAGGCGATGAGACGCGCCGTAGTAGAGGGCTCCGGATTAATTTTGACCACCTGGGGATCTTTATCGCGCGCCAAAATCTCTACACACGGGCGCTTTTGCTTTTCGCCTCCATCAGAAAAGCGGCCGCCACGACCGGGAATCGAAGCCGCGACCTGTTGTTGTTCAACAATATTGACAAGTATGAACACTGCCTCCAGATCTAGATGCTTACGAATGGTTGGGAGTATATAAGCCTATTGCTCAGCTCCTGTTTCACTTCGTCCGGGTGGCTGAATCGAGGGGCGGGCGGGCGGACGGACGGACGGACGGACGGACGGACAGAAAGACAGACAGACAGACTGGACAGAACAAAATTTCTACATTCAAGTAGCCAAAGAAAGAAACATGTTCTCAGCTCCCTCACGCACGTTAGCTTCCTTGCGCAGCTTCCGCGTCATGTGGCAAAACCAGCACACGCACACCAGCCATACAGTGAAGCCAGAACATCGTGAGCCTCCAATGGTGAAAACAATTAGTTCTTTTATTGCTAGTAATTTATAAACAATGTAAAATCTCGAATGTACGGAGCAGTAAATGTGTTTGCACTGAATCCAATGCCAAATACTACTCTCGAAGCATTCGAAATTTCGAATATTCGCACTTCTAATAGCCACTTGCAGTGCCTAAGCTTTCCCTGACACTGGTTTTTTCGGTTTCTAAACACATTGTCTGTCGGACAACACCAGCTGTCAGCGTAGTATACCCATTACCCAGAACTAAAAGCAAATAAGACTGACATCTCGTACAGGTAACATATTTTAATTACCATCACCGCACAACTTGGCGGTCGCCCGCTCCAACAAATTGCTTTCATGATTTCACAAAAATATCACGATTCATCGGCCGTGGGAATCAATCATAACTTACTTATTCATGCTATGAACCATGCGCAGTCTCTTCGCAGTATGCGAAAAGCTCAAGCATACATGAGGGGAAATATAATATGCAACCGAGAGTAAATGGGATGGGTTTTTACAAAAGGAAAACGGAAAAAAGAACACGAAAAAGGTTTCAGAGAGAGGCGAGGCCGGTCTTTTTTTTTTTTTGCGCTTTAACTGCAGGTCTTCCTTTGCGTGTTTTCTTACCACAGTGTAAATTCTTTGCATTTGTAAGTGCTTTTCTTGCGCATGCGCAATCCGTTTACTAGTCAAAACTGGTTTTTCCTAACAACACTTTGCATTCCTGACATATTTTATTGTGTGGAAGTGATTTTTTTTATTGTATTACTTTTTTCCTTCTCTAGTACTGTTGTCAACATGTGCACGTTCCCAGTCTCTGTACCCCGGCCCCCTCACACACACACACACACACACACCACACACACACACACACACACACACAGAACACAATCCATTGAGGACCTCCAGGGTACTATGAAATAAATAAAAACGAATAAATGGTACAACTGAGAATAGTAGCACCCACATGCCGGCGTTAGTCACTCGTCACAAAAATGGACAGCGTGCTAACCCGACCTCACTAGTATTGCTCCACACAACAAAGGAAACAACAAAACAACCAACTACAAAAGGAACGTGGGATCGTGTTATATCCATTCTCCCACTCTCGACGCTTTCAAAACAATAACTCGAGTGAAACGTGAAACTGCCGAAGCGACGCGTGAATAACGACTTTGCCGCGTGCGTGAACGGGAACTATATATAGTTCACCTCATTTGAAAGGCTCAAAACAATCGCGAACTTCAAGAAACAGCGCCCGACATTCGTGTACACACACACACTAGACAAAGCAGGTGAACGGATAATTTGACTCGTCGTAGTAGATGCATCGCCTAAGCGCCGCAGCTGCGTTTTCCGGCTCAGGAAGCATCGGCTGTCGCGTTTGCTGTAAAATGGCTCGTGCAACTAAAAACACCTGAACGTATTTTATACCCCTGTCACACGGCAGATCTAATGACATTCAGAGCAAATGTCATTCGCTCTAAATGTCATTAGTTCGGCGCTACACGAGAATACCGAATGACATTTGAGGCGAATGACATTTAGCGGCTAACTGAGGTCCCGGACCTCAGTTAGTGGCCAAATGAGTAGCCTCGACAGCAGTAGCACGTGCCTAGACCGGAAAAATCAATAATAAACCAAAGAATGCTGTTTCTAAAAACTGTCAGTAAACTGATATTTTCTTTTCTGTATTGTTGTTCTAATAAAAAAAGACCAGCAAGTACCAACAAAAAAGGAAATCTCGTCCCCAGTGCGCGTGCTACCCTAATCCGGATTTTTTACAGACTTGTCTCAGCTTGTGATGTCTACTGATGTTACCTAAATCGGTGGTTTTCTTGTTTCTAATTTTAAAAAATCATCATTTGTTACGTTCTTAAAAAATATTACGTGTGAAAACATTCTAGATGCGCTTGAAATGTAATTTTGCGGTTTTGCGAGCTCGCTAATCGTCACCGCTATCACAATCAAATGACATTTGTTCTGCCGTGTAGACCCGCACAGCCTAGCCGAATGTCATGAACAGCTAATGTCATTCACTTTGAATGACATTAGATTTGCCGTGTGACAGGGGTATTGAAGTGGGATTCCGTCATGTCACTCATCATCCGCGCGATAAGTTGTGAGCTAACTATAGGGCCTGCCGCGAACGTGCCCCGTTCGCGTTTCATATATATATATATATATATATATATATATATATTATATATATATATATATAATATATATATATATATATATATATATATATATATATAATATATATATAGGAAATGAGGCATGGGTCTCTACTTGAATAATAAATAGAAATATTTTAATTAGTTATTGTAGAATAAATATCGATATCATATATATATATATATATTCAATTATATATATAATATATATATTATAGTGGAAACAACATAACAAAAACTCACAAGGAGAAATATGGTAGCCAACACGACACACGAGAAAACATTAAAAAAAAGTTTACTGGCGTTCAGGAAGAGGCAGAAAGGAAGTCTCTTTGACGTCGGTATTTTTTTCTTGTGTTTCCAGACTATATATATATATATATATATATATATATATATATATATATATTATATATATATATATATATATATAATATATATGAGAGAGAGAAGAGGCTGGATGCACTTCTGAAGGCAATAGTGAACGAACGTTTCGACCGGGGCCCGGCAGACGATCAGAATAACTTCCCCACATGAAAAAGAACCCATAATTAGGTAGGAAAAAGCTACGGAAAGAAAAATGTAGTTCTTAGAAAAATGTCTAAAAAAATTCCGTAAAATTACAGGGCGCTGCAGTCGACGGGTGTGCTACTCGACCTATACATTTCAAAAAGGAGGGCCCCTCGTACGGCCGACTAGTCAAATTTCCAGGTACTAAAGTGATACTGTCCTCTCTCGTGCTCATAGAAGTGCCGTTTGGGGAAACATTTTTTACACGAAACGACGCGCGCGAGGAATAGTCTGACTGGTCTCACGTCTTATTTACCCCACTTTCACTCGTATAACCCGCACTAGTAACTGATTGGAGCAAAGTTAAGGCAGGAGTCATACGCGTATTTCGCCCCGCGACGTTCGGCTTCACTGCAGTTACGCGAATCGTCACAATCGCCACTGCGTTCCCTCGCCTGCTCTAATCTAGCCGGCTTCATGCGCAGAAAGCGAAGTTTCGCTGTTCAGACTGAGTCACGGTGTCCTCCTATCTTTATCGTGAGCGCGTTTCACGTTCAAGGCTACGTAGCACCGTTATCAAGAGTTCTGAAGAGGGTTCGATAACTGGGGACGCCGGTGACACAATGTGAGAAAGGAACCTCTTACATCCCAGCACTTATCTACGGGTACTCAGCACGACGGTTGTGCCTCGCCGCACAGCGAAAAGGTCTTCGGTTCTTTTTCGAATTAACTGCAACCATTTTCTTTCTCATTTTGTCTCATTTTCTGAACGCCTTTTTTCATTGACTCATTGGGATTCCCTATTGGCGCATTGGCTTCTATCCTTCCCTTTTCTCAATGAATGTTTATTCAATCAAACAACCAATCGTTTAAAAAAAAAATTATGCACCCCTTCGTCTAACGAAGACAATGGTTGAGCGCGAAGCTCTCTTGTGAGGGATTGCTTGGTTGTCGTCTGACTGGCTCGCAGACGGTTTGGATTTTGACTTGTTGAACTTTCGATCACAGCCGCTTTGATGACTTCGACCCTTCGCTATTTGACTTCGCGCGAAAAAAGCTTCGCGTTAAACCGTCGTCGTTGTTAGACGGAGGGGATGTACAATTTTTCGGTCTAATTTTGCACGTCTATGCACCCCTTTCCAAATCCGAACTGCTGTGACGAAAAAAAAAAAATCAACATTTTCTGTGACGTCATAGAAAAGTTGCTGGAGAATGAATAGGGGGTCGCCACTGCTGTACATGTTTTCTTTAATGTCTCCATTATTTGTTTGAAGTTTGCAATAAAATTTGTCTCATTGTTACCGAGACAAATCAGTCTTTTTAATCAACAAAACATATATTTTATCTTTATGGCCCCTTTAACGGAAGTTCTAGAAATACGCTCTCGTGTTCCTTGAACAGTGGATCGCGCTGATACGTTCGTCATCAGAATAAACACTATGTAATTGCACTGCCTATTTATGAAGCCTGAAAGGGTGCATTACGCAGCAGTTACGCGGGTACGTTTTTTTTTTTTTTGTTTACTCTGCGCGCAACATTTGGGTATGGGTTATATGTGGATACGAACACGCAGGCAAGAGTACGATGCTTCTGATAGTTAAAATACTTGTGGCACGCACGCGCGATCCGCAGGGACTTCGTTAAACCGAAAGTAAAGTAAAAAATTGCTTACTTCATTCGCGAAATAAAAATAAGCGGTTTTCAATTAGGCAATTAAGATCGGGCAAATGAAAAGGAAAACATTAGAAGTCTCAAGCATTTCATTATAGGGACGAAGTCTTGCATAGGTCTAATATCGGTTTTTGTACCGAATCACTGATTCAGGCCGCGGTGTCATCATCATCATTTATTTTCCCTTAAAGGCCCATTCGGGGTATTACATAAAGGGGGGGGGGGGCAAGATCAGCAAGGAAGTTCATAAAACATGGTTATAAAAGCACACATGATTGACACATAGAAGCACAAAAGGCACATTTTCACATTTTAGGCGGTATTGACACATAAAAATACAAAGGTCATATTTCCACTTTTTAAGCGGTAATTGCTATACAAAGAAAGTTTGTGTCCGTCACGTCAACATCGCTACAATTCATGCGCTCGTCTGCGAACACCTCGAACAGACAAAATGGCGTCACCCATTTTTTGGTCACGGAATCTAACGGGGGGTCGCCGATCATTCGGAAAAAAAGGTTACGGAGACCGGCTATTCCTGGCAAGCGCATTAGCGTGGCAATCTTTTCTTCGCGGCAGCTTTCGCGGGGTGCACGTTTCGAAACGTATACTACGCAGAACATGTCGTCCGTGATGAGCGGCCCCGGAATGCAGTCGTGCTAGCGCGCTGTCAAACGCGCCTATGTTTCAGCCACGTTTCAGTCGACAACGTCTGGCGCCTCGTGTGCCGCGGATGGGCGGCGGGGTGAGGCACGTTCGCGCCTGAACTTTCCTCAGATTATGCCGCTGTAGCGGCAGCTCTCATAACAAACTCTCGCCGTTTTGCGCAATAAGGCCGCACGACCGTCAGTGTACGTGCACTGATGAGAGGGAAAGCGAGGAATGTGCCCTTATTACGAACTCCGGTTATAACGAACAAAAGAACGCGCGCCATATTCGTTACGCTCTACTGTGCTCTCACGCGCAGTCTCGTTTCCGTTCAGCACATCCGGCACATACGAGAGGCGTAAACGCGTCGCAGTCTCATGAATATATTGCCTGCGAATGTCTGCCGCCCGCATGGTTCGCCGTCGTATGCTGCACGTACACCGGACAGCTGCGACAGGTCGTCGAACTGTACGACGAGAGATTGTACAATAATAAAGAAAACGATAGTCGAAAGACTGGGTATGCGCAATTCCGCAGACGTCAAAAACATGTGCGCCTCGCAGCAGCCGAAGCGCAGGCTGTTCGCCGTACAATTCTCTCGCACGCCAGTCTATAACAGCTTCGTTTATAACGAACTTTCACGCTATCCGAACGAAGGGGTACAGCGATTGCCGCTCTTTTTAATAAGGCAATAAAAGTCCACTTATTACGAACTGCGCAGTGCAGCGACGCAGTTGGCACGCGCGAACTGGCAACTAAAATTACTGCTGAAAAGGAACGTATTTATTCGGCGTGAAACTAATTTCTGCGCTCGGACTAGACTGGCTGAAGTATAAAAGGCCCACCTGCTAAAACTGGCTATATTTTCGCGTGGGTCACGTTTCACGGAAGTGAATTTAAGATTTAAAACAGTCGATGATGTATATCAGTAAAACGAGACCCGACCAAGTGTTGGCGGTGTGGTTTTTTTTCTTTTAAAGGGGTAACGCCTGGTTCAAATGGCTTCAAAGTTCCAATTTGAACTCATATTCTTAAGGGTGTCAAAAGTGCTGAACAATAACGACATAGTTTATAAACTGCCCACTCTCTGTTTGATTACGGTATGCTCCCTCGTCTAGAAAACACGTATATAGCACCCTTCACAAAGAAAATCTTTCGCAGATTGACAAGAAGGCAGAGCCCCGCCCTGTGCATTTAGTTCTCGCGTAATCCCGTCTAGCTAACCGCGCCGATATTGTGGTGTACAGAAACTACGTCCCGTGCACCGCCCACCGCATTACGTTACGGGCTGTCACGCATCGCCGTCCAGCCCAGTGAAGTGCCGTTACCGCGCGTTCCACGCTTGTTTCCTACAACGATAAAAACAACTAACGCCGAACAGTTGACACAATTTCATCCGCGCGGCCTTCCGGTGCCCCACTGTCCTCCTCTCCAACCCTCCGCCATGTTTCTTTCCGCATCGGCGCGCGCTGAAGTTTTCGCAACAACATCCGCCCCCTGAAAGCGAGCTTCGCGTCTCAGCTCGCTCCAGCGTGTCAGAAATAAAAGGAAGAAAAGAACGCGCGCCGGTAGAAAGGAAACGTTACCCGTGCCCAAGATTTCTTGAAACGTTCGAGCATAGCCGGCGTTGAGTGACGGGCTTCGAAGGGCGAGCAGACGATTCGTGCAACGGCTGGTCTTCTGCGCGCGTAGCAGACGAGAATGTGCCCGCGCAGTGGCTACGCGGGAATGGCGTTCGCGGGAGGCGAGATGATTTAAGCGTCGCCATAAATATAAACACGTCAGTCGTAGTGGACTACGGCCACCTGCGGGGAGCTCTAACAGGCAACAAGTTTGCATGCTAGGCTGGCCATTGGTCACTAAATATGTTTGGACGTGAAAAGATGTTGTGATGGGGGCCACGTCATGGCTCAAAATATGCGCTCGGTGATTCGCTTAGAGCTCCATTTTCTCCCTTAATGCAATCGGATCTGGGCTGCCTCGTCGTTAAGTCTTGTTAAAACGCACAATCACATTTTCTCTCCTTTTTTTTCGTGTTTTACTGATTTTCTTGCATGTCAAAGCCTATAGCATTTTAGAAGGCATAATGGTAGCTCCGTGGCAGTCACTAATTTTAGAGAAGCTACCCCGGAATGGAAAAGATCACGCAAAATACCACTGTTAAACAAACCTAACCAGATTGCTGACGCATGTATAGGTGTTTCAAACTGGCGCGGTTGTTTTTTGTCTTTGATTTACTGGTTCGGCAGGTTCCTGCACGACCTTACTTCTGATACATAACGGATCCATCGCGGTCGCAGTACGCACAGCAAACGGCGGTAAACCGAACTTCCATATATCAAAACTCGCAATATATCGAACTAATTTTATTTTGTGAAAATCGGGCGCAAAGGATCTTGCGTATTCAAAAAAATGAAACATTAGTTGTATATCAAACGTTGGTATAGCATCAAAATGGCTTGGAAATTACTTGTACCGAGCCACGCAAGCGCAGTTATCTGCGATTCAAGTCCGGCCTTGTCCACCGCCCATACAAGCGATAGACACAAACTCACAAGCTGCAGGCATCCTGTTATATAACTTGCTGGCTGCATTAACTACTCAGACGTCCTCTACACAAATTCGCATTTTTTGTGGCGGTTGTATTAATTCTGCTACTGCGTACGAATTTTTTTGTACAGCCGCACAGACGACTAATAATTTTGTTTCTTGCAGACAGGTATGCAGTACATGTGCATCCAGCACATCAAACTTCTGGCTACATCAAATATTTTTTCCAGGTTAGGTATGACGAGGTTCAACTATAAAAAAAAAGTGCACAGAGGCCAACAGACTGATCCTGTTAGTCTAAAGACAGGCTAGCAGGCACATTAACAGAACAGGAACATACTAACAAGAACAGACCAACAGGAACATTTCGGACATAGAGGTCGAACAAAGAATGTTCCTGTTAATCTAAGAGAAACGCTAAAATCTTAGCAGGTCATCTCGAGCTTTGTACTTTGATTGCAACAAAAATTTCGGCAATACAGAGACTAATAATGGACGGGCAAGTATAAAATAGCGAAGTGTGTCCAGTTGAACCATACATTTAGCACACAGGACTGCATTCATTGAGATACTAAAGTTCACTTGCGCACATTCCGAATGCGCGTGGCGGGAACGAGAAGTTTCAGATCATCACGAAATTTCGTTGGCATGACGTATGCCTCCACGCAGATTCTTCGTGACTTTAACGCTTACTATCGCGTTTGCCGCGACAGAATTCGCCGGCACCCTTTTCGAGGGTGCTGCTTTACTGAGGAACAGATGCTCCCATAAACGGAACAACAGCTAGCGCATATAGGCGCGAAACATTTGTCAATTCGACCGAAAGCTCACAATATACTCTGCTGCTGCTTTTCGAGCACGCATTTAACGTGAGAACATATGTAATACTGAAAATTAATGCGCAGCAGAAGACAGCACGTAAATAGCGACTACGTGGAGAAACTCACTTGGTGGATCAAGTGACGCTTGCCACCTTTGCGGGAGTATTCGTAAGGCATCCTGGACGAAAGTTTTAGGTCTAGCAAGACTGATGTCTCGTCGGGTCTAGAGAGATTGGCCCCGCGCGCAATTATGTCGCGTGATCCGTGCGCAATTAGTAATGATAGATTGGATATGTGCGTTCCCCACAGCGGGGATCGGCCAAAATTAAAACGTATGTGCTGTGCGCCGATTGATGCCGATGCGCACGGAGAAATCCATTTGTACGCGCGTTTTTTCCTTTTTTCCAGTCTGAAAAAACACGATCAGTAAAGACCACTGATCAGTGAAGATCAGTGCAGTGAAGACACGAGCGTCTCTAACGATAGAAAAAAAGGGTAAATATAAGGTTACAGAAAAGTTTTCTCCAAATGAAGGAGAACGGCAAAGTATATAGGAGTGTTATTTAGACATTCTTAATTTGATTGCAACAAGAATTAAGGCAATTGTAGCGCCTAGTAAAGAGTGCGAAGGTAAAAAGTAAAAAAACAAGCTTACCAGGTAAATAAAATGAAAAAAAAAAAGTGTGTAACTTTTAAATTACTATAGCAGCTAGACGCAGACAGAATTTATTGCTAGACATGTATACCCCAAAATTGTGTATATGGCCGTGTCGTAGAAACGAGACGTTTCAGGTCATCATGACATTTCACAGATAAGGAACACTTGACACAGGTTCAGCCGGGCTGTCTACGCTATCGTTTTTGTCGTCGCGACAGCACTCGCCGGCACCAACTTCGGGGGCCAGTGCGCGTCCAGACGGGCGCTGTCTCGGACACCGAGAGATACAGAAATAGGACGACAGCTCAAGCGCTGACAATTTTGGCAGTTAGACCGAAAGGCGTGTCCAGACCTTACTACTACGGGGCAAAGCCGGAACTGTTGAAACCGCAATCCGCTCTGCATTTTCATTCATGCTTCTTTTAGAGCACTCATTCAACGAGTGACAATTTAATTGAGTCGTCGCCGACGTGCAAGCATTTTGTTCGTGTAATATTGAAACGGGCGCGACAGACAGGAGCGGGAAACGAGTTTTGCGGGAAAAACTCACGCGATAGACGGGGACGCTCTTGCCACCTTTGCGGGTGTATTCGTAAGGCATCCTGTTTCCGGAACCGTTTCCGCATCAGCACATCGCGCACCGTCCGAGCTCGAGGGAGTTTCACTGGTTTCTTGACTGACATGCGGCGGAGCCAACCTTCAGACACAATCAGGCCAGCGAAATCCGGAGGCCGCCGACTCATTACCAACTTTCGACCTCCGTCGCCAGATGCCGCCAGCATCGCTTGCTGAAACTGACGCCACTGACGGCGTTGGCGCGCCTTACCGCAATTTGAGCCTACGATTGATGCCACGAGATGGAGTACGCTCATCACTCCATGTGAGCGACTGGTGGATGAATAGCGTGAGTGCTTCAGTAATTGCGCTTTTTTTTTTTTTTTGCTCGTTGCTTTGTTTTACCGGCACGCGCGCGTGCTCCGTACCGCGGGATTTTAAAACAATGAGCTTTTGTCTGCTATAATAGAGGACCGAAAAGGTGGGATGAGCGCACGCAATTTCTAACGTCGCGTGCTGGCGTACAGTTTGTTTTGAAAAAAATCTATAAATTGAGTATTGAACTCGCAGGTGCCGTCATGCAACTTTTTTTGACTACCTGCGTAAAATATTACATTCTTGCCCTGGAGTCATATATATTCTTCGTTGCATGTTAACTATCATTGTGGCACTAATGTACACACAAACACAGCTAACCTAAAAACGTTAACACACACACACACGCACTCACGAAATATTTAACATTCCACGGCACGTCCTCGGAGATCTGAAATGGCTGGGAAAGAAAATTCACCCTCCAGCCTACTTGCCGGAACGCAACCAAAATTACCTCCCGCGAATTAGCCGCAAGCATGAGGAGGAAAGAAAAGCCTTTCTTTTCTCCACGACCGGAAAGGAGCCAACACACTTACCCGCAAACAATCGTGCATCTTCATGTCTTCGGGGGCGAGACTCACAACGCGATGCGAGTGGTTTGCGCCGGCTGCGATGCCAACTTCACGGAGGCTTCCGCGGTGAAGTCCGCACCACTGTCCTCTTGCGTCCGACGGTGCACGGCCGCATGCTTGGTTGACTCACGCGATGCACAAAGGCAGCGATGCGTGCTTGAAGAACCTTTCGCCGGGCGGCGGTGACCGAATACGCGCTGCTCGCAGCATGCGTACGTCGGGCCACAGCTGCTACTGCTGTCCGCGCGCTCAAGGTTGACAGATGCACCCGGCGTTGTAAATAAAGCGCGCACGGCTCCAGCCGCGCCCGCGAAACAATCGACGTCTCGTCGGGCACAAAGGCGTCGTAAATAAGGTAACGTCGTGGGGTGCTTACGCGGGGCTATTGTGTTTGGCGATGGAATATGGACGGAGTGGATATGGCCAATGATCCAATAGGCCCGAGGCATTCCTCAGGGCCAAGGTTACTACATACTGCCATGCAGGAAGGAGATGCAAATATGATCCAAGGTCAAAATTTTCGAAGTAAGCCATTCCTGCTTTCAGTTTCCAGCAGTGACACTTGTACTCTCACTTTGGGTACTGTTTGCAGGGTTGTTCAGTTGTGTTTTATTTTTTGCAGTATAGTACAGTAAAAGCTCGTTAATTCGAACTCGAAGGGGACCATAAAATTGTTCGAATTAAGCGGAGTTTGAATTAACGGGTGGGCGCTGGAATGAATAGACATCGTGCCATACTGCGCAGGCAGAACACAAAGAAACCACCTCTGGACTCGTTATCGCAATAGGTGCTACGACACGTTTGTGGCAGGTGATTTCTGAGAGAACCTGCAACGGCAAGCACTGGAGCACTCATGCCCGCTGCGGAAGTGAAATAAGCTGTTGCAGCAGCTAGCGTAGCGCGTGTGCTACGCTGTTTTTTTATTCTGTTGTTTTGCATCTCTAGTAAATTTGGTTTAGTTTAGATTTGCAACACATTGTAATCACTCCTGGCCGCTTTATTCTGCAAGGAACGATGGAAACCAGGGGATCCCAGTACGAATTAACCGTTCTGGATACAGACGCGTTCGAATTATCGGGAGTTTTCCCCCATTGAAATATACAGGGCTGTGCCGGGACCATGGCATCAGTTCGAATTAATGGCAAGTTCGAATTAACGAGCTTTCACTGCAGTAGGTTGAGATGTGAACGTTTATTAAAAGAGCAAAACAGAAGACCGTTGAGCTGCTGCTCTTATTAAGGAGGGGTTGGACGAGGTGAATTTGAGATGCGAGAGAAAGAACATTGGGGAGAACTGAAAGGGAGTAGACTGCAAGGTATTTAAGTCTGCGAAACGTGGTTTCTTGTCTTGTAGCTTGAAGTGAGGGAGGGACAAAGGTCAGAAGTTTCTGGCTGAAGCTGATGATAATCCAGAATTTCATTTGACGTAGTACAGAGATGACACTGCATATGGTCATTCAAGTCAGCAGCTTCCATGGGTGACCGCGGTGTGAACGCATAAGCAGAGGCGAGAGCTTTCTCATTCCCTGAAACGAGAGACTCGCGGTCCGCACGATGCAGATGTCTGGGACATGGGTCGTTTGGCGAGAAGATTGAAGCCCGTCTGATTGTGGCAACAGGATTTGTCTCCTGTTTTGTTAAAATAGCAGGGTTAATTTTTTGGTTGTATAAAACTGAATTACATGGCTCACATAATTACAAGAAACTTGTAATGCTAATTAACTAAACAACATCTGCACATCTTCAAGTCAAGAGTGAATACCAAGTACCTTTATTGTTTACCTGTGCTTAAAATTATGCAGCTCACTCTGTTCTCAGAACTGCTAGAGATCCCTTGCAATGAAGCTATTTCTACATTAAACCATACATGGCAATTTTGTGATGCAACTTTTACAATGAAGCTAAGAGGAAAACGACTTTGTGAGCCATCCTTCATCTGTGAATGTAAAACATTGAAAACGATACAAGGAATTACCTACCAAACTTCACCGATCATACTTCGTCCATGCAATTCAAGTTCACCCTTCAAGCAAACGAAAAGTTTGTCGAAATTCACTTTATTCACTCTCAAGCAAAGTGACAAGAGCAAGAAAGACCACACACAGTAACTTGCAAAAAAACACTCGAGTTTATTTAACCTATAAAAACTAAGCTTCGAAACGCACAGCATATAGGCCTGAGACCGGAACGAAATAAGTCCAATAAAACAAAGGAAAAGAGCAACACGCACAAATGACAGAATGCCCAAATCCGGGCTGTGTACAAAGTGCAGTGGTGTAAAGCGCCATTCGCAGCAAACTTTGCGTACACACTAGCTTCCTCCCTGAAATAAACGCTAGGTAACCAAGTAAAAGTCTCCCGAAACAAGGCCGCGCTTATTTACATCATGGGCCCACCGCTTGTTATAAACCATCACGCGCCCATCCCCCTTAAAAAACTTAATTATTCTTCTAAAAAAAGATACGCGTGAAAAGAGATGGTGGCGTACAATGCTTAAATGTTAATACTCGCACAGAGTAAACGCACCCGGAAAATAATTTTTTTCTTTCTTGTCATCAAACAGAAAAGGGAGTAAATAGTCTTTTCTGGAACAACGTGCCGTTTCGTGAATAAGAATGGAGCGGCCTGTTCCCCGCCCCCCACTGCACACACACACCACACACAGACGAGAAGGCTAAGAGACGACGTGAAGCGTCCATTGTTCGCCGATGTTCACACCTGGCTTGCGCACTCTTAGGAGCTGCTTCTTCTCGTCGTAGGTGAACCGCAAGCTCTCCACTCCTTTGCCTAGAGGAGGGGATAAAAAAAAAAAAGAGAGCAACAGTGATGTTGGAATGAGATTTTTTAGTCATATATGTATCTTAACAGTTGAACACTTCCATGAGGAGCACCATACGTTTACAAAAAGTACAAGGAAAGAAACAATTATCATCATCATCATCAGTCTATTTGAGTCCACTGCACTATGAAGGCTGCTTCTATAGACTTCCAACTGCCCCTATCCTGCCCTGTTTGAATCTATAGTATGCTACCAAATTTCCTTATCCCATCCTTAAATTCAGTTATTAGCCATACCCTACACCTAGTCCCGACCAGTCTTGGGCAGTAACTAGTTACTAGTAACGCGTTACCGGTAACTAGTTTCTTTTTTCAGTAACTTGTAACTGTAACACTGTTACTTTTTTGTGGAGTAACTGTAACGAGAAATATCGTTACAGTTACTTTATTTCTGTAAAAAAAGTTATCCAACAGCCACACTCATCAACGACGATGTGAAGTTTGCGCGTTTCACTTTTTCGGCCTTTCTTCCGCAGAACATTCGTCTACTTCATCTATGCCAGCTTACTCCCTTCGCATGGGTGAAAAACATCTGGACTAGAAATGTTCAGGCGTGCACGTGTGCGTGGTGTCTCACGCGGTCTACTAAGGGCTCAAAGTTTCTAAGACTAAGCTGCAGTATTTTCCTCAGCAGCGTGACATCGCTCTCACCCAGGCAATAAATTACGCTGCGACACGCGTCTAAGCGCACTTGGATGCATGTTGACGCGCCAGAGCCTATAGGCCGACGCACGGCTGCACCATTTTCGCCACATCTGGGGCGCAGTAAAAGTGTTCGACTTAAAGGCGAACAGGAAAACAAACACCCAAAAACGCCGCACAACACTGAAACCTGAACGCACTGAACGCACAACGCACTGAAACCGTCACTTTCACACACATTTACAAGTCGCCTTTGCTTGCGACCATTGTGCTCTTTAGGACGCCTGGCCGTATTTGGGACCCCTCGTCTAGAGGCTTCATTGAGCTGTCAACAGTACTCGAACGAGGTTGAGGAAGTAATAAATTTCACGCCCCTCCACACATACGACGGCCCCAACGATGGTGGCCCCCGAGTGCCCTCACACCAGCCAGCATCTTGGCCGGCAGACGTCTGACCACACTGCCACTGCACGAAGAAATGTTCTTGGAAAGCCTCGCGACTTCGTTTCGAGGGCTGTGGCCGAAACGAAAACAGTAGCTACATCTGATTCTGAATGTTGCATGCAAGGAATACTTGGGCGAGCTTCGTTCGGCCTACGCCTCAAAGCAAACGAAGGGAGAGGTTCCTGGGATCGGCGACGTAATTGATGTGGAAGGCTGGGATTGTGAGAGCAGTGGTTCCCGGTCGAGACGGCGAAATCCGCCTTTGTAAGGACTGGGGGGAGGAGGGTGAGGGGGGAATCAGTAAAGCGTTCATTTCAGTTTCTATTCCCTTTGGAAATATCTTGTCTCATTCCGGGGATGGGGGTGGCTGGGGGTTGGGGCGGGAGAACAAAACCGAGGGCCTACGGACAAACGTCGCTTCGGCAATGGCTCAGATTGGTCTCCGTCTCCGACCACAAGCACTAAATAAAAAGTTAACGAAGCGCATTTTTTGAGTATCTTTTAAAAACACCTCGACAACCGATGTACTCCCACGTCCGTTTGGCCCGTTCCTCCAAGGGCCTTCCGTCGATCCACCACCTTCGCCCCCTTTTTATACTCTCTCACTACGCGGGGCGGACAAGCGACAGCATTGTATAGGCGAAAATAAATTAAGTTGATATTAAAAGATTGTTTCGGCTGTGTTGTCGTCCAGCTTGGTATAGTATAGATTCGCCCTCTCTGATTCCAATTTTGAAAAACAACGAATTCTGTGCTACAATGATGTTTGCAAATAAATTTCTTACAGCGAGAGTGCAGCAACAAAAAAAAATAAAGTTCCTTGTGATGGATAACAAAACTTCCGTAATAAAAAAATTGAGGCGTACACAACGATTGTTTGTTTGGGCATGAGAGTGCATCATTTTAGGTACCCCTCGAGTAGGCTTTACTACGTGTAATTTTTACTACCTGCATGCCTTCGTACGTTTCTATTAAATAAGCCAAATATTTTCAGTAACGGAAAAGTAACGACGTTACTTTTTTACAGTAACTGTAACTAGTTACTTTTGGAAAAATCGTAACTGTAACTGTAACAGAGTTACTTTTTTGGGTTAGGTAACTGTAACTGTAACACTGTTACTTTTTTTCGGTAACGTGCCCATGACTGGTCCCGACTCACAGCAACCACGCTTAACCTCATGGTCATTCCATCTCACTGCATGGCCAGCCCAAGTCCATTTCTTTTCCTTCTATACGAATCCTGCCACCACCGGAAGGACACGGAAGTCGACCTGATAATGGTCCCACC
This sequence comes from Haemaphysalis longicornis, assembly GCA_013339765.2. Taxonomy (NCBI): domain Eukaryota; kingdom Metazoa; phylum Arthropoda; class Arachnida; order Ixodida; family Ixodidae; genus Haemaphysalis; species Haemaphysalis longicornis. Next base: position 192,192,758 of record CM023452.1, read on the forward strand.
CAGGGCAACGACAAAGTTTTCTCTAATCTGATCTTTACTGGACCTATGATTTCGATCTATGAACAAACCTGACTTTGTTCCCTAATCCAATCGGCTTGTTGCCCATGCCTGAGCATGACCCCCACCGCTCTTTTATGCACGGCTTGTTGGGCCGACGTCAATTGTCCTTCAAGGTGTTCAGTGAAGGGCCAAGTTTCGGCCCTCAAGCCATCATTAGGACTACACATTGGCTGTTTGCATTTCTCTTCAGCGACAGAGGTAACCTGTTCATTACTTGGTAAGAGGTTCATTACTCGGGAGTGCTCAACCAAACACACCCCAGCACACACCAATTCTACACCTAAATACACAACCATAAAGTGAGAAGTCCACCATCCATTAATGCCAGATAAAAACCAGCATCCTTGTAAGTTGAACAGACTGCAAATTCTCTAAATTCAGATCAAAATATGATGAACTTTTCAAAACCGCTCAGTCAACTTTTTTTTTTTTGCCAACTCTCTTTCAGCCTAACTTTGTAGGCAGCTGATCACAAGACAGTGCCCAAATGAAGATGAAGATTAGAATGCAGTCTGTACTGCTGGCTCACTACAACTTCGAAAAGCAAGAAGCACATCCAAGAACCAGAGAAGTGCGAAGCGGGAGCCTTACTAGTCTTGAGCTGGACGTCCGTAGGCCGTGTGGGATAGCCAGCTATGACCACACGCTCCACCCACGCCTTTGTCTTGAACTTGCCCGGGCCGTTCAGGATCCTGGGAGGAACAATACCCGCGGTTATTCAACTCCCACAAGCCCAACACCACTGACAGTGACGAAGACACCAATAACGAGAGGTTCAAAGAGCACCCCATACTGTTTACAAGCACTGGACACCCATGCCGTATGTCTGCCTTTCCAGAGTCGAGACAGTGGTTGTCTGTACGACCATTAAAGCCACACACTCCCACAGATCATAGAAACAATCTCTTTAATCAAGCTTGCTCTAACGTTGGCAGGAAACAGGTGCCCTCAAAAGCAAGGGGACCACAGGCATTAGGATATCGCAGACACATGAGCTCCCCACTTACACCACTGTCAAACATGCCCATTTAAGTGCACTTACGCCGAGTGCACTCGGGTTTCCTGAATGACACTTTGGCTGCACTGCTAAACGACGAAACGAAGTGCCCTTGGCTGTGATGTAAGTGATGATAGCCGGCGTAAATATTTCGCAACATTACTTGAAATTCCCCTCTTTATCAAGTTAGAAACGACGTACGCATTTTGTCGTGTTTACATTGTTCAACACCAATCGGTACCTCTCACAAGTCCACAAAAAAGATGGTCATATCTTCTGGCGGTCATATCTTCGCATTTATTCGCTACACAGCGAATCTCAGCAGCATCATCACTGGGGTAAAATTATAAGACGGTGTGGGTTATAAGAGAAAAGCCTGAAATGGGAGCACGAACACAAACGCAACACACCACCTACGCGAACGCCTCAGAGAACGGCCGCCATGGAACAACAACCCACCAGGCGGTGCTGGCGCATCGTTGGGCAAGTAAGTATTTTCTCACTTTTCATCACTGCTTCGCTATTTGTGAAAATAAATCAATACCAATAACGAACTTTTAACATTACATATCTACATATAGACCGCCACTATTACATGTTATGTTTCCTGATTTCCAGACCTCTGCTGACGAGACAACTCACTCGGCGAGCCTGCCCGGGTAAAGTGTGTTTCGGGAATGCACTCAGCTTAAAGTGCGTTCCCTGGAAAGTGTCATCGAATGACATTTTAGCCGAGTGCAGTCCATGGAAGTGCACTTAAAATAGGCACGTTTTACAGGGGTATCACTCTCCCCGTCTCTATCTACCTTGGTTTTTACCAAGTGCACACTGGCATACGAGCCAGTCCTGAACTTAGTGTCAGTGGCACTTACTACTCAGTGCTGGACAGTAATTCTTAAAATCTTTTTATCATCAAAAAATTGTTTTTTTTTTCTTCCAAGTTCTGCATTACCACCTGATAAACCAACCCAAGAACAACTCCAGGCCTGCTACTGTCAACAAAAACAGACAGGTTAAATCACAATGTCATCAGTGATGTTCCAGTATCACAGGCAGCAGGCTCAGAACACTCGGCTCTAAATTCTGGGTAATTTCCAGAAAGGTAAAGGGGCCATAACCCAGAAGTACTCATTACTACAGTCTACGCCCGTTACAACGGACCCTCTGAATCCGGGAAAAAACGTCCGCTGTAGCCGAAGTATGCAGTATCCGACACGGGGCGGGGGGGGGGGGGGGTTATAAAGTAGGCTATATTGCATATGCATAGTACATACACTTTGTTCTTTCTACACGCCTGCAGCACCTCTGCACAGTGTTCGCGCGAGGGCAAAGAATCGCGTAAACACAGTTTCCAAAGCTTAGCACGGCGGCACTTTGAAAAGGCCTAGCGCATGCAGTCAAGTGTGTAAAGACTCATGATAAGCTGATCAAATAAAGCAAGAATATAACTACGCGCAGTTACTAACCAGCCATAAAACATCAGCCGTGGCCATCAGAATTAGCTAGGCTCTATTACATCCTTTCACGACGACGCAGGTTTTCCCGAAACCGTTCGTCAAACTCATTGGATCGCTGCCTGACGTTCCCCCAAGGCAGCTTCCACATTTTTAACAATTTTAGTCTGGTCATTGAAACAACTGTTATGCAATAATCTGATGACAGACACAGACAGCTGTGAAATCAAAAGTTAGACCAGTTGGGCTGCGCACAGTTACCGGCAGATTGCACACAATGGATGGGAACCAACCCCCCTACTTGAGGCATTTCTTACCTTTTTCACCGAACGGAACGAGAACGATGCGCGCATTGGAATAATAAAGACCGAACTCCACTGAACCGGAGTTTTTTATTACAAAAAGACTGACGAGGGCAGACTCGCCTCCAGGTGCAAGAGTTTAAAGATAGCAGTTTTCAATCTCACCGAAGTCGCGTTTATCAACAGCGGCCTTGTTCTTGACGGTAGAAGCGGACTGTCTACTTAGGCAGGCCTGTACTTCTGGCGATGTCGGCCTGTTTTTACCCATGTTCGACAGCGTTAATTGCGCATAATTTATCCTACAGGAAAATCAGTTAACCTGCCGCTCATGCCGCTAGTTGCACAAAAAAAAAGCCACTGGCACTGGCTTGGCTTGGCTGCGCCAACGACCCGGCTGCCAGCAATGTTGCCAGACGTAACAGTTGTCTCGCCAAAATAAACAAAGAAAGAGCATATCGGGTGCCGTCCCCGCGGAAGTTCGCTATAAACATTCAGTCGAAACAATTTTTGCCTAAAATTTAGTCTGTTGTAGCCGACAGTCTGCTCTAGCCGGGTCTGTTATGAGCGGAGCAGACTCCATTTAAAATGCATGGGGACCACACAAACCAACAGAAATGGTCTGTTGTAACCGAAAGTCCGTTGTTGCCGGATCCGCTGTAACGAGCGTAGACTGTATTTTCAAGTATTCAGAATGCTTGCCTAATTTGAACATTTACTTTCCAGAAGGATACACCAAATAGGTTTTACCACACATTTGTTGCTATAAAAGAAACACATTTGGACAAGTATAAAACAAACAATCTCTAAAAAGCTTCAAATTTTTCACATTCTAGGGGTTTAGTACACCAAGGCTGCATTTGGGCTACGAGGCATATTGTAGTGGAGGGCTCCGGGTTAATTCTGGCTGCCTGGGGATCTTTATCGTGCACCAAAATGTCGACACACGGGCCTTTTTGCTTATCGCATCCATCTGCAAAGCAACCACCATGGCCGGAATCGAACTCATGTACTTTGGCTCAGCTCCCAAGAGTACTCACTCAGATGTTAACGTGTTGTCAGCGAAGTGGAACTTTAGGTAGAGTAGGTCTCCCCTCTTGTAGTTGAAGCTGGAGCCATCGTCAACGTACAGAGTTCCTTCTGCTGATTTGCCCTGAATAAGAAAAAAAGAAAAAAAAAGAGAAAAATGTGTTGAAGCGTTTCAAAGGTTGGTACACACATTTTATTATGGTCAATTCCGAAGTCACATTCACCGTCTCATTACAAAAAGTTGCGGCTGCTATCCATAGCTTAACTGTACCACTGTTTCGGATTGCGTAGGAGACAATGTTCTGTGCTGTCGACAGTCACAAGAAGACAAGTGTGGATAGAACAAGTTCCTTTCCATTGCAAGAAAGTGGAGGAATGCGAATTCCCCTCTCCAATCACAAAACATTTTGGGCACACCACAATTCAGGGCACTGCTTTCATACAGCGCATCAACACTTGCACTACATGTGACCCAGAATTTTTTCACATCGATTTCTCTGTGGTAGCTTTTTTTTTTTTAGTAAAATAATCCGCAACCAAGCGCATATAAAAACGGCAACAAAATCTGTGGACAATGCAAGAGCACTGTTTGGCTGGCAGTCTTCTCAAACATTTACGACATTGTCAACAGAGAAACACATGCACTGCACCTTGCAGAAGGTAAATGCATAAATGTGTTTGTGTGCCCTTTAGCAACCTTATGATTTTTCCAAGTAAACAACAGTGAAGCCTACTCCTCAAATGTCTCCTCTTTTGACAGTGCTAAAGACAGTGCTAAAGACAGTGCTAAAGCATAAATCCAGATCGCAGCACAAAAACCACGCTCACACCTCGATCTTGCTTCTTCACATGGGAGGCACGACCTCTCACAAAATATACATCAGTGTGGATGAGTGAGTGAGTGTGTGAGTGGATGGATGAGTGAGTAAACAAGTGAATGAGTGAGTGAGTGAATAAACGATCAAACAAGACAACTTCCAACTTGCCTCCTTGCAGAGTGCCACTTGAAGCGTGTAGGGGTCGTCCCTGGTCAGTGCAGAACAACGACGGATGCGCTCCTTCTTCGGGATGATGGTGCCGCCTCTCTGGAACACCGGGATCTGAGGGACGGGGAATGCAGGGACGGAAAAAGAAACGCTCAGTGAATCTCCTTCGAACTGGTGCCAAATGTGGGGACAACGAACCATCTGTTCCCTCCCTCTATGCTAACTAAATTATTGCATGCAGAGCGATGTGGTGTGGCAGGTAGCTGATACATCTCTCAATGGTACCCTCATGCTACAGTCTGGTGAGGGGGAGAGAGAGAGAGAGAGAGAAGAGAGAGAGAGAGAGAGAGAGAGAGAGAGAGAGAGAGAGAGAGAGAGAGAGAGAGAGAGAGAGAGAGAGAGAGAGAAATGCAAACGGAAGGGTCACTCAATTTCAATTACACAGTCGCAACAATCTCAAAGAATTGTTATACAAAGCCAAAAAAGAAATAAAAGTAAACCCTCGTATGTTCCTCCGAGTTCTTTGTAAAAAAAAAAAAAAAAAAGTGGAAACGTGCACGTTTTAACAATTCAAGAGACACTCTCACGAAAAGTCTACGCAAAAGGTAGAAAACTTTAAGGGACCGTACCTTGCTGAGAGTGACAGGAATGGAAACGGTGCTCAGGCCTTCAAACTTGTCCCAGGTTTCAACGTCGTACCAGATCTGGTAACAAAATGGGAGCACTGTAACAATACCAAACCACTCGCGTCCTGCTCTGGCATGCTTAAATTTACCACCACAACGGATTACTGAAGACAAGGGCATTTCTGACTCTGCCAGTTAATTAACCCAACAAGAAACGAAAAAAGCTCAAGCAATCTGCTTGAAATCACGCACCCCATGCACCTTAAACGCTGAAAATCAGGTGGTGACTAAACATCGTACACCAAGACAGGGGAAAGCAACTTACTGTTTATAAAACAGACACTTGCAGGTGTATTAACCGCATTGGGTACTTCAGGGTAGCCAAAATGCAGCAGGACTAACTGCAGACTACATGTGCACCAAAAACTGTTCACTGCCAACATTGGTTTCAATTCTTCCCTTACACCAAGGCCACCAACTTTCCAAGCAAAAAAAAATGAAGCTATAAAGGTAAGTACAACATTATGCCCAACCAACCATACAAGAACATAATCTCATAATCCCATCACGAGAAATGCCATCGTTTTTATAAAGTCCACAGAAACCACTCAATTTTGTGTTCACAACACAGAATAAGGTCGGATGAAGAAAAGTTAAAATATCGGTTCAGACCACTAGGGCACTTTTATTGAGAGGCAAATGCGGCACACAAGATTAGGTTGCACTTTGCTTCCGTCAGCAATGCTGAAATTCAATCCATAATTTCATTCTTGGCAAGCCAGAATCCTTCCCGACTGTGCCACCACAGCAGGTATTATTTGCAAGGTATGGCCACACCTTAATCAAACCAACTTACAAAATACCACAAAAACAAATTGACCGCAATTTAAGCAACGCGACATTCACTGTGCGTCACTAAAAAGCCTTGCAACCGAGATGTGAGTAAACATGACACATTTCCGTGGTACTGTAGGTGCTGGGCTGAAAAGAACTCAAACGCCGATGTTCGGAGTCTCAAACCCATGCTGTGTTTCAAAGGTCCTTGATTCCAATGTCATTTGACTCAAATGACACCTCTAAGCTGCCACATGACGTTTTTCAAAGGCATTTGGTTGAAATGCTATTTGAGTGAAAGGAGCATGACAACCAACTTTTGAGAATCTCAAAGGCCTTTGAAACACGAACATTTGTACTCTTGCACGCAGTGTCTGCATGCCATATTTACAGAAATCAACATTTACGACTAAAACTGGGTTTTTTAAAGAGCACGTGCTTAATCTTTTTTCTTTCGTTTTTGTTTGCTATCACTTGGTCTATGATTACAAAGTCACTTGGTACTCTCAACACAAGCGGTGCAAAAAATAAAAAAAAAATACTGCCTATTTTGCGCATGTTGTGCTCATGTATGTAGATCATAATCAATTTCATCGCTCACGAAGCTGTTTTTTGGGCCTGACAAAAATTTTCTTGCCATGTCATGAGAATGAAGCTGGGTAGCAGCAGCGCATTAAAACATGGCGGGTGAATGTGGAAACTTTCAACTGCCTTTGAGAATTTTCGCGAAGACCTGCGGAACTCGTTCCAGTTCGAATGGCATTTGAAATTTCCAAAGCCATTCGACTCCACTGCCTTTCAAAAAAACGTTCGTGTAGCACGGGTACAACTTCCACTCCGCTTTACTCGGTTAATTTGATAAAATCAGGATCGGTTACTGCATGCGAGTTACATAGGGCACTTGATCTCATCTCAGTAAATGTTCCCACTTGAACGCTCTCGCAATGCCTTATTAACAAGGCGGCGAAAACTCCCACTCACCTCATTTTCACCGGGGAAGTAGACGCTCACGCTGGTCGCTCCGGCCTCGACAACAGGATGGACCAGCAGGCAGTTTCCTGGCGGGACAATGCACGAAACGGCAGCGTTTCTGCTTCAAAGCTCGTCACTTTTACAAAGCAGACGACTAATTGAATCAGTGCAAATTGCGTGCAGACACTACCAGCATGGTCAACACTGCACACCAAGCGGTGGAAAATAACCAACACGTGCAACCGCAGCCACAATGAGCGAAAAAGCAATTTGGTAGCGCGGGTTTCTTACAGAAAATGACTTGCACACACGTCCATTGAAAAACGTACTACAGGGTGTACCTTTTTCTTTGACTATGCACAACTGATTTATGGATGAAGATGACAAGCACGCATCAAAACACTGGCAGTAGCAGCAGGAGGACATCACCCTCTACACACACACACACACACACACACACACATACACATGCATATATGTTGTAATGAATCCAGAGTGATTGTCCAATCCCTGCTTGGGTAGGTTTCAAAAAGTGCACGTTACCAATTATCACCAAATCCTTGCGCAGGTATACATTGTGGACCTACGAGTATTGCCATCAGTGTCCAAGTGGCTACAGGGAGAACCCCTCACCTAATCGCTTAGGACAGACTGTTTAGGACAGCCTAATCGCTTAGGTGCTCAAACCCACCTCTCACTTGTACAACTGTGGTGCAGTTAAACAGCACTAAAAGATATACAGTGTAGACCATTTATAACGTAACCGCTTATAGTGCGGGACCGGATATAATGCGGGTTTTTGTGACCACCGGTTTGCCTCCCATAGAAATGCATAAGCATACTGCTTAAGATGCGGTTGGCCGAAGCACAATACCGTTTATAGTGCGGTTTTTCGGCGGGTCTGCTCATCGATCAGCGCAGCTGGGGCACCGTTTTAGGGTAGCAAAAGAAAAAAAGAAACGATGAAATCGGCCATCTGACGCAGCACGCGCCCCTTGCTCTCCTCTAACTTCGACACAGAAGAAAAAAATAGGCACCCTTTAGTTCGCGCATACGTGATAACAACAGCTGTCCTTGCTTGATGCACCTCGGAAGATAGCAACCGGCTCCCCGTCCGCGCGTGGCAAGTTGTTTCTATTAATCGTGAACCGCATGGCCCGTTTTCGCACACAAATTGTTCACATCGGCGTTGCGCGTGCGTTTTTTTCCTGCTTGCGTCTACGATTCCGCGCTGGCGGTGGGTTCTTCGCGTGGCAGTGGGAGGAGCCTGACGGGAGCCTGGTGGGAGGAGCACCAATGGAAAGACGCGCACCTAATGGCGGGAGATTCGAAGCGCTCCGAGCCGGCTAGCCGTGCCAGAGGTGTTTAGGCTAAAGTCCCTCGATCAGATGAAGGGACTTTAGTTTAGGCTTACCACCGCGGTATTTTTTGATGGGTGCTTTCACAAGCAGCGTGGATGGCAGTTTATATTCCACTTTGCGGTCACATTATCAGCTCTTTTCTTGCATGAGCATCTTCGCTTGCGCCTCGTGCGGCATTTCAGCGAGCGGTTAGAAGTGGTCGCTGGAGCTGCCTGCACCGCTTCACGGCCAGTGCCGATGCCATGTTGCCGCCTCTTACCGCGCGCACACATTACGTCAGTTGTACCCGCGCCGGCATCGCCGCGCCTGCAGCGTGCGCTGCACGTTTTCACGAGAAATCGCTCCATGCAGTTCACGCTTTAGAACGTTGTGCAGATAAGCCACCGCTCTTCCCGAACAAGTGAGCCGCGCGAAGATTTCCACCACCAGTACGTTGCGCTGATAAGCAGCCGCCTTCGGCATCGTGAACACAAGGTGGGGTAAAAAAAAAAATCCCGCTGACCTTTTTTATCATGCCCTGCAGCATCTTCATACACTCAAAAAACGCAGCCATGGTCTTTCAAAACACAAACACAACGGAAGTTAAAGCCGCACTCGCCGTATGTAAGACCGCGCTTTTGCAATGCGAGACCCTGCAGCAGCGGCTGATGTTAAAAATACAAAATAAAGACCCTGCCTTCGTTTTTAGGTGCTGTGCGTTTGGGTGATAAAAATTTAGGCTGACTTGAGAGGTAGGTGGCGATTTTGTTGAATTCGCGCACGTTTTGGATATAGTGCGGTACCGCTTATAGTGCGGATTTTTGCGGCTCCCGCGACATACGTTTAAGCGGTCTACACTGTATAAAAAAAATTTTTGTGGCACTTATATCTGCTACTATCCCTTGAAAGTGAAAGCCCTGCCATTATAAAAGACTTCGTTACTGCTACATTGTGTTTGCGTCTTTTTATATTTTTGCGTTCGTTTCTCAATCTTTTGACGTAAATTACTCTGACGGACAACTCCCACTAACTGCACTTCATGTTACAACGCCCCAACAGTCACAGCTCTCTTGTGTGCACCCCTGTTGTACACCCACTACATGCACCCGTCACGGTGCACACACCAGGCTCACTCTTGTTGCATACTGGCACAGTTCCAGGTTAGCGCTGCGGTAAGTGCACCTGGCTGGTGCTCTGGCGGCCTGGGTTCAAATCCTATGCGAACCCAATGCTTTACAGCAGCGGCCATTTTGGTACCTTTCGTGGTGACGTCGACGACTACTACGACAATGGTCACCTTTGTTGTGTAGAGTGGTAGGCATCAAAATTTTGGCATGGGCCATACATGCACTACAATACGACTGGTATTCATACCTACCAGGTTTGCCAGGATGGCATTAGGGAGATCCATGGGGAGATCTGACCGGGGGGGGGGTAGTAGCAACCGAATGGGTAACTTTACGCACATTTTTTATTTGCTTACAACATAGTAGGAAATGAACTGTTTCTTTGTCCAAACTACCAACAAGCTACCGTATTTACCCGATTCTAACGCGCCCCCGATTCTAACGCGCACCCGATTTTCCTGGCAAAAAAAACGAAAAAACTTGCACCTCCGATTGTAACGCGCACGGGACTTTGTGACCCAGACAAACGAATGCGAGAGAAACTGGCGATTTATTTCCCGAAGTAAACTCACTCATCTCGCCCCTCGTCGCTCTCCGCTGACCACAACATCTCAGCCTCGGTGCCTTCAAGCGCGTTCGCGATGCCACACTTCTGAACGAACGTTCAACCATGGTCGATGGGATCGTGGCCCACGCCTCGCACGCCCATCCCGAGAGCTTCTCCAGAGGTGCACGCTTCAGCCGACCGCTCGTTTTGAACGCGTGGGAGCTGCTGCTGCCATTGCTATTATCAAGCGCGCAAGTGAAACGATTTGACGATTTGTGTGAACGCCGATAAAAAAGCCTAGGCGCCTAGGCATGCTGCGTCCGAAAAATCGTTGCTAAAAGCTTTGGCGCCATCTTGAGATGGCGATGGCGATGGGTGGGGACGAAATTTCCGCTGTTTCGGCAGTTTCGGTTTTGTATCCTATTCTAACGCGCATGCGATTTTTCGGCCTATTTTTTCGGAAAAAAAGTGCGCGTTAGAATCGGGTAGATACGGTACACCACTTAACTGTCCGATGTGGCTGACACCGCCCTTTTCAGACAGTCCTGTGAATAGTACTGCAACCGCAATACAAAACAGCAGGAACTGAACTGTTTTGGTGCTTCGTTTAAACTAACAACATGCTACATGACTGGAGACTAAATCTTCAGAACGGCCGTCCAGAACGGCCGTGCTCGTGCATAAATGAAAGCGGTTGCGGCGTTGTGTTTCTATAAACAGCAAACTAAGAATGGGACGAACAGGTTCACCGTCTCCGCATGGCCGACTACCCCTTTTAAGCACTTCACTGATAACGATGCCAACTGGTGTCGGGTTGGATTGTCAGGTATACCTCCGGAGCCTTGTGGCCAGACTGAGAAAAAGATTTGGCCAAAGACAGGTGCGTTTTTGGGAGATTTTTGCTACGGTCGTACAATCGTACAAAACCATGAAAATTCGGGAGTCTCCCGGAAAATTCGGGAAACCTGGCAGGTATGGGTATTAAGAGTGGGTGCCCTTCGCCATGTTTCTTAATGTACACATCCACATAAATGCACAGAAAGACAGTTTACACAGGAGGAGGAAGACAAAAGGAGGAGACAGAGAGAAGAGAATCTTGTCCACTCACCGACGAGGTGTTGGTCGTCCGTAGCGAAGCCCTGCCGGTCCTTGGGGAACTCCATCCAGAGGGGGCGCATGGGGGGCACGCCCGTGCGCTCGTTCTCGTAGAACAGGGTGTACCAGAGGGGCAGCAGCGCATACCGCTGGTGCAGGGCCCCCCGCACCAGTTCCAGGGTGTCTGGGCCAAAGCTCCAGGGCTCCCTCCTCTTGGTGTGGATGTGCGAGTGCGCCCGGAAGAAGGGCTGGTAGGCACCCGCCTGATAAAGGAAAGGGGGTGAAGCAGGAAACGTCGTTCAGGGACCAGGACTGGTCTCTGAGACTATTACAGGTTCTTGAAGTACTCCGCTTTTAGATCTTGGTCCAAATAGGATTCGCTGATAATGTTGCATCTTTGGCACATATTTGGGCTCTTGAAGATCAGCGCTCTCTACACGTCACACACTATGTGTATCAATGAAATGTGCCCTACATTCTGTCTCAAATATCTTCAAATGGGATACTGGTACCGACCCCCCACCATTACCTTCCCAGATCTGAACTGCTGCCTGGTTTGGTTATGTATGACACCGCCAGATACCAGGGAGGCTGTACCAGACATGGGCGAGACTCTCCCAGATTCAAAACAGCATTCCCTCAGCATAACAAGACTTGGCAACCCAGGTCGACTATATGTGCGAGAAAATGCCCGAATGAACAAAAAGAAACAAATTTTGTTTTTTAGTTGTCATGCGCGAGAAAATTCAATGCAACAAAATGATAAATACTAACGACAAATAAAAGAGTGCGTACTAACACAAGGGCAAAAACTAACCACAAAAAACTAAATTTATTGCAGAATGGCTCTGGTCTGTGATAGTTGGTACATCTTTGATGTGAATCAGCTTGAATAATAACAAACACAAAGGAAGACGGAGTCGTGTGTTGTAGTGTGCCATATATCTCCAGTGTTTCTCTGTTGTGTATCTCTGAATCTCAGGGTGTCAAGCATCTCCCTTTTCCTTTGTGTTCGTCATTATTCAAGCTGATTCCCACCGAATAAATTTATTGGCTTAGGAAAATTCAGGACGGTTAGGAGCTTTCCCAACTCCTTCACACGAGGCAGTCAAGACGCAGGCATTTCTATTTGTAAGCGCCTTTTTCTGCCCTCTCCATTATCATAATCAACAGCCGCTCCTAATGACCTCCAACCGCTCCTGCACATCACAATGCATTTGGGGCTTGCAGAGATGCAGTGGAGGGCCAGAGGAGGCAAGGGGGAAAATGCCCACCCCATGGGCCTTTGAAAGCAGCAGTGCGAAGGCTACGGTGTGGGTCATTCCCCCCATGTGGGGCGAGAGTGTAGGAGGAAGGGGACCCACCTGGTACCAGCGGACGCTGAGCTCACTGTCGGGGTTCCTGAAGAAGCCGCCCACGTCAGCACCACAGAAGGAGATGCCCGTCACACTGAGCGACAGGAGCATGGGCACCGTGATGCGCAGGTGCTTCCAGTCGGCATCGTTGTCGCCCGTCCACACAGCTCCTGCACAGGCAATAACACCCAAGTCAGAGGCACAGGGTTCAAACATTCACAAACAACAAGGAAAGCACTGACAAAATCCCATCATGCACAGAATACTTCTAGTGTACTTGTGTGCTCCCTTTTTTTTTTTTCGTTCTAAAGTGAAGATTCCAGTCTCTCACTGATGCGAGTGGTCAAACCGAAATGCACTGCAGGAAAGCAAACTTCCTCTGAAGATGATGACGATCATGGGTGAAGTGAAGAACAATTTAAACACTTCCTGTGGTTGCACTCAAACCTGGGTCCCTCCGTTATGAAGCAAACGTCAATCCAATTGTGCCATTCCGGCACAGTCTAAGCAGCTTGGATTCGGAGAGGGGTGCACAGACGTGCAAAATTAGACAAAAAATGCACCGCTCCGTCTGACGACGACAGTAGCTGAACGCTAGGGAAAGCCAAGGAATGCCTGTATCAGTAAAGCACTAGACAGCACAATCGCATTGCAGTAAACCGTCCCAATTAAGAAATACCTTATGCGTACAGTAAGGTGGTGCATGTGGGTCTGTTCACTTCTGGGTTGGTTCATTTGCTGTTTGACTTGATTTTGGAAAGATTCATGTTCCCCCATAATTGTCATTTCAACAGAGGGGTAGTTGATTTATAAAAAGGCAGCCTCAAATCCTCCACAACTTTTTCCAAATCAACTGGCTGGATCAAGGCAAACGTGGGTTTTCCATTTTTCACAAGTTTTTTTTAGCTGTTCTGTAGCGAAGGTTTTGTAGCTTAGAAACGCCCTTGCATGCTAGACCTCTCCATTGCCTCCCGGTGTTTCATCGCATGACACCGAACCATTAAAGGCATATTGGCCCAATAAATGAGTCGTTACTTCCTGTTTCTTGCAATCTCTTCTTTTCTGACGAGACAGGCAAAAGCAAAAGCAAACATCTAGTATTGTTAACTAAACGTGATTACTTTGCACTTTACAACTGAACGTAGCAAAGGAGTCCCCAGGCTTTGATCAGCACTGCATTCGGGGAGTGAGCCCCCCACTACCAAAATACTGTATACTGTTAAAAATCCCCATGACAAAAAATATTCAGCCATTCAGACATTCATGTTGTCCAGACTGACGCCGACAACTCATTTCAGAGGCCAAGGAAAGGCACAACTACTTACCGTATTTACTCGCGTAATCCTCGCACTCGCGTAATCCTCGCACCCCTAATGTGAGCCACCAAAACTTGGATTTTTTGGTTCCTCGCATAATCCTCGCACCCCCAACTTTGCAGCGGTGAAAGTTGCCTGCTCGCGAAACCCGCATGGTGCACGCGCTCTCCAACGCGCGCCCTCCCCCGCCGCCTCCCCGTTCGGCGGAGAGCGCTGTGTATCCAAGGCCATCCAGGCGCCCTAACAACCCTACAGGGGTTAGAGCCTGTTAAACAGGCGCCCTAACACGCTGCTCACACTGTTTTTGAGCCGGTTTCGCGTGCGCGCAACTAGACGGCGTTCGCGCAGCCCGCTGTCGTGTCGTCGTCGTGGTCCCGCATGGTCCCGTCACTCGCGTCAACGGTGGATAGCTCGCTGCCATTTTGAGAACTTTTTGATCTCTTTGTTTTGTGCTTGGTGCCGCTTTCAAATTGAAAGCGATAGAGTACGCGATCGAACACGGCAACCGCGCGCAGGCAGGCACTTCGGCGTCACCGACTTCAACGTGCGTTACTGGGGTAGGGCACGCACATACGACTACGAGATAGGGCGCGCGCCAGAAAGCAAAGGCGGCAATTTCATGATCGCTGATCGACGAGAGACTGTTTACGTTGTAAATAATAAAATAAAAAGAAATAGCTGCTGTTGGCAACACTGAGCTTACATATACAAAAAACGACCGCTACAGGATTGGCAGGAGGCAGATTGACCGCTACAGCGGGATTGGCAGGAGGCAGATTGGCAACACTGTGCACCGGATTTTTTTTTTCCCCGCATAATTCTCGCACCCCTAACTTAGCATTGACTTTTCCGAAAAAAAAGTGCGAGGATTATGCGAGTAAATACGGTATACATTGGTTCTTTGCACCCAGTGAAGATCTGGCCTGAATATCAAGAAGTGCAAAAGCACACATCTGTCCTCAGTAACTGTTTTTCCCCATATAATAAATTAGATTTTTTTTTTCGTTGAATAATCGTATAATCACATTTATTTCCCTCATATGATCTGCTTGAAAGAGCCCCACCTGCTACTGTCCTATGAAATGTTACCATATACGCCAGCCTCTGGGTAATAGTCAGCAAAACATGCCTTACTTACCGTAACGCTGAGAGCCGATGAAGAACGATCGCGACAGGATGAAAGGCCTGAGCTGGTTGCCAGAACGCAACAGGTGACCCATGTAAGTCGACATGGGCTGGAAACGAAAAGTGAGAATGGAAATCTTGAAAGATAAACTCAGTTATTCCTTCCTTTTTTTTACCACTGAACCTATTAGAGCAATCCAGTGCATGTTTTCTATGCTTGGCTTATTTAGCGTCAGGCTTAAAATGCATGCTTTAAAAATGCCCCATTGCGTGCCACGCAGTTTCCATTCCGAAACTGCACCACTTAGAGCTTAATTAAGGCCCCCGCCCCACTCTGTGAAACAAGTGCCACAGTTTCACACTGTGCATGTGTTCTCACACGTTTGCTCGTTTCCACATTTCCTCCCTTCATGTGTTTATATGACTGCCCCGACCACCACCCCCTCCCCCCATTTTCAAACCCCACTACACAACCAAGCAAGACAGAAGAAAAGGTACTCACCAGGAACATGCCGTACATGTTGTGGATGTCGCGGTGCTCCCATCCGCCCGTGTGCATGCAGTCCTTGTGCATGGTGACCTCGGGCCCGTTGAACACCGAGGGCTCGTTCATGTCGTTCCACGTGTACAGGTGCTCCGTCGACCCCTTGTACTGGTCCAGCATGAACTTGCTCGCCCACCACTGGCGCACCTGCGGGGGGCGGCAACGAGCTTACGCGCTTCAAGTCCGAGGAATTACACTCGACACCGTGTGGCTGCATCAGCAGTAGGCTACACGGCAAGCTATCAACCTCTCGCAAAGTGCGAGATGGGTACAACAGCTATCTGCACCACTGCGGCAACCCATGCCAACACTGCATCAGAAATAACGTTCCTGGCCGAAGGCGGAAACCTGTACTGCTCGCAAAAACACTGCTCCACAGTTGCCTTTCAATGGCCCCGCAGGCTCACAAACGTCTACCCTTGAATTATGCTCTCCAAACTTGCCGTACCCCAGAAACGCTGCAACAGTGCATATTGAATGGGGCCACAGTTACCAGATAACACCTTGTTCAATGTGGAGAAACTAGCTTCTGGTAACTCAGCTCTACTCAAATTTTTTATCACAAGGAATGCAAGATACATTATCTAACTTTTAAATCTCTCACTACAGTAACATTATGTGGGCTGCAGGGACGCAATATGGGGAAACACTAAAACCACAGTTATCAGTGTTAACTATGCATTAGCATTCATATGATGCGATCAAATGGAACTAGAGGCACTACTATAATCGCCTAGTCATGTTTCTGGGCGGTGGCCTTATATCGGCAGCGGCCATCAATCACACAAGCAAGATTTCGTGACGTCAGAGATGTTGCCTGAAGGTAGCCGGGGGTCCCCACAGGTTCACCTGTGTCTCCTAGAATTTCTATTGTTTGAAGTTTGTGATCAAACTGGATACGAACTAAGGAACCTTTTTAACGAGCCAAACTTGTACTTTGTCTTTATGGCCCTTTTAAACAGGGCCAGCTTTGCAAACACCAGGAATTCAGCAGTGCCCCTGCCGCAACCCAGAGCTTCTCTGCCTGCTGACGATCACAACACACACTCGCACGCACCTCCGGGTTGACGAAGTCCAGGTAGGAGGACGAGCCCGGCCAGCACCAGCCCTCGAAGTCCCCGCCGTCCTTGTTCTTGACGTAGTAGCCGCGGTCGGTGGCCTCCGAGTGGATGTGGTAGCCGGACTCCCGCTTGATGTGCGGGTCGATGATGGTGATCATGCGGCGGCCCTTGGCCGTCAGGTTGCGGATCATCTGCTCGGGCTGCGAGAACTGGGGGAAATGGGAAGGGTACGCGCAGAAGAGCATGAAAGACGTCACGGGATACCCTTCAGCACTGTGGAAGAGGTTTTGAGATGCGACAGCTACCAATACGACACATTTGCAGAGCCCCAAGTGATAAGGCACTCTGTAAAGAAGTGTAAAGTGTAAAAAAGAGAGTAAAAATGCCAAGCAGGATCAAATAGGTGTAAAATTTAAAGAGTAAAAGGAGAGTGACATGAGTGCCAGAGTTAAATGGGTGTCAGACAGAATGAAGAGTCAACGGAAGTGTCATTTAGAGTAAAAAGAGTAAGAGCCTCAAACAAAGTCTATTCCACACCTTCTCTCACCGGTGGCAGTGGTGTCAGAGTTAAATGGGTGTCAGACAGAATAAAGAGTCAACGAAAGTGTCATACAGAGTAAAAAAGAGTAAGAGCCTTAAACAAGTCTATTCCACGCCTTCCTCTCACTGGTGGCACCGGTGTGGTGCCAGTGATCGAGCGATACTGCTTCCCACTATATCTCCCCTGTCAAGTCAGAACAAAATTCATAAAGTTTGGAACTGGAACGATAACATGGTGGTCGCCATAGTATTTTGTAATATGAACATTTAGAAAAAAAAAACAAGAGTGCTTCTCATGCGCCAATGCACAATAGGCATGCTGCTACACTGATGGCAAAAGCCATGCTTGACTTTTTTTCTGATTGATAATTTTCTTTTTCTTTCTTTAAAGTGAGTGGCACATAAACATGCTTTTGCAGCAGCGTTGCTCAAAACGACAGCGGACTAGACGCCTCCACATCTAAAAAAAACTGACCATTCGCTAGTTAAGTTCATCAACCAAACTTTTACACATGGTTTTATGCTTTCTTGGTTTATCTAGGGTGTCATCAGAGGTGCTGCCTAGAGTTACAGTACATGGACTGTTATGGCAGGGAACACCATCTTTCAGAACTCAGCAAAACGTGCACCTTAATCCTACAGAACCTTCACCTCCCTCAGTTAGTTTTTTTTTAGCACTGGCTGTGCCATCTTTTTTACACCCTTGCAAAAAACAGTATGCCTTGAAAGGGGCAAAATAACCCTATTTCATTTACTAAAGGTAATACAGATAAATAACACTAGTTTTCCGCCTTTCCCTAACAGTGCTCCATAACGAAATAAAGCTTTGCATAGGCTACTAACTACAAGCTATTCCCAATTCACTAGTTTATTCCATGTCACGACATTACAGGTATGCTCTAAAAAAGCACAAAGGAGTTATTTTGAATGGCTCCGTTCAATTTGTAGCCTATAAAAGATAGGAAAAAATATTACAGGGCGGGCGTAGAACTTCCCAAGAATGTGAAAGCGAAAGCCTAATAGGACCCTCCGTCGACCTGCAGTGAAACTTCTGGCAGAGGTTTGCAGCCACTCCCGTCAACTTGGGCAGCTCAGAATGAAGCTCGTTCTGCTCGCTAGCCATTGCCAGGAGCATCCTGTTCGCTCACGACAACACCTTCACCTCTCAAGCTCGTACTGCATGTTTGGCACAGGGCTAGCTTCCTTTGACGCTGCTGCTTCCCATTCCCAGCATGCACTTTGTTGGGCTTTCTCAAAATCTTTTTTCGACGCAGCTGTTTCCCTCTATCAATGCGCCCTTCAATTTTCTGTGTAATTCAACTTTCCGTACCTCAGGTTCCATACACCTAAGGCTTTCACCTTAAAGAACTTTACTCTAGAAGACCATGCCGTTTCCTTGTCATTCCAGCTCTATCACACATCAAACTGAAAAAGAATTTGCACTTCCATAAAAAAGAAAAGAAAAAAAAGAAAGAAAAGAAGTCCCACCTTGAAGGGGTCCCACGTGAAGTACTTCTTTCCATCAGTGTGCTCGATGTCAAGCCAGAGCGCGTCGTAGGGGAGGTTGTGCTCGTCAAAGCCCGCATCGACACTTCGCACGTCGTCCTGGTCATTGTAGTTCCACCGGCTCTGGTGGTATGCCACCGAGAAGAGCTGCGCACCGAGCGAACCACAGAAACCGCGATGAACAAATCTCGTTGAACTTGTAAATTGGGAGGTCCATCTCTCTTGTTACAAACATTTTAACAACACAGAGGTCAAAGACAGGCAATTTGTGTAAACCCTTCGTTGTGATTGAGAAATCGTCGTATCACTTCTCCACATAACCTTGACCACCTCTATACATGCCTAAAAAGAGTCCTAAAAAGGGGCATGTCCTAAATTAGTGCATGTCCTAATGAAATTCTTCTCCCTGCTCTTAGTGGCAAATGAATTTCTTTGTATGTATGAGACTTCACAATCTGGTTGAAACCATGCACAAAGCTTTTTGTGCTGAAAAAAGGAAAACAGCCACTGCATAAGAATAAATAGGCACACCTGTTCGCAACTCTTAATGGGAGTTGCAAAGCTATCAAGCACTAGGTTAGAAAACTGGAACACCCCCCTCACACAGTGAACAATAGACCAGGGGTTCTCAAGCATGTTGGTCACAGGGAACCCTGCTAAGTTCCGTTAAGTGCCAAGGAATTCCCCCCCCCCCCCCTCCCACCGTTTTTCATTCCGTTCATGCTACATTAACGTGCAATAAATTCATAAGCAAGCAAGGGCATCGTTTTTTTTCCCATCGACTTTACGTGAATGCGTACGCTAGCGGCACCTATCTCCAAACAGGAGAAATGCGAATGGGGGTAATATAAGGCCAAGATTCAAGTGCAATAGTTTAACCACGTGGCCCGTTTTCGGAGTCTGACTGGCTACAAGCTGCTGGCGAGATTTATTGCGCAGCTCGCGCGTTTCTGTTATGCGCCGAGATGGGCTTACTGACACTCGGGCGTGAGTTTATTGGAGGTTCCTTAGATCGATCGCACCTCAAGTTCACCATATAAGACTTTGCGACTGCGGAACCAGGGAAAATTTATCAGTGGCTCGCGGAACCCTGAAGAGGGGCCTGCGGAACCCCTAGGTTCCGCGGAACCCACTTTGAGAAACCATGCAATAGACCATTAGATGCAGAGACAGTTACCCATACCGCCATGAAATTTTTCACCTTGGGTAGTGTGAATGCTCTTTCAGCGCAAGTGCAAAACGAGAGTAAAAAGAGAGTAAAAGTGCCAAGCAGGATCAAATAGGTGTCAAATAAATGAGTAAGAGTAAAAGGAGAAAGAAATGAGTGTCAGACAGAATAAAGTGCCAACAGAAGCGTCATATAAAGTAAAAAAAGAGTAAGAGCATCCAACAAAGTCTACTCTACGCCTTCCTCTCACCGGTGGCAGCGGTGTGGTGCCAGTGATCGAGCGATACTGCTTCATGACGTCCTTTGGCCCCGGTCCCAGCATGAAGAAGACGTCAATGAGGCCGTTCTCCGAGAACCAGTGGGTCTCCCGGTGGTTTGGGGGCGGGCTGCGCTTCACAAACTCGACCATAGAAGACAGCACTCCCTGCGACAAGGCACAAACCAGGCATGCTTGCAGCACATGTACTTGAGAGTCTTGAAAGGACGGGCACAGAACACAGCGGCCAAGCAAGAAGCACGTGTTAGCAGTGGCAGCAGGCATGCATGTGTTCGCTTGTGGGGGAGAGAGAAAAAAATCTAACCGTGCACAAACCCTCGCACCATTTTTTCTTGTGAGGGAAATATTTGCTGTGGTTGAATGCAGGTAAACCAAAATTGTCAAGTGATAGCGCGGTTTTTTTTGTGCAGTAGATGCGCACACAAATTGCACCACACGGCAATACACAGACGCTGATTGACTCAGTCAATGCTGTATACACGCACGTGCAGTGAACTTGGATAGATCCAGCGCCTCCTTGTATTATTTTCTGATGGCACGTGCCCCTACGTGCGATTACCTGCTTTCACTACGCAAGCGCATGAGGTGCTGGCTTGACCTTGGCCGAGTTCGAAGGTCATATTGATGCTACGGGCTGTTTTTGTGAGACGCCACGAGAGCCTAGTCATACGGTAAAGAATTTACAAAGGGATCCAGAAATATGTTTTGAATGTGGCGAAGTAGTAAGGAGCGTTGGCCAGGTACATGGTCGGTATCCTTGGTTAACGAATGCGTCAGGTGTAACTTCTTTGTGCACAGCAAAAAACTCACTGTTTTGCAGTAAAATTCTAAGCCCTTTTCCTTAATTCTGTATTCAAAATGTCATGCCATGCATTACACACAATTGCTAGTGTTCACAGTTATAGAGCCAAAGTTCTTGCTACTAGACAGCTCTTTTCGTGCCTCTGTGCGGGGGGGAAGTAGCTGTTGGCTCAGCTCAATGCATTATGTACTTCCACAAAGTTGCACCCGCTCTCTCCTTTCCCGTCTCTACATTACTGTAGTCCTAAGCCATGACATTAGTAAATAATTGTACCACTCAGCCCCAGCACGCTTGCAAATGCAGGACCCATCACCACAGTAACACAGATAGCAGCCAGCAACAGTGTCTTGTGCAAGTTCAGAATTGTACATACCGTATTTTCCGGTCTATAAGTCGCACCTTTGTATAAGTCGCATCCCCCTCAAAATGTCAGTTTTTCCGAAAAAAACGTATATAAGTCGCACCGGTGTATAAGACGCACCGGTATATAAGACGCACTTGTTAATTAGGTAAACTCACAGGAATTAGATCGTTAGAAAGTACAGCGAAAGTACATGGTTGCGCGCCGCCGCCTATGAACGCATCCCCCGGTAAGAGGCTAGACACGGGCATATAACACCCAAAGTCTACACTGAACCAACTTCTCAAAAATGGTTTATTGATACACACAGATGGCATGTACTTACGGACAGCGTTTAGGCAAAACCATCGAAGTCTTTTTCCTCAGACTCACTAACAAATAATTCAGTATCTTCAGTGGGAGTTCCGCGGGCACATCACTGTCGTCCTCCGCTATTATTTTCTTCTTCGGCCAACTCGTTACCACTCCGCTACTACGCAGCCATAGGTCTTGCTGACTGCGAGTTCAAGTCGATCCATTTGCCACCGTCATGTGCGCGTCCTCGAGATTGTAATTAAAATTTACAAAGGATCCGAAATATTTTGAATGTGGCGAAGTGTAAGGATCGTTAGGCTACATGGTCAGTGTATCCTTGGTTTTAACGAATGCATCAGGTTAACTTCTTTGTGCACATCAAAAACTCAACTGTTTTGCAGTAAATTCTAGCCCTTTTCCTTATTCTGCATTTCAATTTGCCATGCATTCACACATTGCTGTGTTCACAAGTTATAGAGCAAAGTTTGCAGGCCATTAATTTTTTGCTAAAAGTGCAAATTCTTTGGGGTAAGTCCCGAAGGACTATGGCTCAGCTCAATCGCCTAGTACTTCCACAAAGTTGCACCCGCTCTCTCCTTTCCCGTCTCTACATTACTGTAGTCCTAAGCCATGACATTAGTAAATAATTGTACCACTCAGCCCCAGCACGCTTGCAAATGCAGGACCCATCACCACAGTAACACAGATAGCAGCCAGCAACAGTGTCTTGTGCAAGTTCAGAATTGTACATATTTGAATTGGAATATCTGCTGATAAGCCAAAAGACAACACTAAAGCACCATAATCGACATAACAAGCACGATTGAGATTGCAAGCACAAATGCGACTACAGCGTTTGGATCTCAATATGTTTCAGTGATGAATGCCCACAAAAAGCATATTGCGACATGTCTGGATCGACCTTTGACCTATTTTCTGCTCACGGCATAATAACTACATGAAGGATGTGGTTTCGTTTATTTTGTTTACTGAGCTGGTGCCTTGTGCAAGGTGTAAGCACTGCAACCGTGTTACAAGCGAGAACAAGGAAACAGACAAATCCAGGAGTGTTTTACCGTGTCAGGGTCACCTTCCTGCAAGAGATAACAATGGCTATTCTCAGATTATGGTCTTCATAGCCACCATAACATATGCGTTTGTCGTCTCAAGATGCCGCAGTTTTAAAGAAAGCCGATGACCGCCCAGGATCTTAGGTGTGCTAACTGAGACTTACGTGTGCTGGTGCAACAACCTAGGTCCCGGCGGAATTATTAGGCATTTTTGCACTCTCAATCTTACTTGGCGCAAAGCCAAGACAAGGGCGGCCAGTCGACCCCTTTATAGTCAAGCGGTGCCTTTTTTGGACCACCTTAAGAGAAATGGTGCAAGAGAAGCAAGTTTTACTTTGTTCCCATTAACAACACAACAAATGCCTTTACAATGCCCTTAATTAAGGGGCCATGAAGACAAAATACAACCTTGTTTAATTTAAAAGAACTAACTTTTGCTGAACACTCAACTTCGTTCAAACCCCAAAAGCCTACATGCTATCAGCTGCAATGCAATAGAGGGAAAGACTAAATGTGTTACGAGTGTGTTAACTGGATGTCAGCGCTGAAGTGATACAGCGGAACGCCGGATAATACAACTTTCAAGGGACCGCGAGAAAGCGTCGTGTGACCGGGGTGTCGTACGACCGGGGTGCGGGTAAATTCCGTTTGGTAAATTCCGGCCTAGTAGAAGATCTCACGCGACAGGTGGGCTAAGAACTTATTTAAACTACTATATTTTGCGCGTTCTCGCGTGATTTGCGAAACTTTAGCCGAAATTTGAAGTTAAAAAAGAAGCAACGTTTATGTTGCACCCCCCTTCCTTCTATGCATCCAAGCTAGCCCGTCAGCCAAACGCAGCGCGCTACGCGACAACCATTGCGCGCGCGAGATAGGCCAATGTGGAAAGGGAGTGTGAAACTGCCAAGGCCAAGCGAAACGAACGATAGTAGAAGGCGGAGATGAAAAAAAAGAAAACGGCATTCCCGTACATGGTGGGGCACCCTTTGAACGGTCCCGTGCCGTCACTATTGGGTCAAAGTACTCAACACATGGCTGTTTTCGTTTCCCACAAGATCCAGCAACGCCAAATAGATGATTCAAACTTCGCAATAAAAACCGCGTTGCGGCAAAAATTATAGCACGGTCTTGCTACAGTGACTTGGTGCGGTGGCCGGCGATTGACCTAAAATGACAAAAATTTCGTGTCAGTACTCCTTTAATAACAGCTCCCTTTGTTGTTCGAAGATACAATTGCTGTCACTGTTATTGGGACACAACATTTTCTTAAACAGACAAAACTTTCATTTTGTCTTCATGGCCCCTCTAATGCGAAACCGTCAATGTTACTGGTTACTCGTCGGCAAATGTCCACACCACGACCCAGATGTCAGTCAGGTTTAACAGGCGCTGCATAACGTTCTGGCATGCAGAGGGTGCAGAGGGAAGTTCGCACTGACCTGCTTGGAGTTGGGCTCAATGTCCACCCACGTTTCAGCCGCGTTCAGCCACAGCAATCCAACCGTCCTGGACTCGCTACGGGAACCCAACCACACACGCGTGCAAATTAACCACCAAACAAGCGTTTACTTTACTTTTTTTTTAACCCTCCAAAACTTGCGCAATGCACAACTGCCAGCTTTAAATACTTCACACAAACTAACCAGACCAGAACACTACTTTTATACTATAAAAACAGCACTGGGTTTGCTGTAATGATCGTTGGTTCTCGTGCAATTTCAGCCTTTGATGCCATTCCTGCACGAACGCTTTTGCCAAAAAAAAAAGTCCTATTTTCCCACACCCAAGGATGATCTTTTTCGATTCCTTTGAAGTTACATTTCACAGACGACCATATCATGATACCACGTAATAACATGGTTCAGCACGTTATTGGGATGTATGTGCTCCTTTGAGGGCCCAATGCATGCAAGCATGCAAGACATGCATAAATTCCCATACAGCACACGTACACACAACTAAGAACAAATAGTCAAACTTTTGTTGTAACTCAGTGTAGGACCTTTACTCAAAAAGCACACCAGATAGGCAAAAAAAAAAGTGGGAACAAAGCCATCTTAACACGGAAAACTAAACCCACTCACGACAATATTGAAAAGTAACAAATGTCACTGTTATAGCCAATCGTTGCTTAACTGGGCTTTGTTTGAAACCAGAGAGGCTCCAAAACCTTCACTGCTGCTAGTATAAGTAAAAAAGGCAGGATACAGATATCAATCTGTTTTAAAAGAGAAAAAGCCGTCTTTTAGTTTAGTTTCCTTCACACCATGGTTCCCTGCGAACTACAGTTTACAAAATGCATTTGCATTCATTGCATAATGAAGCATTCAACTATGTTTCCTAGAAATTAGAATGAAAAGGACATAGAAGCTCAGGGCATGTACACAATGCCCAGTGTCTTTCCAGTATGCCTCAAACTTCAGTTTTTCTTTTTTTAATTAAGGGTGGTTATTGTGACTCAATTACTCTGTGCAATAACACGACATGGTGGCATTGAAATAAAATGAATGCGAGATTGATGCAGATGAACATGACAATTGCGTGCCTGCCACCTGGTGACTTGGAAATTCGTAAACCCGCGGTCCCAAGGGGGCAGGCACTATTTTTTACAAGATTAAAAGGATTAACGTTCTGTGCCAAGCGCTCTCACGTTTTCAATCATAAGTGAAATTCGCAAGTCTTGAAGAGTAATGAGCACAAGGCAGCAGGAGCAAATTCTGTCGTGTACGATTTTACAAACACTGGTACAGTATGTCGCGGCTTCGACGTCATTGACTGCGAAGCACCTACCGCGGTCATGCCACAGGTCGTAGTGCATTGGTCGGGGCCGTCATACGAAAGCGACGCGAACACAGAGGTCTTAACTGGCCCCTGAACGACGCGCTCTAAACAGCTTGTCGAGGTGGAAGCGAATTCGGACATGGATGTGTAGCCCACCCCCAGAAGGCGACAAAGTCGCTGCTTCTGCTGATGATGATAACAAAATACGTATTGCCCTTTCGTGGGGCGCAAGGTGGCACAGTGTCGTTTTAATGGATATTCCCTTTTTTTTTTTTCGAAAATCAAAATATTTTCGTAAATTTCGGGCAGATTCGTAAATCGTAAGACTGGTCGAAATTCGTACATTTTACGGAAATTCGGAAGAGTGGCAGGTATGCAATTGTTGCATTTAGCACACTGGTATGGCCAGAACTGGGGTAAATACAACCGAAATTAGTACAAGAATTACGTCAACAGTAGAGGTGACACTGAAATAAAATGCCAACGCATGAAAAAATATTTCTCGGAGCACTTAAGCCTGCTAACGCGCTTTGCAGACTAAAGCCTGGTGCACTATTATGACGGGTACCTTTTATATACACATCTACTCGTCAAAGCAGCAGCCATGCTAATCTACCTTACTGCTATGAATCACTAATCAATCATTATTCCATCTCAATCATTTTAATTCACCTTGCCCCAATGCTACTAGTTGTTACTATCAATCACTAGGCAATCCTTAACCAACTTTCACTATCATTAATCACCTTCTATACACAGCTGGCATGCTTTGGTTCGCTTCTGGCCTCCCGTAGGCTCTTGCACAGTTTGCGTCAACACCAGGGTCATGCAAAACCACCTCTTAATGAGACATACAAGGACTTCGTCTTACAAGAAGAAGACGGCACCCGCACGCACCTGTGAGCCAGCATGTAGGGGATGCTGCCATAGAGGGCCATTGGACTGTCCACCTCGTACTCGAACACATCCAGGTTGTACAGTCGGTAGGGGTCCGTTGAACCGCTGCAGGAGAACCACGCAACACAAACAGCTAAGGGCAATTTATCAAAAAACTACCTAATTCAAATCATAATTTTAAAATTACAACAATAAAGAGACGTCCAGGCATGTTGCATCGGACTGTTGTAAATGAGTTTGAACGCAGGGGTAATCGTTCTTTGGAAAACATTGCCCAAAAAAGCACAACCTATATACACATCATCAGAGAAAAAAAGTTGAATCAAATTGATGGCTATTTGCTAAAGAAGGTCGCAAGACCCTGACGAATGTGGGGAAAAGTAAAAGAAGCTTTAGACGGTACAATAATAAAAGTTATCAGAAACACATTCGTGCTCATTTTTGTCGTGCTGAAGACAATCTTAGCACTTGTCGCAGAATTACTAGCACATTCCGGGTTAAGTCAATGACGGATCAAACAGCTGCATAGGGGCCATTCTCAAACAAAGAAAAGAAAAAACAAATGCGGCTAAGCAAGGAAGCAGTCGTTTTGCGTGAGAAAATAGCGAAAGTGGGGCTCACACTGTGGACCGTAGGGCAAAGGAGTCTGCGTGCTCGGGGACTCCGTAGACATGGTCAAAGCCCTCGAACGTGAAGTCCATTCCAACAGACATCGGACCTGCGGGCAACCAAATAACGTGCTTTTTTGTGAGACAGGGCCCAAAACCGATAAGCAGAAGCGAGTAAGTGTAACACCACTAAATCGCAGGCTTTTTGTCTTATCATCGTGGGTGATAAGATCAAAGAGCACGTTAATTCCAACATTTTTCTTTTTTTTTTTAATGAAGATCCTCATACAGCCCAGTTTTAATCCAGGATCCGTTTGTACAGTCCGGGGTCATTTAATTAAGGCTACCCTCCTTTAAAATCCTCCGCATCCCCGCATGGGCAGCTAACAAACAACAGATAGGAACTGCACCCCACATGCTGGGAAAGGTAGCTTGCTTGCACCCAATTCCTCCCTCTGCTTGCACATGTGACCTCTATAAGGGTCATTCTCACGCTGTATGCATTCAACTACTTTCCAAAGAAAAAGTCAGCTGCCAATTTCAAATTAACCGGACCAGGTCAGCTGCTAATAATTTTTTTTTCCTTTCAGAATGGCTTTTGTTCGGTTTCGCTTCAACATTATCCCCACAAAACGGGGAAAAAAAAAAAAGGAGATCTTAGCAGGTATTGGCCCGCCAAAATGAATCGAAGACAAGAAGAAGGTACCGTGCTTCTTGGGTCCTTGTGTCCCTTGAAGGTCTCCTCCCAGGCACCATCCAAGTCACCCTCATCGTGTGGCTTTTCCTCCGCCTGCCACCATGCCACCACACAAAAGAGAAAAGAGGGAGAGGGTGGGGGAGAGAGTAGTTGAAAACATACACTGAGGTTCGAAAAGAGCATAAGTGGTACCATTAGACACATTCATACTGATGCAGTAGAGTAAATTATTGTATTTTCTGCGAAAATCCCTGAAAGAAATTGCAGTATGTCTAAATATTCATAAATAATTACTAACAGGGCTTGTCACGCAGTCGAACAGAAAGAATAAGCAGTATGGCACCCAAGCAGGACCATACAACATGCACTTGAGACGACAAGCAAAATGCCGCAGCCACCCTTGTAGGCTTGGCTTGGCTAGCTTTCGCACAGTGAAGCAAACACGCATATGAAATCAGTTAAAGCAAAAGCAGCAGGGTTGGAAAATTGGCATGCTTGCGACAAGAGGCGAAAGAAAAGCAGTTCAGAAACAGGCAGGATGCCCCTTTTTAGGGGCAAACTCAACTTTGGCCACTAGCCAAACAAGGTTCCAGCTTCTAGCGGTTTCTTCTCTGTAAGCCAGTACCAACAAGTTTCACAGTGCCAAGCGCACCAGGGGATTGAACAAGGGGCCACTTTCCACCCACTACGACTTCTTCATGCTCGGCAGGTACCATTTGGTCCCATTCGTATGCTCGGCACAAACTTCCAATGGCAAACTAATCGGGGTAAATTTAAGCACCAAAATAAATGTACAGTACACAGATGTGCTCAAATTTAAAATGCCGACACACCACAGCTAGACCTTCGCAAATTTTCAACCATGGTTGTACTGCGGTATATGGCTGCAGGTTAGTGTATAAAACTAAACTCCCTGGAAAAGTAAACGCACAAATGTTAAGAATGAAGGCATTTTTTTAATTCGCTCTTGTCTAAAGTTCGCAATGCAGACGGCTCTTCCTTTAATGAAATTGAGCTACTTCTTCCAATGCCCCTGTCACATGAAGCTAAACGTCCTTCGAACTAAAGCTGTTTCCTTCAAGGCCTAAGCAGTGAAAGCACATCAGCCAACACTCGCAGAAAAAACTGCTTTGCACCCCGCACACCAACCCCAACACACACATTCTTTCTTTGGCGCGGTTAGTTGTTTTCGGCCAATAAACGAAATGGCATTTCAACTGGCCCCACCTAATTTCAATCGATGCCCGCAGCTTTCGAACACCCAAGCCCCAGAGCTTTGCCTATGGTCCTACCAACACTTTTCTTTTAACAAGTCAAGTCCAAACCTGTTGAGCTTTTTGCTGAAAAAGTCTGGAACAACCACGCGGGGTTGGTTATTTTTATTTTCTCCCACGAGCAGACACCACACCTCACCTCGGGCAATTTATCCCCTCCGTCATTTTCGGCGGCATGATTGTCAACATGCTCGTCGGCATGCTCGCCATCATGCTTGTCGGCTTTCCCGTCAGCGTGCTCGCCCGTTTGCACCTTGTAACCCCGTTCGTCGTAGGCCTGCTGCTCCTGCTAGTGACCGAAGCGCAAAAATTCTTAAACAAAGTCATCGCCGTTAAGTTCCTGGCACGAAAGTCTGTCAACGAGAAGATCTCGTCTCCACCGAAAGGAGCGAACACTAGCTATTGAAAAACTTACAGGCGATACATACTCTTCGTCGTCCTGTAAAAAAATGACCGGAAAAGTTTTAAACGCAGAAAACTTTTTTTTTTTTTTTTTTTTGAGGTGACGTTATGCGAGACAGCGCTGCACATTTCACACGATCAAAACAACCAAATCTGATCGACATTTTTATTACGACGAACGTTATAGTAGTGGATATGGGGAAAGATGACTAAATATGTCCGTAATTCAGTTTACCAGATTAGTCTTGGAGGGTCATGCCACCTGTCATGATTCTCCAAGACTAATCCGCCGAACTTGATGTGCGTGCCTACATAGGGCATTGTCACGTTGGTCATGCAGAGAGTTAATCACGTGTGTAACCCTCAGTGCTAAATGGCTTTTAGTGCAACCACCACATTACTGCGCTCACTCGCACAAAAGTATGACAAATGTCCAAAGACACCTAAGCACTTCTAAAGGGTTCTTAAAGCGAGAACATTAATGCCCAATTGAACGCTTGAGACTTTTTGCTTTCAACCTGTCCATTTTCGAAGGTCCACATCCTCTCGTCACTCTACACAATTTGCTTCACAATCCACTTACCGCCATATGCTTTCGAGTGGCTTCCATCGGTCTCCTACACATTGCGCCTCTGCTCAGTTCTGCCACCAGGTAATGGAAGATTAGATGACAATGGTGGATTTGCCTGTCTGTTCGCTTGTTCAGCTGCATTCTTTAGCTTTTTCCACTCATCTGTGGTGCACTGGCATCGACAGCCACCATTCGCTACTGTGGGAGCTCAAGCACGTGCTTCAAAAGGCTTCAAAGACTTTGTCTAGAAGCCTTTTTCCTGTTACGGACGCCAATGCCAGACACCGGCTTTTTCGCTCACTGGGTAATTCATTGGTTTGGCAGTAATAACGTGGTTTCTTACACAATAATGCCTACGATGTGCAAGTACTGTGAACACTATTAGCGCATCGTCGTCTCACAATAACTGCCTGTGTGCATTGCACATTTTTACATGCTTTTGCTGAAGACTTTTAAACTCCGCTCTTGAGAACTCTAAATCTTGCCTGGGAAAGTCCAGAGGAGCATTTTCACTTAATTAAAGGTACTACAGTCAAACACGGATATATCGAAGTCCAAGGTGATCGCGAAATAGTTCGATATATCAATACAGTGTAGACACCATTTATAACGCAACTGCTCATAGTGTGGGACCGGATATAATGCGGGCTTTTGTGACGACCAGTTTGCCTCCCATAGAACTCAATGCATAAGCATACCGCTTAAAACGCGGTTGCCCGAAGCACAATACTGTTTACGGTGCGGGTTTTTGGCGGGTCCACTGATCGACCGATCGACTGGAGCAGGTGGGGCATTGCTTTACGGTTGCAAAAGAGAAAGAAGAAAAAAAAAAAAAGAATAACCATCCCACCAGCGGCTCGCTCGCCGCTCTCCTCTAACTTAGATGCAGAAAATAAAATCGGCACCCTTTAGTTCACGTGTTCAGTTTGCACTCCCGTGATAACCACAACTGCCCACGCTTTTGGCGCACCTCTGAAGATAGCGAGCGCCGTGCACAGCGCGTAAGTGTTTCTATTACGTTGGCAGATTATCAACCCCCCTTTCTCTCTCCCAACATCTAAGGATAGCCGGCCAGGCCACGAGTGAAGCAGGAGGTTTTCAATACCCGTACGTTGTGCTGATAAGCAACCGACGTTGGCATCGCCAACGCAAGATGGGGTAAAAAAAAAATCCAGCTTGTGTATTTACTGCGTTGTCTCGCCTGTCCATCCCCCATATCCATTCTTCGAGATGCCAAGAAATGGAGATGTGCTCCCTCACGCTAGCGGTTAGTCAAAAGAGCGCGGTAACGTCTGAATGTGGAAAGAAGTGACGAAAATAAACAGTGCGCCCCCGCTTTTAAGTGGCGTTCGTTTGAGCGATGACAAACAAGGAATGGACTGAAGCGTAGGTTGCAATGTGGTTTGGATTTTTGCCTTGTTTTGTGTGTTATAGTGCGGATTTTGGTGGCTCCCGCGACTACGTTACAAGCGTCTACATAGTGTAACTTGAAATATAAATATGCCTATCTGAAGCTGATCTGAAAAACTCCGCACATCACGAGAGTTTTCAAGTCAAGAAAGTGGCAGCTTACCGATGTGTTCCTCACAGCAGGGAAAATTAGAACCACAACACAACGACTCCCGCGCTTTATTTAACATAGAAAAGCGAGATTGATTGCTTCTTTTCTGTGTCAAGTTCACACGACCGTCTTCAACCTTACTAACGACATCCAAATGAGAAATCCGGCTTGTACACTGTACCACAACAATGGCAATCTGAACACTAGGGCAACCTCAGCTGCAGTAGGCGGTTGGGGAAAGTTGTAAGGGGGCGGTAGTAGGGTCGCTCTTTCACATTGGTGATGTCCGCCACAGCCCGCACATCGTCGTCAGCACTTACGAACTCGTGTGCCAGTGTTGCCATTGCTTCATTGGAATGGGCATGGGAATGCTGACAGCTCTCTAAATTCACTCTCGAGGCACTCAGTGTCGTCTTCGGTATCTGAACACGCTCGTCTGGAGCGCAACAAATCCACTTTGCACACAAAACACACCGGAATGGCCGAACCACGGCCGTGCTGCCTTCGCCTTTACATCAGGTTTGATGCGCAGTATCGCACTCAAAAATGCTGCCAGGAATTCAGCCGACATTGTGTCACCGGCCTGCCTGTAACCGTCAAATAATGTCCGCTGTCGTCGCTAAATCCAAATTCTGTTTTTCTGTGACCATGGCTCAGAAACGCGTGCCGCGGACAAACAAACATGCACTACACCACACAAGTCCCCTGCTGAAACACCAGTGACTCAAGCACCAAAAGACGAATTCCCGAAGGCGGTGTGTACGAGATTTCGGCTTCCCCAGTGGTCAAAATTAATCTTGAGCATGCTTTCAACGCCTTTCTCCCTCTCTGCATTCTTGCTGCCATGCGGCTACCCCCAATGCTAGTGTGCGAGCAGGTGTTGAAGGCCATCGAAGCGACGTGCCGACACCCACGAGTGGCAGCACCCACAAGAATTCATCATCTTCATCGTATCCCCCCCCCTCCATCAGGAAAAGCGCACTTTGTTCGATATATCGAATGTGCCCGTGAGCAAGTTCGATACACGCGTACAACAGCGCTATACTTTTGCATGGGATTTCCAAGGGGATCTTCAGACTGTTCGATATAGACAATAATTCGATTATCCCCATGTTCAACTGTATTATATCAGAGCTCAATAGAAAACAGCACACTG
This sequence comes from Haemaphysalis longicornis, assembly GCA_013339765.2. NCBI lineage: Eukaryota > Metazoa > Arthropoda > Arachnida > Ixodida > Ixodidae > Haemaphysalis > Haemaphysalis longicornis. The sequence goes on from CM023452.1 coordinate 192,225,490, forward strand.
CTACAAGTGCCTTTGCTATACATTACATTTAAAGCAACGTGCCACTGAAGATACTTCCGAAAATAGAAGTGTTATGGTCATGCAGCGACAAGAGTACGCAAAATGCAAGCACCCCAACAGCTTTGTTCCCCCCCCCCCAAGCCCAGCATTTTTTTCAACCCCTCCGCTCCCTGCCATATCCAGAAGCTTCTTTACGCCACCCCCATTCCTTGTTTGTTTCAGGGACAGTCAATTCTGAAGGTATTAAGTGACCTGAGACACTTCCCTGCACAAAACTTGACTACACCACTCATTTTAAAGGCTATGGATATGTGCATACAACTGTAAATGTGAATTGTCATATTGTGTTTACAGAAAAGATGCCCTTTGAGGCATCTTTCATATTACTGTATAGCATTTAAAAGCCAAAATTTTTTTTATTGACAGCTAGATGTGTAAGCTACATCTCAGAACTCTACTAGACTAATCTTTCCCCTTTTCTATTTTGTGCTAGTGAAACTGGCATATTCACCAAGATTGTCACAATCAGATATGAACAAGTAAAAGAATTTCACCACAACACTAAAAAAAGAAAACAGCAAGGACTACATCTGAAACAACACTTGTAACTACAAAGTTTAGCACGTTGTCTTGATCTAAAAAATTAGGAAAGAAGGAACAAAGCCTGGGTATACTAACGTCATAATACGCTTCTGACTCCTGAGAGGACCCAAGAAGAAGAAAAAGTGCAAGTTAAGGCAAAACGAAGAAGGCAACTACACTTGCTAAATTTTTGTATGTTTGAGAGGTTACCTGCCCTGAGCAATGGGCAGCAGCTTAATAAAGTTAACTCAAAGAACCACAAGTTTAAAGCTAGTATTTCAGTCGTCATATGCACTTTATTCGGCATTTGGCTTGCGTTGACAAAAAAACAATTACCACTAGTAATTAGTAATGTGAGAAATAAGCCACGAAGTTGACCCGCGACAGCCCAATAGGACAGTCATGGCCGCCAATGACGACGTTTAGGCCATGCCAGGGGTGCATAATGAGAGAACGAAGAGAGCGCAGTTGGTTCTTTTGCGTCTTTCACACCAAATGCGCGCTCACCGCTTCACATGCCGTGCAATCATTTGGCTCAGGTATTTCCTGGCAGTGTAATCGAAACGTTGCGACAAGTTGCTCGCACTTCTCGAAGGTATTCCACGGTCCTTAATTAAAGGAAGCCATGAAGAGAAATACACTTCGTTTAATTTGAAAGAACTAGGATTCAGTATCTCACTCAGCTCCATTACAGCCACAAAAGATGTTTTTTTAACGAAAAAAAAAGCAAGAAGTATTTAAAAACTTTCAAATTTTGCGCCACAGTGACGTGTTATGAGCAAGAATGACGTCATACGGCCAACAATAAACAATTTTCAGTGCGTTAACTGCACGTTAGCATTCAAGTGATGTCAGTCAAATGGAACTAGAGGCCCCATTAAGACGTCCAGTCATGTGTCGTCGCGACAGGTCAGTTAGGCGGCCGCCAATCGCACAAACAAGGTTCCGTGACGTCATAGAAAAGTTGCGGGAAATTGGCTAGGGGGTCGCGACTGCTTCAACAGTTTTCTTTAATATCCTCCGTTATTTGTTTGAAGATTGCGATGATATTGGTATCATTGTTATCGGGACTAAGCAGTCTTTCTAATAAACCCAACTTGTATTTTGTCTTCATGGCTCCTTTAAGCTAGACTGAGCGGTTGTGAAGTTATTTTGCCACGCTAGGAAGTCGTTTCTGCTCCATACTTGTTCTTGCTCCGTGCACAGAACGTAAAATTATTCATCAATCTCAGCTATGCTCAGTATTTTTTTTATCACAGAGACACTTTAAGGCATAAAAAGTTTGACGTTAACAGGGCATCTGTAGGGGTTAGTTGATGTTGTCTTTCTAGTCCTTGTTGCTACTGTTCAAAGTACAAGCACTTTCACTTCAGTCAAAAAGATTTTTTTTTTTAATTTCGTACTGCTAATGAAAAACGTGTATCTCTGTGTGCCCATGCATACAAATGCATGTACAGTTTGCAGCCAATCCATATTCGCAAGAGCAACATAAAGGTTAATACAAGATATATATATATAAAAAAAAAACAGAATACTAACTTCACCAAACTCGTCTTCGTCCTGAAAAAACAAGGAAGAATTTTAGCCCTAAGCTCTCGCCGCCCTTCTTTCTCAGCTACTTCACACAGAGCTAGTAATTTTCCAAAATTTCCCTAACCATGCTGCCCCCCAAAGCCGTTAGTTAAGTCCATGCACTTTGCCGAAAGATAAAAAAAAAGAAAAAAACAAATGCTGATGTTTTTCCTAAAAATATTGCATACACTGAAGTCGAATCTCCACAAAGGCGTAGTGGTGCACACAAACCCCGCCATGCAACCCCTGTTGTCCATCAAGAAAATTTTGCTAGAAAAGGACTGTATTGAGGTAATGGTTTCCTACTGCAGTGCGCAATGGCCTCAGTAAAGCGACACTGAAGCAAAGCTGCCAAGCTGTAACTAGTGGCGGACATTAAAAAAAAAAAAAAATCAAGCCGTTCCACTCAATGTGAAAGCTGTCACAAGGGCAGAGCAGTGATTCGCCAAGATGGGCTCTAGCGCCGTTATCCGCTCACTGCTACCACCCAATGCAATTCAAATTTCCCGCCTTCGCAGTGCTCTCAGCGTGCCCCTGCCTGAAACTGCGCCAGCGGAGAGTTCTGTCTCTTTGTGCTTGCTTTTCCCTCCCGCACGTGCCGGCGTTGCCCGCCACTTTTTCCCGCTCACTATCATAAAAAACAACCCAACGAGCGTTCCTAACTAAATGAACACAGGCGCTGCCGGTTAATTCCGTATATTTTGCCTCAAATGTGCCTGCAGTTTTCTTTGCGCTGAACAACGGGGAGATGTAGGACAAGTTCCAGTGGTTCACGAGTTTCGAACGCTTGTGACTATATAAACCGCTTGGCTTTCGAAGCCTCTGGGCTTACGCCGCGACGACAAAATGCCGTGTGGCCCAACTTGGGTCCAGCGAGCGAGCTACGACGACAAGGCGAGCACTAAAGTGCTCTGCATTTAAAATCAAATTCAGGGGATTGAGCGCACCGAAGCTACTCCTGGGCTGTGAGGCATGCCGTAGTGGACGGCTCTGGATTAATTTTGACCACCTGGGAATCTTTAACGTGTGCTAAAATTTCAAACACACATGGGTGTTTTTGCTTTCTGCCTTACTCCGAAAAGCGGCCACTGCGGCTGGGAATCGAACCTGCGTCCTCGTAATCAACAGCACAATACCTTAGCCACTGAGCCACCGCGGCGGGATAAATTTAGACCCGCTGGGGATCTCTAACATACCCTTAGATCTCGACACAAGACCATTTTTCCTTTTTCGCCTTGAACATAAAAGTAAAAACGGTTGCCACGACAGAAATCGAATCCGCTAACCTAATCATGCTAGGTAGCCAGTCTTGGCCACTGAGACATTGTGGTGACTGCCTTATAAGACCCGAGTGCCTCAGCTGCTTATACATCCCTTGCTTCAGTGGTCTCAGACAGCTTATTGATGAGACCATTCTTCGCATTACAGCTTTTTCGCAGAGCAAAAAAACAAGAAATATAGAGCCCTTCCCACTAGTGTGGAGGTGGAAGACCAGCAAAGCAGTATTGGTAGATAACTATACTGAGGTATGTATGCGAACTTCCTATATCGATCGAATGAGAATGCACTCGTAATTTTATTAGAAGCAATTCTAAGTTAATTTTCGTATAATTTGTGTCTGGACAGTTTTGATATTGCAAGAGTTATACCCGTACCACACGTATACGAAAAATGACATTAAGTGCTTCAAGGCCTCAAGTTTTAATGCCATTAATTCGCTGCTATACGCAAAAATATAATGCCATTAGCTCTAGTGTTATGTTTGGTTCAAGGAGTTCTGCACAACTCATTTGCCGTCACAAATGTCTTAATTAAATCTTGCCTACTCTCGAATGCAATGGGCACCAAATGGAACCAACGAAACTCTCAGCACCAGAGTGCCGATGTAGAAACGAGACTGAACTTCGAAATAAGACGATTTTTTGTGCTCTCTTGGTGGCAAAGTTCTGAAGAAGACGAAGTTCACCAAAACAGTGGCAAAAGGCAGAACATGATGTAACTCGTAGTTTTGAATATTTCGGATTTGGCTACCACTGGCAGGCGATGGCAGCTGCTGAAGCCACTTCGGCTCCGACCATTTTTTAGAAAGCACTCTTTTTCATAACGTTTTCTTTCATGAAAACACTTCTAACCCTTTCAAGACATTTTTCTCTGCATTAAGAACTTCTACAAAACAAGTGCATTTATCTTTTTGGTCATTACCACCATCATGCCTAACACCTTTAATGTCTGCGTTTTGGCGTGTGACATGAACCGCCCAAATAATGTCAATAGGTTTCTTAAGGCACTTAATGTCATTTTTTGGCACATGTGGCACGGGTATTAGAGCCATTTTGTGTGGCCGTACTCCCACCATAGACAGCCATGTGTTCACAGCAGACGGGAACTCAGTAACACTTACAACTTTTCTGTGAACTAACTAATGACGAGTACATGAAGCTAGGCATAATAATAGAGTCATCTTAGCGGCCAATTCCACTACAATTTTTTCTAAGATATCTACACTAGATTGAGAGATACAGACCATTTTACACTAACTCTGAAGCAAGTGCGTGCAAGTCCTTCACAACACAACCCGATAAACGCCCGCAATTTCGGTCAGAATCTAACGCAAGACAGCTTCATTGCAAGTTTCAACCACATCACGCCCATCATTTCTCCAACGAACAGCCCCCAACTTTGCCCCATGCCATGCCATGTGCAGAAAAGTCAAGCCAAGACTAGACATTCCCTCGCGCCAAAAAAAAAGGAGTTCCCAAGAAAGCCCACGTGCTGCTTACCATAGTGGTGCCGAGCTGATTATGAACGAAAATAAGAATCTTCCCAATCCCGGCCTTAATGTGCCGCGGTATGCTCAACACCGAGCGCAGCAGAGCGTGGCACACATCGTGGACTGAACTTACAGGCTCGAAAGGCTCCTACGGGTTTTTCAGTCGTTTTCGGAAGGGGGGCGAGAAAAGGAGAAAGGCAGCAGGAGGGGTGGAATGAGAAGGCTGGGAGGCAGCAGGCACAGGTGAAGCAGCAATAACAGCAGAACAACAGGCTGGCATGCAGAGCGGGAAAGGGGGGGGGGAGGCAGCAGACAGTGCAACAAGAACGGGCACCTACAATCGTAAAACACAATGGGGGATTTTTGCACGTTCAGTGAGGCTTTTTCGAGAAATGCAGTGGCGAGAACGCGTTAAAAAGAGTGCAGTGCCAGGCAACAGCCATGCTAGGCTAGTTGACTAGGAGCAAGCAATTTTATGAACGGCAAGCATCAACATAGGGTGGCACATCGCACTGTGTACTATACTTAGAAACGAAAAAGTCTTTGAAAACAAAAGAAAATTGTTTCAAGAAATCTCACCGCATTTTGGTTGTCTCCAGCAGCGGCGTCACCTTCCCGTCTGAAAAAAGTCGAAAAAGAAAAAGTCTCAAACCTTCGGGCGCAAGTTCCACTATGCTATTCTGCCAACCTGCAAGGAAAAGCCAGAGTGGGCATTGTTCTCGACAATCTTACAAAACGAGCTTGCTGAGCGAACGGCCACGGGAATGGCCCCATTTCGTGCAAGATGGGAAACGAAATTCTCAACAATCTACTGTTCAAAAGTTTCCAGACCCTCTCGAGCAAGTCTGGATGGCCAGTAAAGGGATGGCTGGTGTCTGCATTACTACATTGATTCATCAGTGTAAATGATTTCAGTGTCAACTATCTGCTAATTTCGCTTTCTCTTGGATTGGGTCAACAAATTCCCATGCAACACTGCATCACTGCAACTGCAAGGAGTTACATGTATGATGTCACTAAAGAGGACGGTACGTCGTAAAACTGAAACCACTTCACGTGCAGTACGCCTGCAGTTACTGCTCTCGGTAGTGAAGCCACTCCCAGTTGTGGACATCACATAGCTGCGAACAATCTGCATCAGTTCCCTTGCCCAAAATGGACACTTTTCAATCTCCTTGCAGTGGCCTCAATTCACCAGTCAACAAATTTTATTTCTTACACACACAAAAGCCTGAGCATTACACAGGAGAGGGCCCCACAACCGACTAATATATGATGGTTTTTGAACTTAATGTAGCCTATATCAGAGTAAATTAGCCCAATAAAAACTTCTTGGGGTTGTTTTTCATCCAAGTGGCCTTACATTCTGTAACATGCTTTACAAAATTCGATGTACAAGTCTCTTTACAACCATCTTCCTGTACCCCTTCCTATTACCAAACAGCTGTGGAAGTGGTGGCATCACTTTATTCCTGTTAAAACTGCGATTGCTAACCACCCACAGCACTAAGGAAACAAAACTAGGTGTGGCCATAGAGCCGTCTTAGGGATGAAATGTGGCAAATTTCTTAACACACGCATTATACGCAAGTCAAAGCCATCTTCCAAAAGCACATTGTTTTCTTAGACGCTCCACCGATTCCTATTTACTGCGAGGTGAGAATGCATTCGTAGCACCCAAAATGTAACCCACCGTACGCAATGCAGCTTAGCCAGAGGATTATTTAAAATTTGTATCAGCCACAACAATGCCATAGGGATTTTACTACATGCTGCTCATAGCAAAAGCAGTTCTTTAATAAAGCACGAAATATCGCTCTTGCTCTTCCGGATCACAAAAATGTACGATTTAGTGCTTATGTAACGAAAAATTGGGTGCAACAGTTCGCCGTAATATACTGCAGAATTTTATCAACGTAGACTGATCGTACATTTGCTCTCAGTGTGCCAATAAAACATCCTTGATTGTAACATTTCCACAGCGTAGATTGAAAGGCAACAATGCTGGCTGTAAGACCAAGGTAAGCTTCTGCTGGGCTTGTGGGCCCCATTTTGGTTTGGCTGATAAATAGTTCTTACAGAAATGCCCTCACAGAATCCATATTTGTGCAATAGATATGAAAAGAAAGCTGAACGACACAGCTGCATGCTCTGTGCATGGGTATGTTTTATTCCTGTTCCCCTAAAATACGCTCTATCTACTCATATTGCAAATTCTCAACTTCAGATCATTTTTTTTAGCATGTGACTTTAGCATTTTTTTTAGCATGTGAACCAGAATTGCCTAAAGTCTCACTGATTACAAGTTTATAGATTGCATTAAAACAGGAACAGGAACAGGAACCAAATCTTGATTCTGAAGTAACCTAAATTGTTAACCACAACACTTATGATTCACCTTTTAAATTCTTACCAAAAGCTGCAAACCGTGTCAAGCGCTAATCTAATACTCTTTTTTTTACTTGTGGCAACACAGATTAAATCATTTAATTGAGAGACCATAAGAAAGAGATTGCAATTACATGTTACCCCTGAAAAAAGGAAAAAGAAAATTAACAAAGGAGACTGGAATACTGTGTGGAAGACATCAAAAGCATAATGGTTAATAACATTATGGTTAATAAAAGGTTTGTACATGATGAATAACCCGGGATGATTAATCTTTAACGCCAAATGAATAAGTAGACCATACAACTAAACCAAAAGGTAACTGTATCTTGAACGTTTTCCCACCTAAAGAATGTCTGAACACTGCATTTCCACTAGACTGCATAATATGCTTCACGTTTATTGGTTATAATTAAAAAGACAGCCATAAGCCATGAATTTAAAAAAAAATGTTTGAAATTTGGTGCACTAATAGTGCTAACAGCCCTGTAAGTCTCACTTTTAAACAGTGCGGGCAAAAATCTAAAGCCGGATGCGAGAAAAACTTCAGCTGCCCTACCATACATCGCAACATTAAAATACTCGCAAAATTTACGAACATTAATGTAATGGAAATGATAACATTGAAGTTCGTCCTTACATCATTCAAGTTCCCCACACTGGTCGCACAGTGACTGTGCAAATGATTTGCCAATGCCTTCCAGGGAAAAAAAAAAAAAAGTGGAAAGAAATAGTCGTCTACAATACTGCCCCTTTTACCTTTGAACTTTACCAAACTTAGTTCCCCATTGTTATCTGGAACACAATGCACAACAGATCTTTCAGCCTCGTTTCGTCAAACTTGCAAAACGCAAAAGCAGTCTGCATTTCTTCCGCCTGCAGGCAGGCGTTGTGGAGACTGCCGACACGGCTACAACACGGCGACCGCAAAGAAATTGAGTTTGATGCAAATACATGCCATTTCGCACAGTCTTAAGTTTTCTTATCAAGATTATTATCAATTTTGTCCGACAACATGCAATTCCAATGCATGCAATACAACTTCCTAGCACCGGTTACCGACAAACCAGCTGATATTAAAAAGTCACCATTTGCAGAGCCAGTCTTGCCAATGACACCTGACTGATAGCTTGACTAAGCTCCATTTGACTGCTTTTGGTTATGTCTGTTCGCAGTTCAAAGAAATCCATTCTTCATCGCTTAACGAAATATGTTCAAAATGGTTGTACCTTGAAAATGGCTTTTTCGTTTATTTTAGTTTTAGCAACGTCTCAATTTAAACGCGCTCCAGGATTACATAAGTGCAACCTTTATACAGAACATTTGCCCAAAACCTAACTGACATCTTGTAATATTTGCTGGGTCACAAAGTATTTTACTCACAGGCCCTTAAACATTAAATAACTGCACGTCTGATTCTTTTTAAACCGCCAGCATTAAATCCTTTCACGAAACAGCTTGTTAATACCCTCTCAGTAAATAGCCACCTAGGTTTAACTCAGACTATACAAACAAAAACAACGTTCAATTAAAAAAAAAGAAAGAAAACTCAAGATGCTCTTTGTTTCGATATTACCCAAAAGAAGCCCCATAAAACAGCTGAGTGAATAGCAGCTACTGAGCTTTTCATTCAAAGACATGCCGCTAACCGTTATAGGTGAATACTTCCTTTGTTTTTGCTTGGCTATAACGGCTTTCACTTAACTGAAGCCACTGTATACTAATGCACTGAACAATAAATTAGTACTATAATCTCAGAGCAGTGGGTACCAGCCAAGTTTTTAACGAGGCAGGTTAAATGCTACAAAATGGTAGCAGAAATTGAATTTGTAAGTCTCGAGGGACCTTCTTCTCAGGAAAGCTATTGCACTCAAGTTAAATGTTAATGTTTGCACATGCATACAAATCTAAAATGTGTTTCAAATTGCTGAAGAATGAACTAGGTACACCTAGTCCCGTAATTTACGGTACTCTGACTGAAAAAGTGATGAACGCGTAACAGAAAATTTGGATGAGGTAACAGCAATTCAAGGCCAACTTTGGGTAGGGGAAGCTAGAAACCCCTAGAAGAGAAAGCTTTACCACAAATCACACACATACTGCTCACCATAATAGTATGCCTAAATGAAAATGCATGCTACATAGAGAAGCATTTTCTGAAAGCTTGCCAAAATACAATAATCATGGAGACCTTAAACACATGAGCCCAATAAATCTGTCGTTTTCCCTTAGACAGAACTCAACAAGCTTTCGCACTAAGCTCAAACTCAAGGTGCAACATGTCGAAAGGATATTTCAAACGTTTCCCCTCCACATAAGCAGTGTAAAGTTCGCCACGGGGCTTCTAGCACTGCGTGTCACCAAAAAAAATCCTACGAAACCTCCTTTTTTGCCAACGCCGTATTCAGCGACCAATGGACATCTATACTCGGTGACAACTTAAGAACGGCACCGGAAGTTGCTGCTGTGCCTTATCACCGTAGCCGGATGTTTCTCTGCGCGGCGCAAGTAGGGCGTTACTGGGAATATTTTGAACATGGCGTGAGCCGTTCCCGTGATTTTTTGGACTTAATATGCTTATAAACGACTCCAGCTACGACAAACAAACTGCGTGAGAACAAGGCAGACGACTTATCACGCATTCATAGCAAACCCCTTTCAAAACGCGCACGCACTGACGTCACAGGTCCGGCGCTTTGGCGGAGTGATACACTACATGAGGTGGTGCCGTTCTTGAGTTGTAACCGAGTATAGCCCACCAAATCCCCGATGCCTCATGTCAAGGAGTCCAAGATACTCCCGCACGTAACCGTGGCAACCAGCACGGGTGAAATGACGCGCACTGCCCTGCCACCGAGCGTGTTGATCATCCGAGCAGCTTACGGGGAATCCCGAGGCCTGTGGTGCTCGAAGCGCAGCAGTCCGCGGGCATTGGCCACCATGACGAGCTGGCCGTTGGAGTAGAGCTCCACCACCAATGGAGTGGCGCGAACCACAGCCCGGTGCTTGCCGAAAGTCACCGTGAACGACTTGTCGTCCTTGCCCTCCAGGTGCAAGCTGTGCAAAGCGAGAGCGGGAAGGAACACCCATCAGCACTCGCTGGCATCGTCAAAGCGTTTTCCACACAACCGACTCGACTGAAGCCTTTGTGGCAGAGTTATAAGCGAGAAATAAAAATGTAAACAGGAAAATACTGAAGGAATGGAAACCAGTGAAAAAAGACGCAAAACATGAGGAGAGACATTAGTGCTAATGCACTGCATAGCGCACCGTCTATCACCCTGAGCGATAAAGAAGTCGGCTTCTTTCAAACTTGAGTGGTGTTGATACGAAAGCAGAGGTAGTTAAGTAACAATAGCATCTTCATTCGTTTCACGCGCACGTGTTTGCGCATGCGTTGACTTGGTTGTTCACAGAGTGTGTCGGTTTCTTCTATTAAATTTCAGTTGCTAGTCCAGCTTTGTGTTGTCTCGTCTCTCCTCGTGTTTTGAGTCTTTTTCCGCTGGTGTCCGTTCCTTCGATATGTACCAACTGGCCCAGCAAGCTGCACTTCTACAGAAAATACTGCACGCAGCACACTCCCATTCATGCTTTTTTTTTTGTCACAAGCACTTGACACACGACTATTGTATCCCAGTCTCAGTGTTAAGAGGGGACTAAAACGACTATTTACGGACCAAATTGAATCAAATTAGGAGCATTGATGTAAGTAACCATTTAAACAACAAAACTGAAATCAGTTTAAGGATACCTTCTACACTTTTCAAGTTAGAAGACTAATTACCTGAAACTTGCATTCGCCATAATTAATTAGGCAAGACGTCAACAAGATTTTTTACGTCGGTGTGATCAGAAATGTCTATTCCGTGCAAGGAAGCTATTAGATTATTGCATATATCCTTTAGGCATAAAGAAAAACAAGAGAAGTTTAACCTCTTTTGAAATCACAATAGTTCATGTCAAAAGAAAGGAAACTTCTGTCTTTCTTTTTGGATACCTAAAGCAAATAAAGCAATAATCTATTAGCTTCCTTGCACAGAATAGACCTTCCTGATTATGCTGACATAACAATCTTGTTGAGTTCTTGTCTAATCAGTTAATCTTGGAGCAGCTTTGTGAAGATAATTAGTTCCATAACTCAAAAAGTATAGAAGATAATTTTAACCTGATTTAAGTTTTGTTATTAGGTGAGTTAACTGCATAAATTCTCCTAATTTGACTAAATTTGGTCCATAAATAACAAAAATAGTTTTACTTGCCACGTCCCCCCTTAAGCAACTGCTTGTTGTTGGCACCAGGCCCATTTTTTTTTATAAGCCACTGAATTAGGTATAAAAACCGGCAGACCAAACACAAGACTTGACACCAATCTAACTGCTTCTTCGACGTCTGTTTTCTAGTTATTTTATTTTTAAGTGCAAGTTTACTCTATCACTCTATTTTGTACAGATACTTCACATCATCAACTTTGCGACACCACAAGTCCAAACACACAAAACAATTTTTTTTTCTAAAGTAAAGTGCCGCTGCGTGCCTGGTACATGCATACAGGGAGACGACTAGAATCCCAACTTTTTAGTTGCTAGAGCAAACATTTATCTTAGTTAAAAGAGACAAAAGACCACAACTCAAACATTCAGATTCATGTTTTCATGTCCACACTTGATCTCTTGCTCATCCCAATGTCTAGTCCTACGGATAACTGCTGCAGCAGTCAGGCTAACTTCCCTTCTGCCCTTTGTGGCAGCCTAAAGTGCATACACTGTAACCTTAATGTGTGCAGCATGTTCCTTGCGCACGAGCTTTTTATAATTGTGACCTTTGAAAAACTGGCACAAGCATGTCAGTGTTTCTGATACAAAAAAAAAGAGAAATGGTACATTTCAAATCTGCCCAGCTCAGAAAGTGAAGTTCAAATTGACTTGACAGATGCCATGGTTACAAAATGCAATTGTTCTTCAGACTCTGGAACCGGAAGCATTCATTTTCACGGCTACCACAATTGAGGTGCTAGCCCAACCTAAGGTGACAATAGACCAAATGTCAGCTTCTCATTTAAAATTCCACAAAATGTCACTTCATTCACTTTGCAAGAAATTGATAAGCCCTCATTTCCGACTGCTTACGTGTCACTAACAACAGATGAGTTGAGGCTTCCGCATGAAAGCCCACCCGCCTCGTAGTAAAGTCCACAAAAAGGTCATCTTCTATTGTTCATTTAATGTCACTTCTTACCAAGAATAAACCAGCTGAGAAGCGGTACAATGCTCTCCGACCTTGCTAGTTTCATCTTACAGACCTGTTCTATCAAGCACTCTTCATACAACGAGCTTCAGTTCCAAAGTAGTTTGGATTATATGCATTCCTCCAGAAACACCGTATTAGACGGACTTCGATAAAACCATTGCATAGCTAATTCAGCTCATGATGTATGGAAGATTAAAATTGGTGACCAAACTTCCACAATTTCTCACACCCTTTTTTTAATGAGGTTACTTAAACATCTTCAACACACCCTATTCTCTACATTTTAACATTTTTCAAATGCCACAAATTTCATTCAAGTCAATTGTGTGAGCAATTACCAAGCACTTTTTTCCTTTCATAGGCCACCCCAACGGTTCAGACGTTTTTACTAAGCCTGCCTTCTAGTGCCTCAGTACACTTATGAAACGATTTTTCACACTGCTTGTTTATTTGGACGTTTTTACCGTAACTGCTATATCTAAAATATTGATCAGTGAATGCATTTTAGTTGTATGATCTGAACTTAAGCTCTTCATTATGCCTGCCTAAATACTATGAAAAACTAGACAGGAAGGCTTACCTACTTTTTATAAGCTTAACTGTCCCAAACTGTATTCCTTGGTTGCACTCTTAAGTGGAAATTACTGCATTTTCCTGCATTTAACTCCCAAGACAATAAGATAAGAAGCACTGCTGCTGGTTACTTGCAATTTATGACAGGTATGAGAAAAATCGGCCTTTTTTTTTTTCACTCCTACAAATGCTAACAAAAGGTTTGTGTCGATGGGTTACACACTCAGATGTGGCCGATCAACAATTTCCAAGATGCTGACGTCTCGGGCCACCTAATTGTGACATTCTTCAAAAAAAAAAAAAACATTCATAAACATGGAGTTCCCACAGTTGTTGCTATGTCCCCTATGCCCCCCCCTTCTCCCCAAGAAAGAACAGTCGTTGCCTATATTACAGCATTTCTTCACAAAATTGCAGGGCCATGGAGCAAAACACAACCTGTAGCAGATTGGAAGAGCTAGCCTTTGCTCTCAGTCGGCTGTATTCCAGCCATGAAAAAGATTTTTTAGCCAAGAGACGAAAGAAATACAAAAGAAAAAAAAAAAACTTTCTAATTTCACGCCACATGAGCAAGAGAGACATACTGTACTTTGGCGTGTATAACCCGCACCAAAAATGCGAAAATTTCAATGGCAAAGTACGGGTGCGGATAATACGTGGGGTTCTTTAGTGCAGTTTCACGGCAATGTGCATCGTGCTGTGAAGCTCCTACGCAGTAACACTGACTAAGCCTTCCATGGCAGCGATTGTGCAAAACATACCAGGACAAAGAAGGAAAAACAAAGACAAGCGCACTCTAACAACTGAATTTTGTTTTTTCTGTCTACGTAGTATGTGATGTGCTGCTTGAGCAGTAGCTTTGGTGCAACTTTTCCGGTATCAAGTGTGCGGGCAATACGCGAGGGTTTTTTTTTCTTCTTTCCCAGCGAGCTGAAAGTGGGGGTGCGAATTATATGCAGGGCGGCTTGTACATGAGAAAATACGGTATTATGGGCCGGCACTAAAAATGTAGTTCTCAGTGTGTTAACTGCCTCATTTGCGTACAAGTGATATGATCAAACGGAACTAGAGGCGCCACTACAATCTCCCAGTCTTGTTTCTAGGCGGTGGTTTATGCCAACAGCCATCAATCGCACAAACACGTGAAAAGAAACTGCCGGATAGTGGCTCGGGAGTCATTACTTCTCCATCTGTTTTGCTCACTACCTTCATTATTCGGTTAAAGTTTGCACCAAAACTTGTACCATCATTATTGGGACAGAACAGTCTTTCTAATGAACTCAAACTTGTATTTCGTCTGCACGGCCCCTGTAACAATTTCCCCCAAAAGTGGCTGCGAAGTTGCCACTGCTTCACATCATTCCAAAGACTCCTCCCCAAACCAATTCAGCTTACTCGGTCTCCTGGATGTTCTCGACGAGTGCCTCCTTGGGCTCGAACCGAGCGACGGCCGAGTTGACCTCGTTGAGCCGCATGCGGAGGAGGCCATCGTCGATCGCAATCAGTTCCAACCGCAGCACGACGCCGTTCTTGACGTTGATCACTTCCGCCTCGACCCGACTGGGCGAGCTGGACTTGACCGTGGGCAGCTGGACATGGTAGGGGGACTCGCCAGGCTTGGTGTTGCGGTTACGCCTGCGACGCAGAGGTGCCAAAAATGGCGTCAAAGACATAAAACTGTACAACACGCAACACACTTATCCATAACAGCGAGTTCAACTTGAATAAGTTATGTCCGAAAACTGCACACACAATCTTTTTATGAAAAACATTGAGGACAGAAGTGGTGGGTAAGACTTTGCAATGCCGTAGTAGTTTTTCTTAAATCCTGTTCAGGTGAGACAGGATAAGGCTAGAAGTGCGAAAGCTGTGTTACAGACAAGTGTGCTGCCCTCCGTAGATGCCATTTGGCCAATCCCCACACCCCTGGATAGGCTACGACTGGAAATGGCGAATGAGGGGGGCGTATACGCCTCTAAATTTTTCATAAGTGCGCTCATTCTGCTTTCATTAGCTGGAAGCCGAAAACGTGTTAAGGAATTTTTGTTTTGCGTGCTTTGCCAGCGGTGCATGACATTAGCAAGACATAGTATAGGTGAATGCATATCTTCTTGTGCAAGTAGAGGCTGAAGAACCCCGTAAAAATGGTGTTTGGTCAACCTTTGTGGTGTTTAAACTGCTAAAATAGTGATGACATGCAAGCGACAACATTTGAAGTGGTTGATCTAAGATTTTGTAGGAGGCCTTCAATCTAAGATATGAGCATGGTCACAGAACAGACAATGACAGCGATTAAAGTCGTGAAGGCATCACAAAAACCTCAGAAGTGTAAGGATTCTGGTGACAGGAAGCTCTCAGTACACCCTCATTTTTAATTTATTCCAAGGTTATAAAAAAATGTACAAAAGGAGTTATTTATTTCTCTAAACTGTCATAACACAAGGTGAATTTAAGATTAGCACGAGGGCTGGGTGTTGCCCCCTGGCAACTCTTCCTTTAGCAAGATTATAGTTGTGTTACAAGTAATTCCGCATATAGAATTAACAAAGGCATTCACAGGGAACAATTTATTTCAAGTTAAGATACACACACACACTATGCATAAAGTCTACACCTGCAACCTAATTTAAAGAAGGAAAAAAAATCTGTGGAAGTGTTTTCCATCCACATAACAAGTACACAATTTTTTAGGATAACACTGCCCCAGAAAAATGTTTTTCGATTTTTGGCCCAACACGCTTAACATTTACCCTTAATAATGGCATTAAGCATTGCTAGCACTCTGAACTGGTTAGCTCTCACAAGGAAGTTTTAAACTGATGGCGCATAGCTACCAAACTGGCCTCACTAAAGCATACTAACATGTCCTAACAGTCGCAAGTTACACAGCTTTCCTAGACTGAGCAGCGCAGCAACGAAAAAGTTACCTCAACAGATAGCTCTTGAAGGCAGAAGACGAGAGATGGGACATCCAACAGATTAAAAATGCTTTACGCTACTACGTCAGCTTACATTTTCGGGCTAAATAGCCTCTGCGTGCACGCCAATCACAGTCCATCTGGGCATGTGAAAAAACTTTCTTTAGAAACATCACCTTTACGCCTTCCTACCAAACGGTACTCGGATCTGTCGGAAACAAATTAAAACTGTACTTGAAATACTAAAAATGTGCATTTACGTGCAGTAAAAAATTAACATCGAAATTTCGGCGCATGAAATGCCGTTCGCTTGCCGACGGTGAAACTTGCACCGGTCAACCCGTACGCGCTTGAATTCTAAATCACGAAGCAGTGGGCACATTTTTTACCTCTTTTTGTATCCTGGGAATTCCTCAGTGATGCCCTTTATGCGGAAATTTAATTTTTGAACGTGCGAAGGCAAAACCTAATGGTAAGCAAAGTTCAGCTGGCGCCGGCGCGCCAGTGGGGGGAGGGGGTGCTTTGCGGGGAAGCAAAAATATGTTAAGAGAACAATGACACTTACTTGCAGAAGCCGCTGTCATTGCACGTCTTGAAGTTTGATCGGTCCACTAGTGAGACGTGTCCCAGCACGACTAGGAACACGGCGAGCCTTAGCATGGTTCTCCGCCTGGGTAGGAGGAAAAGCAACAGCGAAGCGTGAAACCACAAAGGGTGAAGGCGAGGCGGTGGGTCGCTAGGAGAAAAAGCTAACAATCTCAGGGTGGCGGGGCAAATAGAAGTGAATGGGCGAGCGAGCCGGGTACCCGTTCAAGCCGTCGCTTCCTGGCACGTCATAAATGCGTATAATCACTGCTCCGGGACCTCGGAGCAGAGGGAGCTTTGGTCAGGTGGGGAGGTTATGATAACGTGTATATCCCCTCGCCGGCGACGATCGGTAGTTCACAAACGACGCGAGGGGGCTAGGGTGTTACTGACTAATGGAAACGCATCTGTAAAAAGCGATATTTTCGCTGCAAGGACCTGAGAGCAAAAGAAGTTTGAGCAGGGCGGATATTTACGCGATATTTTGCGGTTGCGAAGGAAGCCAACATCACCTACCGGTCGCACGTGGCCATTTTGATTCGACTGCCGCGACGCCCTGCGGACGTGAACCGCGGCTAACGGCAGTGAAAATGTTCTCAATGAAACGATTCATCAAAATGACCACACTGAAAACAATTCTAAAGGCGTATATTACAACTTACATCCATGCGCACTGTTGGTGTCCCGCAAGAAACTAGCTGAAAGAAACTGCGAAAATCATGGCTCAACTAGTTTCGTTTTTGAGGGAACTTCGCACATGCATAGCAAAATTACTTTTTCTCTGGTTGATTTCTTTTCCGCGACAAGCTCGCATTATTTTTACTAAAAATTCCGACATGACACTACGTTTGCTAACTCAGTTAAACCCACTGCAAAATCTTCGCAAATGCTTTTTTCAAGTGCATTCTGCCTGCGCCCAAGAGATCGCGTTCAAAATGAAATTCACAGCTGGGAATTTTGCCATCAACCAGCTAGTGACAGATACCATTCTCTCTTGGCTGTTGAACCCAGCCGAAAAAAACAGTTGGAGGCCCAAATGGACCTGCCTAGAACACAATTGCTCTAATTGGAACCATTTGCATTTGTAATTGGTCCCAATTAAACCAATTGTGTTTTTGGCCAGCCCAAATGTACCGCCAATTGTTTTTTTCGGCTAGGAATAGCTCCCTATACCCCCCCTCCCCCCCCCACACACACACACAAACACAAATATATACTCCAAATTGACAAGGCACAAGCAAGATATGACCAATGTAGTCTTTATTGAGATCCTGTCCGGAGGCAGTGTATTATTGCACGCAGTGCAAAATGCAACCCAAGGCAGAAAAACACCCTTTCTAGACACACTCTGGAGACTCTTTCTCTGCGAAAGACGAGTTAAACATGTCCACAAGCATATGGCTGGGAATCTCCGAGCCACGGACCTTGATGGTGTAGCAGGCGTTCTCCACTTTACGGACGCTCTGGAAAAGGGTCCACACCTTTCGGTTCACTTCCCGACCGGCAGTGTTCCCAAGGCCAATGAAGCCAGTGTACACGTCACGAAGGAAACTGCACAGCACGAACGGTTCCTCGAGATTGCCCTGCCCAACGGCGTTTATGCACTTGCGCATCAAGTTCCCCAGTGAGGTCGGCAATGCCCAGTATGTAATCCATGGGAGTAATCTCCAGGGCAATTGTGGCCGGCGGCGTCTCTGGGGTGGGTTCGCTGGCAGCGACGATGTCACTCTCAGCCTCCTGTTCATGGCGGAAAAAAAAAAAAAAAGGAAATATTTATTAAAGCAAGCAACTTTTGCCACACGCAACTTCGACTTGGTTGCTAAAGTAAACTTGCTGCACATGCACGCAACAAAGGAATTGACTGTGGCGTTCCTAAAAGATTATGATAATGATGATGCATAGACTACATGAAAGGCCCAAACTTTTCAGCAAGCTTTACGGACTAGTAAATGAACAGAATTTACGGTTTTCTTGGCAGACACCAAATCCCCACGATTAACATTCACCCCGCGAAATGACAACCAGATCTGTTTCAAATTTTACCTCTGCACTAACCACACACTGCGCCATCCTGTCAATATGTTCCGTGAAAGCATAAGAAATGAAGTGTCGGTCAATTCCAGACACCCCATCTGATGCAACAGGGCTCTGACGACTTCTGGTGGGGGCTTAGGCAAACGCACGAAACATGCGCTGCGAGTGGAAGATCGAAGTCAAATGTCCCAGCATGAAACAGAAGGGTTGGGGAGGTGACATGATTCCACCCACCTCTGCCTGCTCGTCGAAGATTAAAGCCTTGTTAATCTCCTCCAGGGTAATCAGGCGGCCATCTTTGATGTAGTGAAAGAAGGTCACTGCCTCCACGTACTCTTGAAGCCCTGCGAGTAGGCAAAAATAGGAAAACCACTTCACGAACGATCCATTTAAGGCGTTCCCCTCAGAAAGAACAGCACTGACGATTTCCCGCCACAAACATGCTCCTTCTTAGAGGCTGTGCTGTGCTTGCAGGCTTAAGACGGAAGCCTCAGTATCACCAATGCGTTTCCTCGACTCAGCTGAGAGGAGGAGGACACTGCAATGCCTTCACATGCAAAAATAATTTTCAAGGATCTCCTCTAAAGGAAGCTCAGAAGAGGAGGGATTCCAAATACAAGGGTTAGTCTTTCTTTTTTTGTTGCAATGTGGCCGCTGAACAAACCGGGTAAATTATAATGTGATGACTTAATGGGTTGAGAGGAGAAAGGCGGCAGTCAAAATTCCTTTCACTTGATCCCAAATTAGCTTACTCTGGTTTCTGCGTTAATATTAATGTGGTTTTCTATTGCCCTAACCTTCATACGTTGCACTACCCTTCACGCGGTTCCCTAAGCCTGGCCTAATAAAATGGGAAAAGCAAGGCTGTGATACGCTCTTTTTTTTTTTAGCAGGGACTTCAGGCAGAATATTACTTCAATAATTCTTTATTTCTATCCGCTGAAGAGTTTCCCAACCAATTAAAAAGAAAAATATTGGGGCCTCTAATAAAAATTTGAATCATAATTTATTCCCAGAATTTATCGTGAAAAAGTTATGGCAAACCACCAATATTAAACCAAGCAGTGCTTACGAAACCTTACTAGTCTTAAATGCAAGTTGTAAACGGTGACTTAATTATCTTATAAGATTAATGTCAAGAATGCATAGGTAATATTCTGAGCTTTCTGTTTTTTCTTTTTTTTTTGAGTTTTTTTTTTCCAGCCAACTAACCTCAGCCAGTTCATTCATCAACCCTTCCTACTGTTCTCCTGCCACTGTCTATGACAACACCACACTGGCAAAAACCCTTTAGCTATATTTAGTGTACTGCTAGCCTGTGTAATCTGCCAAACCTTTTGCGAAACAAAGACAAAAATTATTGCTTTTAATCATAAAACAGGTGAAATTAACAATTTCAAAGATTTAATGTGAACACTAATTACAAAATCAGCATGACGCCGTGGCAGTAATTGGTGCGGTGGCCGCAAATGGTGCACGTTGTTTCCTCTTTTGCTGGGAATCAGAAATAAACTACGGCTCTACACTTTTCATAAACGGTTAAATAACGGATTGCATCAGTTAAGCTACGCAATGCCTTCCCACATATGACTTCATCAAATCCCTGGCATTACTGCAAGGCTGTATGTTCGCATGCTGTCGCCCAGATTGGAGTTCTGCAGAAATTCCTCCCAATTTTCCTCCCTCTCCAAAACATTACTAACCTCAGACCACAAGACATGTTTTTGACGCTTGGCAATATTCAGTAAACATTCCCTCCTCCCTTCTTTCCACATCGACCGCTCGCCAAACATAACATCTGACCAGTTGCACATTCCACGACACACCTTTGATAAGCATTTGGACAGAAAGCGGGAAAGAAGCAATTCTTGAGCAAATTCACCACCACCATGGAACGAGAGGTAGAAATTTCACGACGAATTGAGCTTCAGAGCAATAATCCAGCTGCCTTTTCCGGCAATCCACAAATAATTTCTGAACAACCCAGCCAAACAAGCTACAAATGGTAAGGACAATTTGGTGCGATTCCTCGACAGTGGATCTCGCATTTTCATAAATGATAAACTTCCAGGGGATCAGAACTTCCCTAATGTTTCAGTCGTTCTTCCAGAAATACCAAAGGGAATCAGTGAACTGCGAAAGGAGTGGTACAGACGTGAACGCTCAGAATGACAAGTGCACGAATGATACCGCATCAAGCACAACTCTTGCGCGTACCGGGAGAGAACGCCCTGAGGTAGAGGTAGTAGCTCTGCCCCTTCAGCTCGGTGGCGATCTCCCTGAGGCATGAGGCGTTCAGCTCGGTCAGCTTGCTGTCAGCCTCAGCCAGCACCTTGTCCTTCTGCTCTTGGCTGGAAGGGACGAAAGAAAGGTCGGGCTGCGTTACAGGCGTATGGGTTACATTTACGGGTTATACAAGTTACGTATGATACAAGTAACAGATATTACGGGCTTCAGGTTGTACGGCCAGTTTTTAAGGCTTTTAAAGAGTGATGAATAGAAGAAGGCTACGAATTACAATCCGCCTTTACGTCCACATTTTGTACATCCACCACTCCTTCTGAAGAGAGTGCGTTTTGAGAAGCACTACTGGAATACTTGTAGACAAACTTTATGCGCACATGTACCTTTGGGTCCTGTGTTCCAACTGCTCAGAGTATAACGATGCTCCTGTTTCTGAATTCAATCCGAGAGAATTAGATCAAAAGAGGGGATGAAACACCACAGTTTATCTCAAGAGCTAGCATACCACCGTCCTCCGTAATCATGATCCAGATAGAGCAAGACGAAATGCCGCTGTTTACACCAAAGACTGAAATAATTCTGCTGCACTCCCTACCTTAGTGGGGACCGGGCTACATTGCCGCCATTTTCTTTGCAGCACCAAAGAAGCTACGGGTGTTGTTTTTGGTTTTTTTGTTTGTTTGTTTGTCTTTTGCACAGATCCTTATGGTTTGGTGGAAGAGCATGGGTAAGAAAAATTTTCCTTTCTGAACAAACAACGTGCGATGCTCCACTCCTTCATGACCATGCCATAGGCCATTCATTGTTCACGGATTAACGATGATTTTCAAACCTCCCGCAAAAACTAAAAACGGCGCTATTCGGACAACTGACTCCATTTGGCGCGTTCATTGGAAACCCCTTTTTTCAGTTCCGTTGCCGCTTGTTTACATTTCGTGTAGTTAGACGGCGTCGCAAGTGAAATTTGAGCCCAAGGTAGCGGCGAGTTGGGCGAAAACAGCATCCTGTTTCACCGCGCTCTGCAAAAGTGGACAGCGGTTTCAGGGACTTCGGCCACTGCTGCTGCTGATTTTTTTTACCCCAACAGCAGTGATGACTCCAGCAATGACGTGGATTCCTCAGATTTCAGTTATGATGAAGACTTTCCCATTCAACAGCCTCAGACATTGACAGGTGCTGCTAGGGTAGATTCGTTTTTGACTTCGTGCTGTATTTATAAACAAAATGTGCCTAATAACTACTTTTATGTGTAGGGTCTGGACAACGTGTGGCCGGGATATTTTGCCAAATGCACCGCACTGTATCGCGTTATCACCTTCAAGATAGCCTGGCGCTCATGTAAAATTAGCACGGCGGAGTGACACACACTGCTTCTCAAGCGCACTAATTCTTTTTTCTTGTTTTTTTACCACTGCAGTGATAAGGATTTTGTGTGAGAACACAAACAAGCATGCTTGGATGCATATTTTGGAGAGATCGAATGATTCTCGAGTGGCTTCGCGGAGTGGCACAGCCGTCAGGTGTTGTTAGGTTGGTGGGCCCGCAAAAATCCAGAACTTGGTGTATAGCATTGATGTACATATTAAATCACAGCTTAGGAACGTGAGAAACATTTTGCATATCTTAGAATCCCTAAAATAATTTTAGGCTCAGTAAAAATGCCTATTTGTGTTTTGTATATACTTTTTTGGGGCAATTTCTTTTGTTTCGTTGACCAATAAACTGTCCGTAATTACCGATTTCCCAAAACTGCTGTTATGTCTTTGAAAGAAAACTCTATAAGCTACAATTTCATGCACCGCAATCCTAAATGTGTCCAGTAGCTCAAGAGAAAAAAAAAAAAGTTGTCTGGAAGCACCCAAAATCGTCCATTTTTCCACGGTCACGAAAGAGTTAAGATATATGTGAGCACTGCAAAGAGGAACACACAGGATTCGGAACAAATAGTATTCTTTGCACTTTTCGTTAATGTTCCGATAGTGCAAATTAAAAACAAACTTGCCGAGTCTGCTCCCAGCTTTACTGTTACATGTAAACACAAAGAACAAACATTGTGCTTCACAGACATCTTTGGCCTGCTTGAAACGAAGAGAATGGCCGCTAGGGTGGGTGCCAGAAACGTGGACTTAAAGGAGTACTGACACAAAATTTTGGTGTTACTTTTTTTCGCTGCTATGCGTGCTTACCAGCCCACTAATCATAGAATGACGGATTAGACGGTCGAGCGCAGCGTAAACATTCATTTACGGCGTCGTTATTCGTGTCAGTTCGGTGTCAGCTCAAACAGCCTGAAAGGCCTGAACATTTGACACCGGAGGGTCGTCCACGTGACGTCCCATGTCGTCGCCGTATCGCTTCTTGTTCTGGAAGTGCCAGTGACCACCGGATTTTCGGCCGGTCACAGGCCTGCGGAGCATACGTACAGCCAGAGAACCATGATCTGGAGTACACAGCGCGGTGCTTTCGAGCAGCCCGCGAAACACACAGGCTTGGCTCGTACAGCGGGAGGACTGTTTACAATAAGTTTAGGAGCAAGTAGCAAACTTGTCATTCTTGCTCTAAAATTTTTGCTCAGATTAAAATGCCTTATTTTTTTTAATATGTTTCAGGCTAATTGGTTGCTTTTGTTCTTGACAAAAACTTCCATAAATACAATTTCCCAAAACTGCTGTTATTCTTTGAAGAAAACTCTATAATCTACAATTTCATGCACGGCAATCCTAAATGTGTCCAGTAGCTCAAGAGAAAAAAAAAAAAGTTTTCTGGAAGCCCCCAAAACCGTCCATTTTTCCACGGTCACGAAAGAGTTAAGATATATGTGAGCACTGCAAAGAGGAACACACAGGAGGAACAAATAGTATTCTCTGCACTTTTCGTTAATGTTCCGATAGTGTAATAAACAAACTTGCCGAGTCTGCTCCCAGCTTTACTGTTACATGTAAACACAAAGAACAAACATTGTGCTTCACAGATATCTTTGGCTGCTTGAAACGAAGAGAATGGCCGCTAGGGTGGGTGCCAAATAAGTGGACTTAAAATGGAGATGATATCTGCAAGTTGGCGGCTGACCTCATGATGCGATGCAGCAGGAAGATGATGCGCTTGCTCTCGATGGTCAGATCCCTGCTGAGCTTGACCAGACGCTCGTAGCGGTCGTAGCGGTCGTCCAGCTCCACCTGAAAGGCCCTGAACATCTTGACGACCGGCAGGGACTCGTCCACGTCCGAACGCTCCCTGTCGTCGGCCCTTCGCTGCTTGTTCCTCGGGGTCCAGTGACCACCTCCCCGGTCACGGCCTGCGGAAATACCGGTACACACACGTGAGAACCAGTCTATCATGGAGTACGAACAAGACAAGGGGAAGCGGTGCTTTCTAGAGCAGCCGGATAATGTCACAAGTGCTTGGCCCAGGTTAAGGGGGGACATGGCTCTTAAAACAATTTTTTTTTTAATTTTGAAGTAAACTCTGTGAAACTTGTCAGTCTTTCTGCTTTTTTCCCAGCTGATTTAAAATATGCCATTATTTTTTTATTAAGTCAATCAGTTCCCAAGATAATTAGAGATAATTAGCCATTTTTGGAGGAACAATGGACAAAACAGTGTTAGCCATAAAACTGTAATCTTTGTATTTTCCAATGCTATGAACCCTGGTGAGTGCAATAAGAAGATTGGTTTTTTGATGCATCGCTTGCAACTAAAGTTTGGTGCTTGAAATGGCCATTCGAAATGGTTCCTCCCCACTGGTGCCACCAATGTTTAATGAGCTGTAAAATTAGTTCCAAGCGGTGCATCAAAAAACAAATTCTCTTATTGCACTCCCCAGGGTTCATAGCATTGGGAAATGTAAAGATTAGTTTTACGACCAACACAGTTTTGTCTACTGCTCCTCCAAAAATGACTAATTATCTCTAATTATCTTGGCAACTAATTGACCAACCAAAAAGTAATGGCACATTTGAAATCAGTTGGGAAAAAGCAGCAAGACTGACAAGTTTCACAGGATTTACTTGGAAATTAAAAGAAATTGTTTTAAGAGCTACGTCCCCGCTTAACCTAGTGGCATCTGTCGTAGGAGAAAAAAGTGCAAGGCCATCGAAAGAGGAGGAGGAATAAACGTGTATCTGAAGCTGTCAGCCCTGGGGAAGAGTCCTCATTCCAGGACCCCTGAGAGTCCGTCCGGCTTCTTGGCTCGCTGCACCAGCCAAAGCTGGTCGTCAGGGTCCGAGCTGGACAGTGCTCTCTCCAGTGCTCAGGGGAGGGGAAAGGCAGGGGGGGGTAGGTGGGGGTTTCTTATCACAGCCCCAAATGATATGGTAGAGGTGCCCGGAGCCTCGCAGAAGGCGGCATTGCGAGGAGTACAGGGTGGGGGCCAGAATGTAGCCACTATCATTGTGTCGATCAGGTGCTGCTGCCCTCTCCTTCGCTAGCGCAGCCCCAAAGATTTACAGACTGTGTTGGTTTTCATTGTGACATTACCTCGCAGCTCATCTGTGCTTGCTGCCCGTTTCATCCCCTACAAATATTCTGTCTCCGTGCCGCCCAAAAAAGCATCCAGGATACGCACTACGAAAAGCAACCTGCAGGTTGAGAAGAGTGAGTGAGTAAAACTAGTGTCACTAAATTCAGCGACTGTAAGTAAGACGGTTATTGGAGCTGAGTAAAAATTTAAAAATTTACCATCCCTTCGCAAAGAAAATTAAGACAAGGGCGAAAGCTATCTGACACCAAAACTGCATAAAAAGTGCGTCAAAGCCTTCGCTGAAAGCACGTCCAGTCTACCGCCAAACTTTCAAAGACCCAAATCGCAAACGAAAAACAAACCCGTGCGACGATTTTTCGTGCACCAAGTAAACGCGTCTGCAAACGATCTAAATGTATACCAAAATGTGGTTTATGAGACAACGGTATACTATTGTACTCCTTCACGATCGATGCATGTATTGTCTATCTAGAACCATTCCCTTCTCGCAATTTCCCAGTTACCCGTTTTGAAACAATGGGACCCCGGTTTCACGCACGCACTGTGTGTCCAGAGATCGTATCAGAGCTCCATTATATTTCTGACAGAATGCTTTGATCCCGCTAAGAGAGGTTTTGCTTTAAAAATAAAAAAAAAACGGTGGGTGGCCTTTTCAGTCCAAAAATTCGTTAGCTGTAGCTGCTGCTTTGAGCCGGGTTTAAGACAGGTTGCGTGCGGTGCAGTTGAGCTGGGTTGCGTCCCATCATATTGGCTTGGTTGGTTTATGTTATGATAGGTTAGGTAACGTTAGGTTTGACTAGGTACTGTAAAGCCCGCTTATATCGAACAGCGCGAGGATTGTAAAATAGTTCGATATAGCAAAAATTCGATTCGAAAGTGAAGCAAAAAAAAAGCTTATATGAGAGCAATCTTGCCGACGGAGTCACGAGCTAACTCTGAGCTCTTACCACCCTGCAGTTCACTATTGATACGACACTTTCTCGGAAAGAAAACATTAATTAATTGGGGCGAAAGACCTGCGTGAGTGTAGCCTGCTTCTTGGAGCGCAGCGCGCGTTGCTGGTGGACTGCTTGCTCCACGGTATCGAAACAGTCACCAGCACAAGACCGCTGCCCTCAATGGCACTGCAGTATTGCAGTAGCAGGGCCACAGCAGCGACGGCTTCGCTCGTGCTCAGAAGCAATACGGAGTCCTCAGCGTCTTCGACCGAGCGGAAACAAGCATGGATACAAGCGAATAACGGCGAACGCAGCGAACCGAGCAAGTGCGGGCAGCGAGTGGCGCGGACTTGAAGTTCGGTGACACCGCAGCCCGCAGCGCCCAATGTGGCGCTTTCGGCTCCAACGGCATGCATGCGTGGAGCTGGTCCACTCTGCCACGGCCGGTTTGGACGCCCTGAGCTCGCGCTGAGTCGCAAGCGACACGCCGCTGCGCGCCGATGTATTGCGGGAAAGCCTGCCGCATGCCTAAGGAGAGCGACAAATCCCGCGCGGGAGAGTTCGATATATCCATTGTGAGCAAAATCGGTTCGATATAAAAGTTTTAAATGCATGTAATTTTATCAGAATTATACAAGGGTTGTATAGGCAGTAATTCGATATATCCGTGTTCGATATAAGCGGGCTTTAGTGTAACGTCGGTTCGGCTAGGTTAAGTTACATTCTGTTAGGCCCAGTTAGATTACTTCTGGCCATCATATTTGTCACTGTTAGAGATGTACTGGAGAATAACAAAACACTATTTTCAATGTAAACATCACACTGCTTTACAAGCCAATGAGAGGCGAGTGTCGGCAGAATTTCAGCTGGATATTTCTCTCTGCTGCCAGCAGAATGCACACTGCCAAACATTCACCACGCGTCAGCCAACACGTTCTTTATCCTGAGATCTTTGCCTTTGCATTCAACTTTTGCATCCCCCCTCACACGTCAGCTGCCCCCTTTGCAATGCAATCTTGCCTAGAGTGACAGTTTTATTCACCTCGCCCAGTGAATGCATAGTCAAACCATGGCAATTGGGTTCAAAACAAATGGTGAATGTTTAAAATGTTGTTACCACTTGAGGTAGCCTGAGAAAGTACTCCCACGTGCTAGCACGGGAAGGAATACCTATTTTTATAACCAGTGTGCCGAACTTAAAAAAAGTACAGGTTTGGTTACGGTTTCGGTGAATTCATTCCGTTTTGGTTCAGTTCCGGTTCGACTAAATCCCCAAAACAAACTGACTGGTTCAGAAGATTGATTGAATTTTCAGTGGAGTGAAAAAAAATGTTTAGTAGTTAACAAAAAAAAGACTAAAAATACAAAAAAAGCAAAATACTGCTTTTCACCAACAAAAGTGGTGCGATTTCAAAAACATCTTTAAAGGGGCCATGCAGACATAACACAAGTTTAATTCATTCGAAAGATTGCCTCTTGAGAATCATACTGATGCCACTTTTAACACACTTCGCTCAAATAATCTAAATAATAATGAAAAAAGAGAATGGCCGTGCAACCCACAAGCTCATTTCCCGCAACAGAACCTATGATGTCACATGCCCACCTGCGCGATTGGCTGAGGCTGCTAAAAGCAAACGGAAATTAGGCAGGGCTTATAAGCTTGCTGAAGGAGCTATTTGCACTTAAATGTGGTGCATATTCATCTTACAGCGGTAAGAATGGTGGGGTAAACAATGAAAGTTACAAAAATATACCAAAGCGCACACTACTGCTGGTACTGGGTGCACTATGCTTTTTTTAGCTGCACAGCAGTCCACCGCTGCGGAGTTGTCTTACACAACACTTGCCAATTTGCACAAGCCACGTTTGTCGAGCATACCCAATGTTTCATGAAAGATTACTTTCTACGATAATATACGGTCACAGACAAAGCAACGGCGGACAACAGGGAGGACTGACAGTAAGCAAGGCTGAAGAGCCCAGCGACGCACTGAAAGTTTGTTTGAATACCGACCCTCATTACATCAGGGCACACATCAAGAACGCACACGATTTGGCGGGAGAATCAAAATTTTAACCTAAACTGATTAATTTCTCAGTGAATACGGCATCGTTTGCTGCCGGACAAGCGCTGCGGGCACTCTAAAACATGAAATCTTTCGAATAAAGTACGCCTGTATTTTTTCTGGTCTGCATGGCTGCTTTAAAAAACAGGGCCAGACAACAACAATTCATCAGCCACTTCCTCGCCCAGCCTTAGGTCATCCTAGGGAATCTAGGAACTTAGGTCACCCGATTTTACGGGGTTGTTTTTACCAGAGATGGGACACGTGTGTCTGATCAAAATTTCTAATTTGGACGAAAAATATTTGCATATAGCTCCTTGTGCACAGGAAATAAGACAGCTGAAGTTGATTAGCAAAGAAAAAAAATCTTCCCCTTTCCCTTTGAAAAATATCTCCGAGACAACTGCTCACAGACACCGTTTGAAGAGCCACACAAAATTCGTAACTTTTACCTCTGTAAAACACAAGCTATTGCAGCTGTCACCGCAGATTTTTATACTGTATGGACTTTGCATATTTTTGAATGGGTTAACGTATTTATTTTTGGTTTCCCATTGGAATTCTTTCAAACTGCGCACATTATACATTTTCAAAAATTTTACCCCTGTAAAACAGAAGCTATTGCAGCTATCACCGCAGAATTTTATTCTGTCGAGACGTTGCGTACTTTTAAATGGGTTTACGTTCATTTTTTGTTTCCCGTAGGAATTCTTTCAAATTGCAAGAGATACGCATTTTGAAAATTAGCCAAAATGTCGGGAGGTAATTTTTTTAGTAATAATTGTCCTTGGTTTCTATTCTTCATGCAAATTTTAGTTCATGCAACAAAAATGGGATTCATAGTGACTGGACATACATAAGTTTGTGCTGCTAAGCAGAGAAACTGTACGCACTCTCTGCAAGGCAAGATTCGCCTGCTTACTACAACAATTCGCTCACTCAATCACTAACTCGGGCATTTTACTCTAATTTGAAAACCAATATAAAGGAACTGTATCTTTGACTTTCTTTTTTTTTCAAACTTTTACAAACTGAAGCCAAGACAGTTTTTTAGCAAATCAAAAACATGTTGCAATAATAGTTTTGTTGCTACAAAGCACCAAATATAACCTTGTTAGCTGTATTGCGGTGACATATTCGAGTGGTTTGTAACAAACTTGTGACGTCAATGTAAGACAAGAAATGGTTCGTAGAAGCTTGTCCGCTCTACGCGACTTAAGTATCTAAAGATTATACCAGGAATTATATGCAGTGATGACAAGGGACATCTAACTAAAAATCTACCTCTTGGTTTTGTGCTTATTTGATAGTTGAAGGCAGTGAAAAAGAACACAGACTCTTTTTGTATTAACTCTTTGCGTTATAATTTAAAACCAAGTGAAGGGCCCGTTTTTGTTTTTCTGCGGAAACACACTGGCCCAAAAATATTACCACGTTGTATGCCCTGAAAATATGTCTGGGGTATCAGTCACATTGTATATTGCAGTGCGGCAGAAAAATTTTCAATACCTGGGGATGTTTAACGAACGTTGAAATATCGACAAATAGGTGTTTTCGTTTTTGTCAACATCAAAAATACGGCTGCCAGAGGAGGTGATCGAACATGCATCCTTGCCAGCTACTTCGCTATTGAATTACTCCTGTGGATAGCTCTTGTGAAGCATTTACACTTTCCAGGTATGCTACCTTTTTAATCAAATTATGAAATGCAACCAGGAAGCCTGTTTAGGGTATAGGTCTTCGTCGTTGCGCAGAGCAGCAATCTTGCAGCTCGAATGCCTCTATACAGTCAAAACGTAGGAAGGGCAAAGTTGATGATTCATATCACCTTCAGGACGCCCAAAGTATGTCATTTTTATCGTTCAGCCTTTCACTCAGAATGCGCGACCAGCAGCAACATACCATTGCAGCACTGGTGTGCACACCTTTCACCATGTTGCGACCACGTATAAATCGTTAGTGTTCTAATCACTCTGAAAAGGAAAAGTGCGTGAAAGGTTACAAAGTTGATCTTGTGTGAAAGAGAAAGCCTGAATTACATTGACTACGCGATATCAACAACGGGTGGTTGAACCATTTCATTATGAACCGGTAACTGTTATCTCTTTTTTTGGTTCAGTTCCAATTCAGGTTCAGCAGGCTCAAAAAAATCACGGTTTGGGTTCCGTTCTGGCAAAAATACCAGCTCATTCCTGTTCAGATTCGGCTCGACGCCCTGCTTATAACACAATCTGTTGTGGAGCAGGTGACACTTCACTGATCTGGCATACGCTATAAAAGAGCTAGCAGCCTGAGCTTTAGTAAACCTCACCATGCCTTTATACCCCTGCTGCATACTGCTAGGTGCTGGGCTCAGCGTTCACACGCTCATGTGGCCCAGGGTTCACGCGCTCACATCCTTGCCACGAGAGCGGGCTGCTTGTTCCGACGCCATATTTTAGCCAACTCCGACTCGCTTCTGAAATAAACGGCATTGAAACTTGACACTAGCGATGAGGATGACCAGTTTTGAAAACTGACGCATCGACCCATGGCGTCATCACAGAGTTTTCAGGTACAGGCTGGGCTTAGTGGTTGGAGCGGCTTCAGTTCTACTTCAAAGCCGACGGCATCTCGGACACTCGGAAACGTGCCGTTATGCTGATGCTTGGCGGACCGACTACGTACGCGGCAGTAAAAGCATTGGTGGCACCACAAGGACCGAGTGATGTTCCTCTCGAGGAGATCGTCTCTTGCCTGCGAGACCACTTGGAGCCCAGGCCTTCCGAACTCTAAAGTCGCTGTCGTTTCCAACAACACAACCAGTCACCAGGCGAGTTGATCCCGGCCTACGTCGCCACCCTTAAGACTTTAGCGGTGTAGTGCAACTTCGCAAACCGTTGCAGGTGGATGCATTGCAAGGAGATGGATTGGGGGCGCAGGCAACAATGCTTGCCCTCGATGTCATGTTATGTGACAGATTCGTCTGCGGTTTGCAAGATGCCTATCTGCAACGTCTCTTCACCGAAAAAGATTTGTAGTTCCAAAAGGCGTTGGACATATCTCTACGCTCTGAAAGTGCCAAGTTGCCATGGCAGAGCACTAAAAGCAGCGTCGCGGAGGTGAACAAAGCTGGTGAGAAGGCGCCCGGGAAGAATTCTGCGCACCTGACATCGCGCAAGCCCTGCTACCGCTGTGACGAGCAGCACAGCCCAGATTCCTGTGCACACCGATCATCACGTTGCCGGTTTTGCGGGAAGGTGGGTCATATTGAGAAGGTGTGCATGAAGAAAAAGGCCAGAGACAGTGGTAAGCTACACGCCGTCCTTCCACCCGTTCCGAGAAATAACAAGCCATGGCACCAAGACCAGTGCTACGACCTCAATCATGTCTCAGCTGCACCTTTGACACCAAAGCATCTGGTTGAAACTCATGTTCACGGTGTGAACCTCCTTTTCAAAGTGGATTCTGGAGCATCACACTCCATCATCAGCGAAGACACCTTCTGCCGTGCTTGGCTGAAGAAGCCACCCTCTCTTCTGGACACACCTGTGGCTCTGCGCACGTGATCGGGGGAAGGCCTCCAAGCACTGGGAACTGCCATCGTCAGGGTGCAGTACAGGGGCTCGACCCTTGGTGACAATGAAGACGCCTGGATGCAACCTCTTAGGCCGCAACTGGTTCGAACCACTAGGTAGGCATCAGCATCCATGGTCAACAGTCCTGGAGAGACGAAGCCAGAGTTCCTTTGCCTACTTGGGAGGACCCATTGCTCCCTTTGGTAGATGCTACATTTGGACTTAGCTGGACTCCGCTCGAACAGCAAATGTTCTTACACTCGGTGACAACTTTAAGAACGGCACCGGATGTTGCCGCTGTGCCTTATCACCGCAGCCGGATGTTTCTCCGCGCGGCTCAAATAGGGCGCTACTGGGAATATTTTGAACATGGCGTGAGCCGTTCCCGTGATTTTTTGGACTTAATATGCTTATAAACGACTCCAGTGACGACAAACAAACTGCATGAGACAAGGCAGACGGTATCACGCATTCATAGCAAAGCCCTTTCAAAACGCGCGCGACACTGACGTCACGGGTTCCGGCGCTTTGGCAGAGTGATACACTTACATGAGTGGTGCCTGTTCTGAGTTGTAACCGAGTATAGTCTTCGTCGACACATACACCAAATGGTTGGAAGTGCATTGCATGCCAAATGGTACTGCGGCAATGGTCATCCTGGAGCTTTGTTGACTGTTTGCGACTTTTGGAATTCCAGAGAAGCTCGTCACTGACAACGGTACTGCGTCCGTTGCAGCCAAAATGACAACGTTTTGTCAAACGAATGGAATTCAGAAAATTACAAGCACTCCACACCACCCGGCAACTAATGGCCAAGCTGAACGCATGTTGTATGAACTCTAAGCTGGCTCTGGCCAGAAAGAAAGGTACGGACATCAACCTGCACTTGGCAAGATTCCTTTTTAAACAGCACTCCACTGTTAGCTCCGCAACAGGAAAAACCCCAGCACAACTAATGTTTGGTCAGGAATTCCAGACAAATCTGCAGTTTCTAGTGCCGACAAAGCAAAACCGCCATCCAGAACAATCCGACACTTTGAAAAAGGAATGGCTGCCACAACAGCAAGTTTTCATAAGAAACTTCGGAAATGGGCCTTAATGGATTCCTGGCTAGCTACTCGAGAAGAAAGAACACCGCTCGTGGTTTAGTCCAGATGTCTGCTGGACAGGTTCACAGACATCTGAACTATTTAGGCGTAATGAGGACCGAGTACCCAAATCAGCCGTCGCCTTTACCGATGCCATTAGCCCTGGGCACATTGGGTCCTGAGATAACTCTTGCTGGAGAAAAGCCAGTGCCAAATGCAGTTGTCGATGGGAAAGAAGGAACTAGGGACGAGAGATGATGATGATAGACAGCACACCCGCTGGGAATTATTCCGAAGAAAAGCTAGCGCCCACTATGGTTGTCGATGAGGAAAATGTGCTGCAGCATCTCCTCAGCCAGCATTGCAACGGCGCACAAATCCATTGAGGAATCGACGTCGTCCCGCAAGATATAAAGACCCGAACTAGCAGGGGGGGGAGGGGGGGGGGGGGAATGCTACATACCACTATGTCCCGGGGGCTCAACGTTCAGGCGCTCATGTAGCCCGGGGTTCACGCGCTCACGTCCCTGGCGCGAGAGCGGCCAGCATCCACGTTTTAGCCGCAGCCAGCGGCTGGACTCTGACTCGCTTCCAAAATAAACGGCATTGAAACTTGACAACCACATAGTTCCAAGGAGTAAATTTATGCGAAGGAAAGATTGACATCCACTTAAATGCAGCCATACTGCTACAAATGAGAGCTTACAGAATTGGTGAATGTCAATCTTTCCTTCGCAGAAACTTACCCCACCTTGGGGATTTCCCCAAAATCTGTTAATTTGTTTTGGTTCGATGCTGCAACTTTAAAAGCATGCGTACAGGAGACAATTCATGATAGTTAAAAAGGTGAGTGAACGAGCCCAAGCTTTCTGTCAATTAACTTTCTGCTTTCCATACAACTCGGCGTCGTGTTTAACGCGACCGACTGCTGCCTACAAGATGACTCAAAAGTTCAGGCCGGCGCCAGTTTTCTTTCAAGACTTTTCATCGAGCAATAGGGCATCAGCCACTAGATGAAATTTTTCTTCGAAGGGCAACATCGGAATTTCTTCAAGTAGGATGGGGTGGCTTTGAAAGACGGGGAACGCGCAGATTCATGGAGCAAATCAATCACTCGTACAGCCTGGGTGCAAGCGTCTCATCACGCGAAACGCGAAAAGACAAGCTGTGGAACAAACTGGTGGAGAAACAAAGTCACAATTCCTGGAATGTAACAAGAAAACAAATAGAGTGTGAGCACAACAACAACAACAAAAAAACAGGTTGCTAAAGGCGAACCAAAACGGCCGCGAATGAAAGCTTCTCAGGTTCGAAGCGTCCAAAAATTATGCAAACAATACATTCACCTCTTGAGCTGTGGCCCTTGTCATGTGTCTTGCTTTGTTCCCTCATGTCCTCACTTTTCTTAAGTTTTTACGCGACACTTTCCAAAGCGTTTTCAATTTTCACCAAAGGCAGCCAGACTCGGTTGGGAACTTCGGAAAGGCCTCCTCTCCTACATGTCACAGCAAATTGGTCCCGGCAAAATATTCTTCTTAAACACAAGCGTTATTTCGAAGGTAAGGGTCCAGCTGCCTTTAAAACAAAATATTGAAGCAAGTCCTAAGACATACTATAAACGCAGTTTTTCGCACTGAATTTTATACTACTCTATGGTTTTTCGCACTTCATCTCACCCCCTCCTCCCTCCCCCCCTCCCCCCCCCCCCCCCTCCAGCTCCATGCGCATGCGCCCAGGCGCGTCGTCTGCTTCCAGGGTCGCCTCAGGCCGAAGCGCCAAATTCAAACGGGAGGGCGCAGTGGTGTCGCACGCCGCACGTCGAAACGCGCCGTCGGCAGCGATTGTGATAAATAAATTCGAACGTAAAGCGCGAGGCATTCCGCGCATTTAGCTCAGCCTAGCGACTAACAGCTGACCTGACAATTCGTTCCAAATTTCGATAACCGCTAGCTGTGGCTAGTCTAATCGGCGCTAGCCTTGACTTTTTAGGGCTGGGCATTGATTAAAAAATTAATCCAAATAATCTACAGGCATGACCTTCGAGATTCCCCCGCGCGCGTTGCACGGGATGATCACGGAGCCCATGCTGAAGGCATTAGCCAATTAATCTATTGTTAATCGGTTGGTGCCAAAAACTATATTTCCGATTGTCTTTTTTTTTTTTTGCTATGGGGCATTCCACGCGGAAGAGTCGAAATCATATACATTCTTAAATTTTAAGACAGTATATCGTCTGTGTGGGAGGTTGTCCAAATGGCGCGCTAAACAGACCTTCGCGTAGTAGATTTGGCTGGCATATAAGAAGCGAACTTAGAGCCTCTCGTCGTTGCCACTTCAAAAGTGAGGCTTTAATCCGCCTCTTTCATTGCGGTGTGCTGCCACCTAGCGTGCCTAGCGGAAGTTGAAGCCGTAGGGCGTGGCCTCCGCGATTTGCTGCCGGCGGCGCGCCGTTGCTCCGGCCGTCCTAGGGTGCCTGAATGTTCCTCCTCGCCCTCAGCTCCGTGCACGGAGGGGCGGCGAGGAGGAACATCCAGGCAGCCTAGGCCGTCCCATTCGGCGCGGAAGCAAGGGGAGCGGTGTAATTTTGCTAACTCCGACACACGCCGCTAGGCGGCGCCGTTAGCCTAAGGTTGAGAGACTAACTGAGAGCGTTGACAGAAGCCATTTAAGTGAAAACAATGGAGCAAACAATTCTGTAAAAGACAAAAACAGACCCCGTAAGCGGAAAGGGAAAAACAAATGCAATAAATATTTAATCAGCTACATAAATATGCAGGGAGGCAGAAAGCCAGATAATTGGGTGGAAATTCAAAAGCAACTTGAACGGGAAGGAATAGACGTGTACGCTTTAGCCGAGACTCACCTCCGGGACCTAGAAGCCCCACCTATCATAGACAATTATGTCTGGGAAGGTTGCAACAGGACCACAGGAATGAAGAAAGGGGGAGGTGTTGGCATGCTTATTAAACAAGGGACCGACTGGCAGAGAGTGCATGAAAGTTGTAAAGAGCATCTATGGGTAAGAGGCACCATAGAGGGGAAAAATACATGGTTAGGAGTGGTGTATCTGTGGACCGGAAGTAGTGCTAGGGAGGAAAATTAGCAAATGGTAAACTGTTTGAGAAGAGATATAAACGAGTTCAAAGATTCGGGCGAAATAATCATAGTTGGAGATATGAATGCCCATATAGAAGGTTTGGATGGATACACAGACCACAACGGTTCTCTAGTGATAGATCTATGCCAGGAAAACCGGCTTGTAATAGTAAACACGGAAAGCAAGTGTGACGGACAAATAACGTGGGAAAGCGGTAACAGACAGTCAGCATAGACTACAGTTTAGTATCCGAGACAGTATACGGAAGGCTGCGGGAAATGAAGATAGATGAAAATGGAACAGACAGCTTAGGAAGCGACCACAAGCGATTTAGCTTGCACTTTAGAGGCGCAACCCGGAAAAATGCAGAAATAGGTACAATAGGAGGAAATAATTTGAATAATGAGCAGTTAAAGATCATCGCTGATAAATTGGAAGATGAAATCAATAAATACCCAGGCAAAAATTGGGATTACGACGAAATGATTGCGTTCATAAAGGGTAAGATGAATGAAGCAAAGGAACGAAACCGATGGAAAGGGAAGAGAAAGCCGAGAAGCTGGTGGAATAAGGAAAAAAGAGGCTATTGACCAGCGAAGAAAGGCGTCGAGAGAACATAGAGAAGCAAAAGAACTGGTATGGAACCGGAGGTAGTGAAGGAGAAGTGGGAGGTCTACCGTGAGAAAAAACTAGAAGTGCAGAAAATGGTGCAAACAAAGATCAAGCAGAAAAGCGAACAATGGATGGCAGAAATACGGAAAAAGGACAAAAACGCATCCAAGAAGTTTTGGAAACCCTGTAAAATCACTAAGCTCAAAAACGATAACCATCAAAAATTCCTGA